>OZ010798.1:323650200-324250200 GCA_963932465.1 Maratus speciosus | reverse complement strand
TAGCAAAATGTAGTAGATATGTTATTTGCCATACATTACGGAACTTTTGAACAAATATGTATTAAGATAATGCAATATTATAAAAAATAATTTATTTGTTAGTTATGTTTGTTATACGTTGTTGAAGATGCATGAAATGCATGAATGACAATGCATGAATTATTAGAAAAAGCGAAAGTATTTTTTTTATGTACAATTATTTATAATTAAGTAAATTTTCTTGCAAAATTAGTTTTTGTAAAAGCTTCAGAAATCTGTATGTTTACTAAAATTTTATATGTACAGTGTACAGAAAAAAAAATGTAAATTTGCAAAACCAGATTTATAAAGCTACAGAAATCTGTATGCTTGCAAAAATTTTTTTGTTGGAGTTACATAAAAAGTTCTAGGCATCTCAGTTTCCTAAAAAATTCTTAGTAACCTTACATATTATTTTTTTTACAGTGTAGTTAAAACTTAAAAGAGTATCGACTTTCGATCGAGATTCTCGATCATAAGTTCCCACATTTTTACTTTCTTCTATCTTCAATAGAAGAAAGTATTGTAATCGAAATTTTTTTCGACTTTCGGTTTTCGACGGATTTACACGTTTTAGGGGTCAGAGATCACAAAAACATGTTTATACAAAATGTCTGTCTGTCAGTCTGTGTGTCCGTATGTCCGTGTGTCGCCATTGTACCATAAAAAATTGTATGAAGTTATGCATAGAATTGAACCAAATTTTTTGCGTATGTTTTAGGCCATGGCAAGAAGGTCCTCTCTGAATTTGGAAAAAATTCGCCGGTAGGGGCGCTGTAATAGCGATTTTTGTGCATTTTGAATATTGTATCATCGAAAAGTGTATGAAGTTATGCATATAATTGAACCAAATTTTTTGTGTATGTTTTTGGCCCTGGCAAGAAAGTCCTCCCCGAATTTGGAAAAATTCCGCCGGAAGGGGGCTCTGTAATAGCGATTCTTGTGCAATTTTCAATATTGTACCATCGAAAAGTGTATGAAATTACGCTTAATTGTAATAAAAATACTAATAAAACTAATTATAATGGAATATTGACATGAGATAGAAGAAAGTTTTGAGATTGGCACATCCAACTAGTTTATAGATTGATAAAAGAAATTAGTGGTCGGAACGGAAATTTTATACGGAGGATGGCAAAATATATAATCTGAATACATTTTAATTTAAAGCTGTAGTATATTTTCCGATATATTGTGAGATTTTATAACAATAAATTTCCTATATATCCCTCTATTCTAAAAAAAGTATCTAACACTGTCACCTCCGCAGTAAATGAATTTTTTATGACCGGGGGGGGTCTTTCTTCGTTGATATTAAGAAAACTACTGCATACAAAAATATGAAAATTGATAGTATTATATAGAAATGTTTGATAAACACGATGAGGCAGAAAGTTTTGAAATAGAATAATTATTTAAAAAAATAGTTAATGTTAAAGTTGGTCAAAATCATTCCATTAAAAAAGTTTTATAGGGGCAAAATCTATAAGTAGAAATTTAATTATTTTTTCTAAGGATATACATTTAAAGATCCTGGTATACAGAATGCGTTTATTTTTTATTTTACTAATTTTTTGAGTATTTATTTCAATTTTAAATTCGAATTTTCAGCATTTCGAGAGATATATTTTACATATTTTTGGTACAGTGATAGCGAATTTTGAATTAATTAACACGTATGAGATTGAAGAAAGTTTTGGGATTGGCAGATCCAATTAGTTTTACACTGGTGTCCAAAATTAAGGACCAGTCACAAAATACTAATTTTTAAGTAAGCGAATACTCAAAAGGAAATAATATAATTCAAATAATTACTATCCCTACAGCACAGCTAGTCCATATAGCATCTCATTCATATCCCACATGGTCACAAGTGTCAGAGTCACAACGGTGAAACAAAAAATAGGAAATTTCACACGTCTCATTATGAGTCTCAAATGATCACTATATGTGACTCCACTGAGACGTCAATGTGATTGCTGCTTTGTGACGAGTCATCAGGTGACTTTAAAATGTAGGTACATTTGACTCTTATGTGACTGTCATTTTTAGACTCAATTTCAAAGTCATCATGAACGTTACATTACGATAAGTCATCAAATAATATCACATTATTGTCACATGGTGACTTTTCACAAAAGAGCACAATGGTGACTTCACAGTAGTCTCGTTGTAACCTGAAAGTCATCATGTGACTTTAATGTGACATTATTTGGAACTTATCACAATGCAGCGTTGACGATGACTTTGAAATTGAGTCTGCAGATGACACTCACATGAGAGTCCCAATGTAACTACATTGTAAAGTCACATGGTGACTCGTCACAAAGCAGCAGTCACAGTGTCGTCTCAGCGGAGTCACATATAGGGATCATTTGAGACTCATAATGAGATGCATGGAATTTCCTATTTTTTGCTTCACCGCAGTGACTGAGACACTTGTGACCATGTGTGGCATGAATGAGATGTTATATGGGCTAGCTGTGCTGTTGGGATAGTAATTATTTGAATTATATTATTTCCTTTTGAATATTCGCGTACTTGAAAATTAGCATTTTGTGATTGGTCCTTAATTTTGGACATCAGTGTAGTTTGTTTGTTTTTTCTGCTAATGTTCTTTTATATTTCCTAATGCATTACATAATACCCGAAGTAAAGTAAAACCTAAGCCGCTGATTTGAACAGTTTTAAAACGTAAAGAAGGCAGTAGTTTAAAATGAAATCTTATGTTATCAAATGCATTTTTAGATCTGACACTAACCCAGTTTTTCCAGATTGGAGTTTTTTTGTCCCCAGATTGTCAATTGTCACCGCTTTTTTGAAATAGAAATATTCGGCCTACATAAAAATAGATTAAAAGTTCTGCAAAATAAGGTGAATTATACTATTTAAAAAAAGTGGTGACAGTCAAATAATCTGAATTAAAAAAGTCCCCAGTCTGGCAATACTGTACTAGTGTACTAACCCCTTGAGAGGCGGTGGGATATATTATATCGCACCTAATTTTAATAAAGCTTCGCACCCAGAAAATTTTAATTAAATTTTACTTTTTTAACTTTAGTGGAAAAAAAAACTTTTCCTCCTTCTGAGGTAATTTTTTTGGAAAATTCCGCTCTGAGTTCAACCTTACTCAAACACAATTGTTTGCCACTGAAAGGGTTAAAAAGAAGAAACAGTTGGATTTACTTAAAGTTACATTATTATTTTAAAACATCTATTAAAGTAACATCTAAATGAAATTCACTTTTTCTTTAAATTTCTCTTAACTATCTTATACAACATGGAAATAAAAATAAAAATGAAATTTAAAGTTGAGAAAGTACATTTCAGAAAAATTTTAATACACGATATTATGTAATATTAATCGTTATCGGCAGTGTTGGGCAAATAAAAAAACTGGATTTAGATTTTTATATCATTCAATATTTAAGCACTTAAAAAAAATCAATCAGACAACTCAATTTTTTTTTGTTTTGTTTTTTCTGTAATATTCGTCGATATTTCCTAATGCATTGCATAATACACGAAGTAAAGTAGAATCTAAAGCAATGATTTAAAAAGTTTTAAAACATAAAGTGCGCAGTAGTTAAAAATGAATTCTTAAGTAATCAAAAGCGCTTTTAGATCTGATATTAAAAAGCAGAAATAGTTGAATTTACTCAAAGTTACATTATTATTTTAAAGTAGTGCTACACAACTTTTCTGCCAGAAAATCGTTTGCCACCACAAAAAATTTAAAAGTAACATTTCAATTATTTAATAGCAAAGTTTCTGTCAATTCATTACGAAAATTATTCTGCATAAAAATAGTGGTACACCTTGTGGCTCACGGGCCACAGGTTATGCAGCCCTATTTTAAAACATCTATGAAAAAACACCCAACTAAATCAAGTTTAGTTTTTCTTTAAATTTCTCTTAACTGTAATATACAACGTATAATATCATGGTTCGTACGGATACCGTTATTTCTCCAGGAAAACCACCAGTGTCTTTTTATAGAAAAAAAAATCTGGATTAAACGCGCAAAAATTCGCCTTCTTTTAAGAAGAGATTTTCTATAAGATAATACTGGTGCCAAAAAACTTTCTGGCCTGCAAAATTCAAGGAGGCGTACGAACCACGAATATGAAACTAAAAATCAAAAAGAAAAGTTGAGAAATACATTTCAGTAAATTTTTAATACACGATATTATGTAATATTAATTGTTTTCGGCGATATTGGACAAATAAAAGAGTTGGATTTAAAATAATTTAAGAGCTAAGTGGAAGAATATGTTAAGTAGCAAAAATTACATTTGAAGTGAAAGTTTTTGCTGTAAATTTTAATGATTTATTTTCTTTTTGATACCACGTGTTTAAAATATTAACAGGTATCGTACTAAACTCTCTCAGAAAAACTTATTCATATTTCATTTTCAAATATTAAAAATTATTAATATTATTGACATTATTAAATATTAAAATATTAAATATTAATGAATAATGTCTTAAATCTTCAAAACTAAATGGAATCTTAGTATTTTAGCTTCACCATGGGATAGGATACCACATAACGCTTTCATCAAGAAGATAAAAATTCTTTTTAGAAAATGTGGCATTAACATGTTCATCCACTCAGCTCTTCAATTATGTTTTAAATTTTTATACCATTCAATCTCACTTTCTAAAAAATATCAATCCAGACAATTCTATTTTTTTTATTTTTGTTCGTTTTTTCTGCTAATATTTTTTCTATATTTCCTAATGCACTACATAATACCCGAAGTAAAGTAAAACCTAAAGCAATGATTGAAAAAGTTTTAAAACATAAAGAGTGTAGTACTTTAAAATGAAATCTCACGTAATAAAATGCTCTTTTAGCTGTGATATTAAAAAGAAGAAACAGTTGAATTTACTTAAAGTTACATTATTATTTTAAAACATCCATTAAAAAAAAAAAAAACTAAATCAAATTTAGTTTTTCTTTAAATTTCTCTTAAGTGTATTATACAACATGTAATATGAAACTAAATATCAAAAAGAAAAGTTGAGAAAGTACATTTCAGTCAATTTTTAATACACGATATTATGCAATATTAATTGTTATCGGCGATATTGGGCAAATAAAAGAGCTAGATTTAAAATCGTTATGCTTTGAATTTTTATACAATTCAATCATTAAGCACTTTTAATAAAGCACTCGAAAATATCAATCAGACAACTCTACATTGTTTTTGTTTTTGTTTATTTTTTATGTAATGTTCTTCGATATTTCCTAATAAAATACATAATACCTGAAGTAAACGTTAAGCGATGATTTGAAAATTTTAAAACATAAAGAATGAAATAATTTCTAATCAAATCTTACATAATCAAATGCGCTTTTAGCTCTGATATTAAAAAAGAAGAAACAGTTGAATTTACATAAAGTTATGTTATTATTTTAAAACATCTATTAAGTAACAACTAAATCAAATTTACTTTTCTTTAAATTTCTCTTAACAATTTTATACAACATATAATATGAAACTAAAAATCAAAAAGAAATTTTAAAGTTGAGAAAGTACATTTCAGTACATTTTTAATACACATTGTTATGTGATATTCAAATGCTATCGGTGATATTGAGAAGATAAAAAAGCTGCATAGCAGTGATTTTAAAAGTTCTAACTTATAAAGAAAGCAATATTTTAAAATAAAATCTTATGTAATCAAATGAACAATGAGCTCTGGTGTAAAAAAATATGACACAGTTAAAGTTACTAAAAGCTACATTATCATTTTAAAACATCTATTAAAGTAATCTCAAACAAATGTATTTTCTCAACTATTATATACAACATATAATATGAAAGAAAGAAACAAAAAAAAGTTAATTTAAGAAAGTACATTTCATTGCATTTTATATACACGATGTTATGTAATATTCAATATTTTCAGAGATATTTTGAGCAAGTAAAAAAACTTAATAGCGGTGATTTAAAAAGTTATATAATATAAACAGTGCAATATTTTAAAGTAAAATCTTATGTAATCCAATGCGCTATGAACTCTGATATATATATATATATATATATAACACAAGACACAGTTAAAGTTTCTAATAGATAAATTATTATTTTAAAACAACTATTAAAGTAATATCTCAAAAAGTCCTTTTCTATCTAAATTTTCCTTAACTATTAGATATACCAAATAATGTAACATGTAATCGGAAACAAAGAATAAAAAAGAAATTCCGAACTTTAGGAAGTACATTTCACAGCATTGATAATGCACTATGTTATGTAATATTCAATGTTATCGGCAATATTGATCAGATAAAACATCTGAATTGACTTAAATTCTCATCAGTAATTTTAAATTTCTATGCCATTCTATCATTAAGCATACGCTAAAGATCTAAATCAAACAACTGTATTTTCTCTTAATATTCTCTTTCATTTCATATCAAACAGTACAAATTGAGAAAAGAATTGTTTGGCGTAGTGCCGGATACCAAAGGAGAGATAAAAAAGGCCTGGAAATTGAAAAATCAATATTATCTGTACAGTATCAAAAGTCCGATCAAACGATTCTCAAAGTGATGATAAAATTTTGAACTTTTTTGTGAATCATTTATGAGTAAAGATAGGTAAAAATGGAGGAAATGGAAGAAGGAAATTACGGATTGGTGAAAAGAAATCGCATTAAAGATTGTTCGCCGATATAGACGAGGGTAAGATCGAATTGTTTTACGAGATTTCTTGAAACGAGAGTAGGAATGAGTTTTTCTTTTGAATGTTTCAGGTAATTTCAGAATGATTCCCTGTTTATTTTTCTGACTTTAAAATAAGAGGATTTGAAATCGGTCCATGTGCATTAGTACGAGTTAATATGCAAAATACACAGATATTTGTGTAATATTATAATAATTGTAATTTGTAAATTACATTAACACATCAATTCGGGTAAATCCGTACAATTTTCTACCATTTACACACTTGTTTGAGTTTTTGAAGGGATAACAAGTTACACACTTCCATTAAGCCAATAAACATGCATAAGTACTGGTAAATTTTAACGACAGGAGTATAAATTTTATGACAAAAGTGCAATTTTATAATTTTACATATATACCTATGTAAAAGTGACATTCACACAATTGTTTTTTAGAGCATACAGAACCATTTTAAGACATCTTTTAAAGTAATAATTCAAACAAATGTATTTTCCTCTTTAAATTGTCCTCAACTATTATATATAAGATATAATATGAAACAAAGAATCAAAAATAAGTCTTAAAGTTAAGAAAGTACATTTCAGTACATTTTTAATGCACATTGTTATGTAAAATTCAATGTTATCGGCGATATTGAGCAGAAAAAAAAAAGGGTGAATAGCAGGGATTTACAAAGTTATAAAATATGAAAATAGCAATATTTAAAAATAAATTCTTATGTAATCAAATGCGCTATGAGCTCTGATATATAAAAAAAAACACGACACAGTTAACGTTTCTAAAAGCAAAATTTTTATTTTAGAACAGCTGTTAAAGTAATATCTAAAAAAAAATCTATTTTCACTTTAAATTTTCCTTAACCATTAGATAACCAAATAATGTAACATGTAATCGGAAACAAAGAATAAAAAAAAAAGAAATTTTGAAGTTAAGAAGTACATTTCATCACATTTTAAATACACGATGTTATGTAATAGTCAATAGTATCTGAGATATTGAGCATGTGAAAAAGCTTAATAGCGGTAATTTAAAAAGTTATAAAACATAAACAGGGCAATATTTTAGAATAAAATCTTATGCAATAAAATGCGCTATGAGCTCTGTTATATATATATATAAACACAAGACACAGTTAAAGTTTCTAAAAGCTAAATTATTATTTTAAAAGAGTTTTAAAGTAATATCTCAAACAAATATATTTTGTCTTTAAATTTTCCTTAACTATTATATAAAAAAAATAGTGTAACATGTAATCGGAAACACAGAATAAAAAAGAAATTCTGAAGTTAAGGAAGTACATTTCGCGACATTTATAATACAACACGATGTTACGTAATATTCGATGTTATCGGCAATATTGGTCAGATAAAACAGCTGAATTTTCTTACTATCGCATCAGTAATTTTAAATTTCTATGCCATTCTATCATTAAGCAACCATTAAAGATTTAAATCAAACAACTTTACTGTATTTTCTCTTAATTTTCTCTTTCATTTCGTTTGAAAGAGTACAAATTGAGAAAAGAATTGTTTGGCGCAGTGCTGGATATCAAAGGGGAGATAAAAAAGTCCTGGAAATTGAAAAATCAATATTATCTGCACAGTATCAAAAGTTCGATCAAATGATTCACAAATTGATGATAAAATTTTGAACTTTTTGTGAATCATTTATGAGTGAAGATAGGTAAAAATAGAGGAAATGGAAGGTAGAAGGAAATTAGGGATTGGTGAAAAGAAATTGCATTAAAGATTGATACGCGGTATACACGAGGGTAAGATCGAATTGTTTTATGAGTTATTCTTGAATGGGGGTAGCAATGAGTTGAGTTTTTGTTTTGAATATTACAAGTAATTTCAAAATGATTCCCTATTTTTTCTGACTTTAAAATAAGAGGATTTGAAATCGGACAGTGTGCATTAGTACGAGTTAAAAAATAATTATAATGAAAAAAAATCATGACTTTCACGTAGTCCACTTGTAAAGATGAAAATTACTCCAGTATAACGATATTTATTTCTGATATACATTAACTCATGGTTTTTGAATCAATATGCAAATTTTAGTAATTAATCTTTTTTTCATTTTCTAGGCGTTCTGATCAAGATGATGTTTAATGAGATTTGTTGATATATTATCTGAATGTCTAACATCTAGCTCAAACAAGAAGACATCTCACCTTGAAATAATTCTTCACTCTACCAGGTGACCAACATGACAAGGATGGGAGAAAAAAAAGTATAATGCTAGAAAACAGGAATTCTGCTTTTTCAGAATTTATTGTTGCCCCGATGAAAAAAAAATATGTGTATATATAAATAGTACAAAACATATTTCAATTTTAAGACGTAAAGCACACACTTTTATTTTATGTAAAATGACGTCATTCGCATCCGCTTAAGAATTCCACATTTACGATCCACTCTTAAACATCTGCATTAAAGCATGCATAGGATGTCACTATCGTAAAATAATACACAAATGCAGCAAAAAGATGCCGTCATTAAAGAAACTCGAAGGGAAAAAAAAAGGCTATCTAATGATTCATAGGCCTTCATTTGTTTCTAACATTAACTTAAAATTAAATATAGTTTATAATAGTTCCATGATTTAACAGAAATTATTCGTTTATATATTTTTTAAACAGTCCGTATTTTAATTACATTTTCTTTCGGTTGTTATAAGAAAATGGCAACAAAAAGATATAATTGCTATTTTTCAACTATTTTCCCTTTACTTTCTACAGAAATGGAGTACTTGAGTTGCCAAAATGAAACAAATGATGCTAAGAACTACAAAAAAATTAATATTTCAAAAATAAATGGAGATACAGTTTTCAAACAAATTACATTTAAAAGTACTTTTTTTCCCAATGCGACGGTATAAAACTTAAAAATGTGCGATGCTTAGAAATTAAAAAAATATAGACAGAGTGTTTAATCGTACTGCTTTGTTTTACCGCTGGCTTCTGTAAGGTAACGTTATTTTTTGGAGACGGCACACAATAAGCTGGGAGAAAGAAATAGCATACCGTACCGGGAGCTAACAACGAAAAACTACACTCTACTGTTACCATATTTAACGAATATACTTGTCTAACGTCGTGTATGTTATATCTCAACTAATCACAATCGTTTTTTCTAAATTAAAAAAAACTATTCTTGTAAAAGATTTCATTAAAATAATTAAAATTTTTGACAGTTTATAGAACGATTTTCTTAAAAGAGGAAAAAAAGAAGTCGGAAATTACTCATATACTCTGTTCAAAGTAAAATTTTGTAATATCATTAAAAAAAAAAAAATGTGTCTTAAAAATAAATAAAATATTTTCTTTTTATGTGAATATACGACAATGAATATTCCTGTTTTATATTTTACAGAGAAAGAAGAGTTGTTTTTCAAATAAAATTTTTAAATGTCTGTAAAAAGTTAATTTTTTAGAAAATTGCATCAAAGAAAGCTTAATTTTTATCACATTTATTAAACAATATTATTCGATGGAAAAACTTTAAATTTCATTTATTTTAATATTTATATAAATCATTATAGTTTATACGAATAATATATTTTTTGTGTTCCGATTATTAAACACTGTTTCTACCGGTGTCAAGAGACACCTCATAAATTTTAAATTTATGTTTATTTTACTTATAATTTTTAAAGATAACAAGTATGACAATAAGTATTCAATGATGTTACAAATGATTTGTAATTGCTTTAATCAGAAAATTACAAATAACACAACCATAAATCGAAATCTTTTAAAAGGCATAATTTAAATCAGGTAGAAATAATGTTATGCAACGCATAACATTTTTCATCATTTTTAAACCTTTTGAAAATTCAGTATTTTTTCGAAAATTCTTTCTTCAAATGGATTAAAAACCTGGTATCATACAGAATATCAAGATACATATTCTTTTTATTATATTATACAGAGAACAACAAAGAAAAAACTCTTTTTTTAAATAAAACTTTTAAATTTCTGTAAAAAAATATTCTCTTTAAAGATTTCAGAAAATGCAACTTAACATTTGTTCACTCTCCTTGAAAGAGAGACAGAAAACAGAAGGGAAATCATTTATTAGATTCATCTGTTGAGAGTTAAAATACGATATTTTATTTAAAATACAGCTTTCCTATAGACTGAAAACTTATTTTACATTTTACACTTTTCATTTTACATGACATCAAATCACGATATAAATAATCCCATTCTTTTCTTACTTTATGAGAATTAAAAAGGTATTTTTCAAATAACTTTTTCTATTCACTGCAAAAAAATTATTCTTTTCGAAGATCTTATAAAATGAAGATTACTTGTTATTGTACGTACCGACTAATCCTCTTAAAAGAATATTTTTTATAAAGAAGGGTAGGAGACTTTATAAATTAATTATTTTGTGTCATTACATATTCATTTAAATAATATTTTTCATTGTATCAGTTACTTGAAATAAAAGTCTCCTTTTAACAGTAAATTAAATGGGTGAAACTACGGAAAAAAATATAATATTTTGAAAGGAAATTCAATATTGTATTTTAAATGAATTTTTGTAATGGAATGAAAATCTTTTACATTACATCAAGGCAAGACACAAGTACTTCCATTTCTAATAAGGGTGCCTTATCCTTCTTTATGCAAAACAATTTAAAAAAAAAACAATTTAACAAATTACAACGACCATTTGGAAAATGATTTTTTCGAAGACTAAAATTTAAGACATAAAAAATCGCACGGAGTTGATCATACATTACGTACTCCATGAATTAAACATTAACATTCTTGGACCCATCATGAACAAATTTTAAAAGAAATTTCAGTTTTACAATTTCGGTACTGTAAATTTTTTAACTTCTACGGAGCTGGTCATACATTACGTGGAATGGAAAACTTTTACATTACATCAAATCAAGATACATATACTTCCATTTCCAAGAAATAAGTACTCTTAGAAATAAGGTCTCCTTATCCTTCTTTATGCAAAATAAGGAAACAAAAATTAAAAATAAGTCTTCAATTTCTCTGAAAGGAATCTATTCCTTTATTTTTTTTTCTTTATCAAATGAAACTTAATTTTTGTTAGGTGTATTTCTTGATATTTTTTAAATAAGTAAATAATAAAAAATATATTTTCTTCTGCTCAGAAAGAAAATTCAATATTTTATTTAAAATATATTTTGTTGATGGAATGAAAAAAATTTACATTACATCAAGCCAAGACATACATACTTCTATTTTCAAGACATAAATATCAATAGAAATAAGTTCTTCATATCCTTTTTCATGCAAAACAAGAGCAAAAAAAATTCAACAGTAAGCCTTAAATTTCTCGAAAAAAAAATCAATTCTTTTAAAATATTTTATGAAATATAACATAATTTTTGTTAGATGTATTGATTAATATTTTTGAAATGGGAAACAAAACATCTATTCATTTCTTCTGCCCAGAAAGAAAATTCAATATTTTATTTAAAATACATTTTTCTTACATCAACCCAAGATATAAATATTGTAACGAAATTAGCATTCTGTGCTCGGGAGAGCCTTCTGGTTGATCAAGGCCCACCCCACTAAATATAGCGATACTAGAATTATCTGCTGTGTGAACCGATGGCTCCAAGGTAAAGCGCTGGACTACAGACCAGCAGGTAGTGAGGTCGATCCCCGTGGAGGCAAGTGTCCTAAAATTCGTTTTGGTTTAAAGATTGCTTTGTGTTTATTTCTAGTTCCTTCGGAAATATGCTAATTGTGATTATGTTAATTATTATGTTAATCGTTATTTGATTTCTAGAACTTTCCAAGCTTGGAATGTTCCATTCGAGAAAGCACCCCTCGAGTGTATTTAAGCTGATGTAACCTTGAGTTGGGGGAATAAAGCTTTGAGTTGGTTCATGCTTGTTGTATTCACTCGTTCCCAGTCAACACCTACGCGACAGTTTGGTGGAAGCGCCGGGTACGGTACGAACCACGGAAGAGCCACGCAGATGTTTACGCCTTCAAGGATTGTCTCCTGAATTTGGCCTCTTACCCGATCCAAGGAGAGTTAGAAGAAAGATGCCTGAGAGTAAGGACAGTGTCCCAGAGAATGCTAGTACCGTTCCAACTAACGTTGCTCCTGTACCCATCCTGACATACCAGCTACCTCGGAATCCGTGCATCTTTTCGGGAGAGGACGAACAAGATGTCAGCAGATGGCTGAAAGATTTCAAACGAATTGCCACCTATAACCGCTGGGATGAACCGATGTGTCTTGCGAATGTTATTTTCTATCTTGCTGGAACAGCTCGACAATGGTTCGACAACAATGAGGAAAGTTTTACTAATTGGACTGCATTTAAAAATTCCTTAGAAAACACGTTCTGCCGAACGGACGACGTAAAGAGACAAGCTGAGAGACTGTTGCTTACACGGGCGCAGAAAACTGGGGAAATGGCCGAATCTTACATCCAAGACGTTCTTTCCCTGTGTCGTAAAGTTAACTCCTCTATGCCAGAAGGAGAGAAAGTGGCTCATCTCATGAAGGGGATTGCAGAAGATTTGTACCAGGTCCTGTTGGTTCAGGATTATCAGACTGTCGATGACTTCGTGAAACGCTGCCGTCAAATAGAAACTCTTCGACGTAAACGTGTCACCCGGCCAACATTCCAGAGACTCCCTAATGTTGCTACAATGTCAGCCGAAACGGACATAGGTGACATAACATCATTGATACGAATAATTGTGAAAGAAGAGCTTAAAAAGTTCTTGCCGGAAGCAAGTTGCTGCACAAACGATGAATGCGAATCTCCAACGGACGTCGCTTCGTTAATAAGAGAAGAAGTTATGGAGGCATTGGCACCACTCACGGGTCCAAAAAGACGTACCTTCACTCCCCGACGCACAGTTCCGGTCAGGCCTCAACCAAGGTGTGAAGCAAAAAACAGCACCGTTCCACAACGAAAGACAGATATATGGAGAACAACCAATAATGTACCCCTTTGTTACCATTGTGGACGTCCAGGGCACGTGCTCAGGTACTGTAGAGAAAGACGCAGGGTATTCGCGGATGCAAATACCTCTTGGGCATCCAATCCTGGACGAGGTATGGACACTGACTCCCTACGCAGCTCCGACGATAATTATGCGCAGACCATGTCTTCAAGTTTCAGAAGTAGTTCGCCTTATCCCCGTCGCACTTCTAGCCGTCGACAGTCGCAGTCACCTATACGTCGCTCTAGCCGTTCTCCACGCCGAGCTAAAGAGGAAAACTAGCTCTAGCGACCTATGCAGGAGGTGAGGCCGCAATAAAAGAAAATCCTCCAGCGTACATTATAACCAAGTTACAAAAAAACACCACCTATGTTACCGTAAATGGACAGTGTGTAAAAGCCCTCGTCGACTCTGGTGCCGATTATTCGGTTATATCTGAAGCATTTCGCAGGCAGTTGAATGTACCTATGTTTAGTGAAAATGGACCTATATTGAAGACTGCATCTGGAAAGCCGGTATCCGCCTCAGGACATTGTGTATTAAAAGTGAACTTGAATGGAAATGTGAAACCATTTGACTTTCTGGTGTTTCCACGATGTAGCCATAAACTGATACTTGGATGGGACTTTTTCCGTGCCACTGATGCTGTTATAGATTGTGGGAATGAAGAGCTTCAACTATCGGAAATTCTACCAGACACAGTGGTATGTAAATCTGATTCTCCCTTGCTTGCCGCAACAGATTACGTAATTGAGGCAAATTCAGCTAAGCAGATATGTACCGTTAGTCCAGACATTCAAGAAGCAGATAAAGCTATGGTTGTTGGCAACAAAACTCTCATGTGGGAAAGAGAGCTATCCATACCAGCATCAATCATTACGGTAGAAAATAATTGCTGTAAAATATGGGTAACGAATTTCTCTGGACGAACTCAGATAATACCAAAGAGGATGAATATAGCTTGCTTAACAGTAATCGAAAATAACTCCATCTGTTCGCTGAATGATACTGACAGAGAACATACCAAAAGACGTAAGTCCAGAAAGACACTGATTCGTGGAAAATTTAAAGAAATGTTAGATAACGAGCTAACTAGTCAAGAAGTAGACGCACTCTTAAATCTTCTGGAAGAGTATAGTGATATTTTCGACATTAACAGAAAATCGAAGAAATCTAGATGCAATGGTGTAAAGCACAAGATTGACACAGGGAACAGTGCTCCAATTAAACAGAGACCTTATCGTACCTCAGCAACTGAGAAACGACTAATTGAAAATGAAGTACAACGAATGCTAAAAGAAGACGTGATACAGCCCTCAAACAGTCCTTGGTCATCTCCAGTCGTGCTTGTGAAGAAGAAAAACGGTGAATGGCGCTTTTGTGTCGATTATAGAAGATTGAACAAAGTCACTAAAAAAGACGTCTATCCGCTGCCACGCATCGACGATGCTTTAGATTGTCTCGCCGGTGCGACGATTTTCTCTATGATGGACTTGAAGTCAGGCTATTGGCAAATAGAAGTTGATGAAAAAGATCGAGAAAAGACAGCTTTTGTGACATCAGACGGCCTCTATGAGTTTAAAGTCATGCCGTTTGGGCTATGCAATGCTCCCGCTACATTCGAACGAATGATGGATGCAGAACTGCGAGGACTCAAATGGAACATCTGTCTTTGCTATTTAGACGACATCATTGTGTACGCACCAAATTTTCAAGAGCACCAATTACGCCTGAGAAAAGTTTTGCAATGCATTCAAGAGGCAGGGTTGACGCTTAACTCCAACAAATGCTCGTTCGGCAAAAAGAAGCTGACGATATTAGGACACCTAGTAGATCAACATGGGATCTATCCCGATCCACAAAAGACAGCTGCTGTGACAAAGTTCCCTGTTCCAGAAAATGTTGCAGATGTTCGAAGTTTTCTAGGCCTGTGCTCGTATTACAGACGATTCATCAGAAATTTCGCCGATATCGCCAAGCCCTTGCATGAGTTATTAAAGAAAGATGCCAAGTTTTCTTGGGGCACATCGCAGAGGGAATCTTTCGCAACGCTTAAGAAGTTACTGACCAGTGGACCTGTTTTGGGACATTTTCTGCAAAACGCTGAAACGAAGATACATACAGATGCTAGTGGCTATGGCATTGGTGCAGTATTAGTCCAGGATCAAGATGGTAAGGAAAGACCAATAGCCTACGCCTCCAGATCCCTGACCGCAGCTGAAAAGAACTATTCTACAACCGAAAAAGAATGCCTTGCTGTCATTTGGGCGATCAGTAAATTCAGACCGTACATTTTTGGAAAACCCTTTACTGTAGTGACGGACCACCATTCTTTATGCTGGCTAGCTAATGTTAAAGATCCATCTGGAAGACTTGCACGTTGGGCTTTGAGGTTACAGGAGTACGACATCAACGTCATCTATAAGAGTGGTCAAAAACATTCCGACGCTGACTCACTGTCAAGAAAGCCCCTTGCCGAGACAGCAGTCGACGACAATGTAGAAATCCCTTTCTTTGCTGTCATCGCAGACTACGGAAAAGAACAGCTAAAAGATAAGCAGTTGAAATCCATAATTAAAACTACCCAAAAAGGCGATGGATGCCGAGGTTACCAAATGAGAAGCGGGGTACTCTATAAAAGAAATTACGACCCTATGGGACAGCAATGGCTCTTGGTAGTCCCGAAACAACTCCGTCGCGATATACTAACAAGTCTTCATGATGCTCCAAGTGCCGGTCATCTCGGATTCGCCAAAACGTATGATCGGATAAGGAGGAAGTATTATTGGCCAGGACTGTATGGCAGCATACGCCGTTATGTGGCACACTGTCGAGAGTGCCAAAGACGGAAATCTCCACCTGGACTTCCACCTGGACAACTTCATCCAATAAAACCCCCTGATGCACCATTCGCTAAAATTGGAATAGATTTACTTGGACGCTTCCCAATAACTCGGAACGGGAACCGATGGATTATTGTCTGCACGGATTACCTGACGAGATTCACAGTTACAAAGGCATTACCAACTGCTGAGGCTACTGAAATTGCCCAATTTATAGTTGAAGAAATCATCCTCAAGCACGGTGCGCCCAAAGAGATGATAAGTGATCGAGGACGTTCCTTCCTATCCAATATTGTGAAAGACATTAATCAACTATGCCAAACATCTCATCTTCTAACGACAGCCTATCACCCACAAACCAATGGACTGACCGAAAGATTTAACAAAACATTGGCCGACATGCTGTCTATGTATGTTGACGTTGAGCAAAGAAATTGGGATACAGTCTTGCCTTTTGTGACTTTCGCTTACAATTCAGCAAAACAAGATACCACCGGGTTCAGTCCCTTCTTTCTCGTACACGGTAGAGATATACAGACTCCTCTGGATGTGATCTTTCCTCATTTCGAAGAACCATATAACGAAAATTATGCACAACATCTAGTCACCAGGGCAGAGGAAGCTAGACAGCTGGCGAGACTTCACATCCTCGAGTCTCAAGCAAGTGACAAACGAAGATATGACGAAAGACATCGACCACTCAGCTATAATATCGGAGACCTAGTCTGGGTTTTTACTCCCATACGAAAAGTTGGGCTTTCGGAAAAACTTCTAAGACGTTATTTCGGACCGTACCGAATCACACGACGACTATCTGATGTATCATACGAAGTAGAGAGCATGGAAGAGAATAAAAGGCGACGAAGTTTAAAGGACGTAGTCCATATTCTGAGGCTGAAAACCTATTTTGATCCAAACGAGCAAATAGCTGATGAAGAAACGCACAGAAATTCCAGGAGACCTGTCACGAGAAGTCAGACTAGATTGCAGCGGGACGCTGCTTCCTCCTAAGGAAGGGGAAATGTAACGAAATTAGCATTCTGTGCTCGGGAGAGCCTTCTGGTTGATCAAGGCCCACCCCACTAAATATAGCGATACTAGAATTATCTGCTGTGTGAACCGATGGCTCCAAGGTAAAGCGCTGGACTACAGACCAGCAGGTAGTGAGGTCGATCCCCGTGGAGGCAAGTGTCCTAAAATTCGTTTTGGTTTAAAGATTGCTTTGTGTTTATTTCTAGTTCCTTCGGAAATATGCTAATTGTGATTATGTTAATTATTATGTTAATCGTTATTTGATTTCTAGAACTTTCCAAGCTTGGAATGTTCCATTCGAGAAAGCACCCCTCGAGTGTATTTAAGCTGATGTAACCTTGAGTTGGGGGAATAAAGCTTTGAGTTGGTTCATGCTTGTTGTATTCACTCGTTCCCAGTCAACACCTACGCGACAATATTTCCTTTTCCAAGACATAAATATTTCATTTTCCAAGACATAAATACTCCTAGAAATAAAGGCTCCTTATCCATCTTTATGCAAAATAACAGAAAAAAATGTCGAGATAAGTCTTAAATTTCTCTGGAAAAAAAAACAAAACTATTCTTTTAAAATATTATATGAAATGAAGCTTAATTTTTGTTAGATGGATTGATCAGCCTTTTTGAAAAGGGAAAAAAATATTTATCGACTTTTTCTGCTTAGAAAGAAAATTGAATATCTTTATTTAAAATACATTTTTCTGATTGAATATATATATATATATATATTTTACATTACATCAAGCCAAGACATTAATACACCCATTTTAAAGACATAAATGCATAAATCTAACTTTAACCGGAACAAGGTAAAATTTTCAAAGTAAGTCCTAAGTTTATCTATAAAAAAATTATTCTTTTATAAGATTTTATGAAATGAAGATTAATTTTTTTAGATGTATTGTTAAATCTTTTTTTGAAAGGGGAAAAAACATGTATTCTTTTTTCTAATTTCAACAGAATTCAATATTTTATTTAAAATAAATTTTTTTAATGAAATGAAAAGCTTACATTACATCAATTCAAGAAATAAATACGCTCATTTCAAAGAGACAAATAGTTAAAGACATAAATGCTCCTAAACTTACGTTACTTTATGGAAAACAAGAAAAAGAAATTTCAAAATAAGGCTTAAAATTCTCGATAAAAAATCATCTTTTTAACAGATTTTATGAAATGTAGCTTTACTTCTTGTTAGCTGTATTGATTAGTTTTTTTTGAAAGAAAAAAAAGAATTTTTTTTCGATTTCTCCTGATTAAAAATAAAATTGAATATTTAATTTAAATTACTTTTTTCTAATAGATTAAAAACGTTTTAGAATACAGCAAAATACAACATAAAGGCTTTTTTATACTTTTTGCAAGTAAAAAATACTTTTTCAAGAATTTAATTATTATTTTTTTTTATAAAAAAAATTATCCTTTAGAAATTTTCATAAATTGAAGTTTAACTTTAAAAAAAAGTATTGATTAAATTTCTTAAGAAGAAAATCAAGAGGAGGAAAAATTGAGCAATTTTCAAAATTATTTTATTTTTTTAATACATATTCAGTCAAATAATATTATTCTCACTGTACCAGTGATATTGATAACACTTAACATTTTCCAAATTTTGTGACCATTCAATTCCGTGGTGATTATTCAATATTTTATGTAAAATACACATCAGAAAAGGTTTTGTTTACGTTTTGTTAACTTGCCAAGTAACCGAGGGATATTGTATTTTTCTCCTCGAACGAGGTAATGTTTTTCCAAGAGTTTTTCGAAATAAATGTAAGCCGTTCTGTACAATATTATGCGTAATAAGTTTTAAATTAATTGTGTTTCAAGATAGTTTTTTTTTCAGTTAATTATTTTTCATTTCAAAAATTGGTAAATTTCATAATGTTAAAATGATTTATGACTGTTGGTAGCACCAACTGAATGCATTTTTAATTGTGATTTCAACGAAGTTTTTAATTACTGTTTTTTTTATCTTAAATGTTTTTGAAAATTTCATAAGTTAAAAGTATTTATGATAGTACTCATTATAGCTAGAATTGCTGCAAAAAGTGTCGAGCAAGCGAAGCGATGTGGGGACGCGTAGCGGTCCCAATGTGAATTGTGTCGCAAATTACAGGGGTTGGCGAGCGTTAGTGAGCAGGGGGCAGAGCCCCCTAGTATAGTAAAAAGCTTTACATTGCACCAATCCGACTCATAAATACTACATTTTTATTTTTATGGAGAATACAAATAAAAATCTTTTTTTTTTCCGGATAAAACTTTAAATGTTCTTTAAAAAAACCTTCTTTTAAAAGTCACCCTCTTAAAATTAAACTTAACTATTGTCACATGTATTGATCTTGTATCTTGTTAAAACAGAAAATAAGTAGGGAATGGGAGTTATTGATTTTTTAGGTTCTTATCAATGATTCAATATGTTGTTTAAAACACGCGTATGTATATTTTAGAAACGTTTTTTCTTTCATCAAATCACAATAAATACTTATTCTTTTCTACTTTAACAACAAAAAAAAAATTAAGGAAATTTTCAACTTTTTGTAAGAAATAAAATCTGAAACTTCTTTAGAATATTTAATAATTTGAAATTTAATTATGTTTATCCTATACCAAATCTTCAGGAATTATTATCATAGTAGTTACCTCAATATAGGCATTTTTCCATTATCTATTATTATAGTTATATAAAAAAAAACATTATTTTTTCATTTAAAAATTCTTTATCTTGTTTGTATAATTTTACATAAAAATTAACTTCTATAAGACGTGTTTCCTTGTTTTTTTAAAAAAAGTCTAAGACATATATCGTTATTTTCTTAAAAGCATATATTCCTACAGGTTTAAAGTATGCTATATAACAGGCATATTATGTTCAAGGCATCGTTTATACTTTACAGTTCCTTTCTCAGAAAAAACGCTTTCACCCCTCTCTGGAGGTTTCTTCAGTTTAAAATGATGTTGTTTTGCAGTTCGTATGAGATCTTATAGCTTCCTCTCTTTTTACCTCTTCTCTCTTCAGTTTTTCCCTTTCTTCTAACATTTTTCACAAACGACTGGCTATAGTCGAATGAGCAATGTCGTTGCATATATTTCCTTTTTCTAGGCTGATTTCTATGGCTTCTCTCATTAGTGTGTTATGGAGGTTCTCGTAATTAGCTATTTTTTCTGTTTTAATTGACTGCGGTTCCAAGTTTTTTTTTAATATTTGCTTTTGAAAGGGCTATTGCTTGGCTATTTGTGTGGCTATTTATCGGCTACTGTATTTTAGATCGCGAATATGTTCTTTATATCTTTCATTAATTTTCTTCTTAGTCTTTATTCGGGCCCTTAAAAACACGGGCATTACAAAAGGCAATGATTTCTGTCTATAAAAAATAATTAAATGAAATTTTATTGTTTATCCATGTATTGCAGATATGAGACCGTCTCAGGCTGAAAGCACCGCTCCCTGAATACAAAGCCTATTAGCTGACAGAAAAATGGCAGCTGACTAAAGTCGAGGGCGGATTTTTTTAAGCATTTGTACGGTCCGCTGAATTTAGACATCAGTATTTTCTAAAAGTTTTCTTTGACTTATTTCATCTCAGAAACACAGGGGCAAAGAAAAATTAAAAAACTATTGGTATCCAAATTGAAGGGAGCATGCAAATGTCGAAAAAATCTACCTACGACGGTCCGCCATTTTTCTGTCAGCGCCTAGTATTAAAGGGTTGATACCGCAAGTCTGAGTTCGATCCGGGCTCGAACTCTATTTTTATTAATGTCTTCGGGTTGGGGCTCAACGTTAAAATTTTATTTATTGACAAATTGGAAAAATAAAAATAAAAACACTTCCCAGATGCTGTTTGAGAAACAAGAATAGTCTAAGTGTCTTAAAGTGTTTTGCAAACCTTCAAAAATCAATTTGAAAAGGAATAGAATTGTTATTAGTGCGATATGAAGTGAAATACAGGGTACATCTGAAAAAGTGGGCAAACTTTACGGGGTGATAAAACGCAGCTATACGAGCAAATTTCGTTAAAGAATGTATGTTCGGCACACAAGTGGTGAGAAATTAAAAGGTAGTTTTCCACTGTCCCATGGCGCTGGATTGGTCGAGGTGGTCCCATAGTTTGGCCTCCAAGATAACCGGACCTCTTGTGTTTGGACTTTTTCCCGTGGGGCCGTATGAAAAGCCCAATCTACGCGTGCCCCATGGAGACCGATATGGAACTAGTCGCCAGGATATCAGTTGTTTCTGGCAATATTCGGGTAATGACTGGTGTCTTCGCAAATGTGCGTCAGTCCCTATCCCGCTATCCCGCAGGTGTGAAGCGTGCATTACACCTGGCGGGAGATCTTTTGAGCAATTTCTTTGGGCATGTACATTAATTACATTCCTGTTTATAAAATGTTTTTGAAGTATCTCCTCTCATTCTTGTGTTAATTCTTTAACTGCGACAGTGGAAACTACCTTTTAACCTCTCACCGCTTACGTTCCGACCATACATTCTATGACAAAATTTTCTCGTATAACAACGTTCTATCACCCCGTAAAGTTTTGCCCCCTTTTTCATATACACTCTGTATTCTATCTGATTCTGAAGCCTTTGTACAATTACCGCTAGTATCATAAAGTAGACGTGTGATATCCCTTGTCTGTCCTCACTTTTCCTTTTTAAGAATTGCTGGAAAACAGAACTTATCTATTTCTGCTATAGTTGTACAATGAATGATATTTTTAAAGAATAAGAATTGTGACTTTTGTAGATTTCTGCCACTGGTTGGGTATGAATAAGAAATTTGCCGTTTCAAAATGATTTTGAGGGCATGAAAATCACGAAACGTCGTCATAGGAAGTATTTGAGGTTAATGGTTACCTTAATTAATGGTTACAAGTGATGTCCTCCCTTTCTGTTTGAAATCCTTTTAAGAATTACTGGAAAACAGATCTCATCTATTTCGAAACATCCAAACAGTCGAGTAAACCCATTTTCACTTTTTATATAGTTTTAATTTTCACATTTTAGCAATTAAAATGAGTATATTAGTGCATTTAGTCTGTTAATTGAAGGCAGTCACTTTATCTTTGGGACAGGATATAGCAATGACTAAAGTGCATAAACATTTCTTTGAAAAGAAAAATAAGAATAAAAAAAATATATATAATTAATTAAAAACTGTATAGCTTTTTGGGATTGTTCTAGTAATTTCTTCTTTTCCACAGACATATTTTTATTCTATAATACTTAAAGAACTAAAGAACTGTATAATTTAAAGAACCTAAAAAAACAGGTATTGAAACGCATTTCATTTGGAATTAAATTGCAGAAAATCTGCCAGTCAGTG
This sequence comes from Maratus speciosus, assembly GCA_963932465.1. NCBI lineage: Eukaryota > Metazoa > Arthropoda > Arachnida > Araneae > Salticidae > Maratus > Maratus speciosus. Next base: position 324,227,309 of record OZ010798.1, on the reverse strand, counting down.
GAAAACCACCTTGAAGCTACGCAACAACTATATTAGTTCTCCTGAAAGAAAAGGAGTAGCTTTAATTGCCATATTTTTGCGCGTATTTTATGCAATTTTATTGATATTTCTTTTGTATGAAAAGTAGTGGGGATGAAAAACGTAACATTATTTGCTTTATGATTTACTGATATTAATATTTCTATGAAAAATTTGGAGAAACTAAATAGATGAATATAAAGGGTTAGCACAAATGAATAGGCGGAGTTTAAAAATTTATATTTTCAGAACTGTTACACATGTTATATACACTGTAAAAAAGAATATCTGTAAAGTTACTGAAGTTTTTCTAGGAAACTGGGATTCCTAGAAGTTTTTATGTAACGGCAACAACAAAAATTCCTGTAACAGCGTCGGTTACAGGAATTTTTGTTGTCGCCGTTACACAAAAAGTTCTAGGAATCCCAGTTTCCTAGAAAAACTTTAGTAACTTTACAGATTTTTTTTTACAGTGAACATTCCAAGTTTTTTTTTTCAGCTACAAATGTTCAATGTATAAACTTTTTCTAACACGACAAACATCTAATACGACAAACATCTAATCTGTAATCATGTTCATTCCACACATTTGGCAATTTTTCACAGTCAACAATAAGGATATTCTCGAATCCATAGGAGTAATTTTATGGCATAAGTTTTAACTCATTTTTTGCTCGGAAACGCATGAAATTGGCAGGCGATGTTATTCAGAAACTATGCAACCGAAAGACGTTTTTCCTTTTTCGGTATACACAAAAGATCTTTAAGAAAATACTGTCAAAGTTTGGCGTTTTGAACCTAATTTCTTGACGAAGGGAGAAAAACAGACGGGAAAAGGAGAAAATCGGTTATGACGTGATTCAAAATCGCATATAACTCGAAAATAATTTATTTATCAAAAAATCGAAAACGTCTTTCGATTCCAAATCGCTTCCATAATAAGCCCTGCTAATTTTGTGCCTTTACGTTTAAAAATGAGTAAGAAAGTGTGTCAGGAAGTTTCGCACCTGTTGAGAAGAGGACTTGAGAACCGGATTAAAGCATTAAATAAGGTAATATTGTCGCACTGTGTACATTTTACAGTGCACCAATGCTGGATTATTTAGTGTTTCACTGCATCAGAGCCGAATGAAGTATCGTTGACTGTGCAAATTTGCCAAATGTGTGGAACAATCCGGACTATCGATGTTTCTCATATTACGAACGGTTCGCACATCATAGCTAAAAAAAAAACAAAAAAAAAACTTGGAATATTCTTCTTTACTAGCCGCCCTTGGCGACCAGTTTGGTCTGCCTTAAAATTAATGTTTGGTAAAGCACACTAAAGCATTGTATCATGTTACTTTTATTCATAATTTAATTTACTTGGACTCCCTTAAATTTAATTAATATAATCCCTTAAGCTAATATTAGTTTTTGTTGCATTAAAATATCTCAGTTTGTTGATTTTCTGTAAGCAAGTAAACCCAATTGGTTTACAATGGATGTCTATGGGAATTTGGCGAATCATTAGATATATCGCCAAGTCGGCGTCATTTTTGGCGAATAATTTTGGTCGCCAAATTTGGCGACAAACTTGGCGGTATTGGGTGACAGAACAGGGTCCTCCCTATGTTGCCCCCACCCTTATAGGTATCGAGATGCATTAAATGCGCTCAATAATCAATGAGATGCGTTTCATTCGGACGTTGCCATTAAACAATTAACAAATAATCGCGATTCTGTGCCACAAACAATAGCTTAATATGTATATAGATTTTCAAATGTCACGTATTATAATATGTGCAATAGTTTTGAAAATATTAATTTTAAAATCCGGTCATTCATTTATGCTAACACCGTATTATTTCTTTCGGCATCGCGCGTTACACTGTAAAAAAAAAAAAAAATCTGTAAAGTATAAAGTTACTAAAGTTTTTCTAGGAAACTGGGATTCCTAGAACTTTTTATGTAACGGCAACAACAAAAATTCCTGTAACGGCGTCTGTTACAGGAACTTTTCTTGCCGTTACATAAAAAGTTCTAGGAATCCCAGTTTCCTAGAAATAACTTTACAGATTTTGTTTTACAGTGTAGTCTTCTTGAAAGAAAGCAAAGGGGTATTGGCGAGCAATTTTAATATTTATTACATTTTATCATGGAATATACATTTTGTTTTATTATAACGGTTACTTTAATTGCATGCAAAGTTTTTAGTTTTTTCAAACATATTAAATATTTAAGTATTTTTATTCGAAATAAATTTCCGTTATTGATTAAAAAACAATTTACATACATCACGTTACGGCATAAATATTTTTCTTTTCCCCTTTTTTCCCCTGTGTTCTATTCGAGAAAAAAAACTTTTTAAAGCAAAATATTCTAAAACGATTTTTCCTTTTAAAAGATTTCACAAAATTGAGTTTAACTTTTGACAGATGTTACATGTCTATCCTCTAGAAAAGAAGGGGGGGGGGTATGACTAGGACATTTAATAATATCTTTTATTAAGCGAAAAAAATGGAAATTTTATTCAAAATAAATTTTTCCACTAGATTTAAATTATTTTACATTCCGTTCAAATATGACATAGATAATCCCTGTTTTATACTTCCTTTAATAATACATGCTTTTAAAAATTTCATAAAATGGAATTTAAAATTTTTGCCAGATGTATTAAACAAGCATCTAGAAAGAGAGAGAAAAAAAAGATGAGGCTGCATTTCATGAACTATTTTATTAGGAATAAAATTTTATTTAAAATATATTTTTATACAGCTGCATAAGCCTCGCGTAAGAGAAAATATAACATAAAAAATGGAGTCTGAAGCAAAAAGTCATGCTCAAAAAGGATTTTAAAAATTAACAATTAATAAATTTTAATTAATAATTAGACTTTCAGCTTATTTTCAATTTAATATTATTCGTCAATTGTTTCATAGAAATTGACTTTATTCATCAATTGCTTCATAGCAATTAACTTATAAATGTAAAAAAATTTTGTACACTGTCATCTTAATTTCATAAATAGAAGTTTAACTTTTATTACACATATTGATTGACACACTGTAAAAAAAAATCTGTAAAGTTACTAAAGTTTTTCTAGGAAACTGGGATTCCTAGAACTTTTTATGAAATTTTATGAGAACTTTTTAGAAAATTCCTGTTACAGTGTCTGTTACAGGAATTTTTCTCGTTGTCGTTACATAAAAAGTTCTAGGAATCCCAGTTTCCTAGAAAAACTTTAGTAACTTCACAGATTTTTTTTTTACAGTGTACAAGCTTTTTGAGACACAAAAAAGTAGAAAACTGTTACTTACTAACTTAGTTATTTTATTTAGATATCATATTTCAAATCGAAATTAAATTATTTATTTTAAATACATTTTTCTAATACATTAAAAACATTTTACGTTGAAAAGAGTTACAACATAAATGTTTCCTTTCTTTATAATTTCCAAAGAACATAAAATGTTCTGTATCAAACAAAAACTATTCTTATATAATATTTTATGACCGGAAATTTAACTCTTATTATACGTAATGATTATTCTTATTGAGAAAAAAAAAATACTTCAGAAAAAAAAATAATTTTTTTAGATTATTTTTCTACATAATTTTGTTCTTAACTATTTTTTTTAAATCTGTAAATCGCCTTAATAACGCGTAAAATGTTTCAGCTGTTGTAATTATTCAATATTTTACTTAAAATACTTACTTGTACTTTTACATTACATAAATGCATTTAAAAATGACTTCATTTTTAATACTTTGTGCATAATACACGCGAAAAATCTTTACATTTTCTGTTAGAGCCTACCCGAGAAAAATTATATTTCACGATAGTAAACTTTACATTAAATGGAAAATCGATCAGTTTTTTTGGAAAAGGAAAGAGATAATGTATTCATTGATTTTTTTTTTTTTACTTCAAAGTGAAAATCTAAAATATGCTATGAAAAATAAATTTATCTAATAGAATAAAAATGTTTCATGTAAGTCTAAAAAAATGACATACAAACTCCCTTTTTATGTTTACGAAGAACAAAAGAATTTATTAAAATAAAACTTTAAAATTGGATGTAAAATACAGAAAACGAATAATAACCATTAACGAATAAAAACCATTAGTAGATAACGTTTTATGAATTGAAATTTAACTTTTATTACAGGTATTGATTGTTACAAGCTTCTTGAGGGGGAAAAAAAAGGGAAGAAGCCTGGGCACTTAGCCATTATCATTTAAGATAAAATTAAATATTTTAAATACATTTTTCCAATAGATTAAAAACGTTTTAAGTTGAAACAGGCTACGAAATAATTGCTCCATTCCTTTATACTTTACAGAAAATATAAAATATTCTTTATCAAATAAAATCTATTGTTATATAATATTTCATGAATGGAAATTTAACTTTTATTTTACCTACGGATTATCCTTCTTGGGGAAAAAATAAATATTTTCGAAATCTAAATTTCGAAACAAATGTTTTTTCGTTAATTATTTTTTTATAATTTTATTCTTCACTGTTTTTTTTTACTATATTTAAACTGCATTAACCCTTAAATGCCCGACTTTTCAAAAATCATTGTAATAATGTTTTTTGGCTTTCATTTTTTAAATAAATCATGGGAAAAATATTTTAAAAAGTCATATTTTGTTTTAAGTATAGTTTACGGCTAAAAAACAGTTTGTTACTAATCGGCAATACTGGTGTTTAATTGAAAAAATAATTTCCCTTGATAAAATTCTATAATATTAAACACACAAGAATTTTAGGAACTATAATAAGAAATAAATTTTACTTGCTCACTGCAGGTCAAAATAGGGTATTTCGCAAGCTTCCAAACAAAACAAAAAGAACAAGTAGCAACATTTGAAAAAATAAATTTATCTTTATTCTTAAACAGCACAAGTGTTGCCATCTAAATGTTGAAAATCGATTTAATAATATTTTCAGAATGTATTTTATTGGCAACATTAGGCATTATAGCTTCAATATTATCCTAATAGTATTTTAGAGCCTAAATTGGGTATGTTGCCGAAAAGCAACACCAGGCATTTAAGGGTTAATACAACGTAAACTGTTTCAGCTTTTGTAAAACATTTAAGTACTCTATATTTTATTTAAAATACAAACTTCTAAAATGTTAAAAACGTTTTATATTACATAAATACCGGGTGTCCCAAAAAGGACTGACTGATTTTAAAATTCAATAAATTCCAAACGGTGACAGATATTAAAATAATTCTTGCAGGAGGGTTATGCATAAAGTCAAAAGTTTTATTACACTGATTTTCGATTTTAGTTCGAATTACAAACAATAGATGGCACTGTAAGCAATAGTCGCTAAATACAGGCTCGATTTTTGGTCCTTTCTGTTGTTCCATGCAGAAAAAAGAGATGGAAATGTATTATCCGGGCCACGAAGTACCAAAAATCGAGCCTGAATTTAGCCTCTATTGATCGCAGCGCCATCTATTGTTTGTAATTCGAACTAAAATCGAAAATCACTGTAAAAAAACTTTTAACTTTATGCATAATCCTCCTGCAAGAATTTTTTAAATATCTGTCACCGTTTGGAAGTTATTGAATTTTAAAATCAGTCAGTCCTTTTTGGGACACCTGGTACATTAAAATAAATCTATAATTTTTAATACAGTGTGTGCATAAAAGAAAGTCCCAGTTATAAATTTTAAACTTACAACTATGAGCGTTGTAGAGTGTTGTTTCAAGTTCACAAATAAAGTGTAACTCAAACAGCTTTAGATAAGAGCATGCGCGAGTAGTGCTTTGTTATTTACTAACTTGCAGTGCCACATACGCATAATGACGACACCTGAGCTTAAAGCGGTTTTCCTGGGGTGAAGATTTAACCCTTCACTGCACGAATTTTTCTACTTTTACGAAAATTTTTATTTGAAATCTATATATTAGTCTAATAATGTGAAAAATGGTAAAAAAAATTAAATTTCAAAATTTCAGCTAAAATTTGATATTTTATGGCGTGTACCCTATGTACATAATTAGGGTTTTAAAATGTTGTATTGCTATATTTTACAACTAAATGAGCTTAAATTAATTAATTTCATCTGCTTAACACTCTGCAACTTTTTTTATATTAATATTTTTAAGTATTCGGTAAAAATAATGAAAGTAAATTTTACCTTAAAAACTTGATCGATTTTTTTTTTTTCCTCCGAAGAACAAATTCTAATTTGTTGTCAAATGCAGCCATCTGACATGTAAAAAATAAGTGTTATTTCATTCTTTTGACTTTTCTTGATCAGGAAAAGAGGTCATACTGGCCAGATTCATGGCACAAAATAAGAATTACCGTGTTTTTAGGTATATGCCGGATGTGGCACGTGGTACAGTGAAGGGTTAAAGCGGTTTTGATGGGTTGAAGATTTAAAAACCGATAGAGCCGTGCGATTTTTTTTAACCATTTGGAAAAATCGTTATTGTCTTCTTCAGGGTAGGGAATCAAAAGCATATCTGAAAGTTTTTATGGTTTAATCTGCAATTTATTCGTTTTCTGATTGGTCTATACAGTAATATGTATTTCCCTTTACTTTCAACAGAAATGGACAACAGAGTGTTGCCACTATGACAAAAAAGTAATAAAAACTACAAAAAAAATTAATAACTCAGAAACAAATTGAGATACAGCTTTCAAACAAATTGCATTTAAAAGTACATTTTTTTCTCTATACGACGATATACAAAGTAATATTGTGGGATGTTTAGAAGTTTAAGAATGAAATTTCATTTAAAATGTGTTGTCAGATTTTTTGGAAATCTGACGATGGCCTTTTTCCGAACAGCCAATGAAATGCTTGGATAATACATAAGTTTCAGGTGGATAATATGTAGGAGTCGTAGGCGATTTCTGTCGCTTGCAACTTTTACGTGTAATAACACTATTAATGTTTAATTCATGGCATACGTAATGTATGATCAACTCCGTGCTATTTTTTACGTCTTAAATTTTAGTCTTTAAAAAAAATCATTTTCCAAATGGTCGTTGTAATTTGTTAAATTGCATTTTTTTTTTTTTTTTTTTTTTTTTTTTTTTTTTTTTTTTGTTTGGGGCTTTATGAAAAATCATGTCTACGTTCTGTCGCTACCTAATTATTTGCCAATGTTGAGATACAAAATTGAAGAGGCTATTGCTCATATTATCCGTTAACAGAATACTTGTTAACAGAAGTATGGGTAGAATTGGACTTTAGGTTGGATGTATGCCATATAAAAATAGGTGCACACACTGAAGATTTGTAAGGAAAACTAGGTTAGTTTACCTTCAATTTGATGTATGATTTGTAGTAAATAGTCTAAATTAAACTGTTATAAGATACCATTGAAACTGGGACAATCTTTTACGGGCATACTGCACTTTAAGCACAACACATACACACATATAAATAAATAAATAAATAAACTTTTAAATTTTCTAATAGAAACTATCCAACAATCCTCTTTAGATGCGTTCGTAATTGTATAAATACGAAGCGTCTATAGTCGCCGTTCAGTCCGTCTGCCTGTCCGCCCGCATATAACAGAGCAAAAAGTACCCAACGGAATGATCTGAAATTTTCAATACATAATTGTTGTAAAATTTTGTCGAGCCATTTCAAATTTTATGAACATCGGATGTATAGTTTAATGACAGGGACAGTCAAAAATTTTCCGTTACATTACGGCCAATGGGGAAAAATTATTGCAAGTGTATTTTAATGATGTTACAGCCTTCCGAATGGTCTGAAATTCTAAATGTATAATTGTTGCAAAATTTTGTCATTTAAAATTTTAAGAAAACTGGATGTATAGTTTAATGACAAGGACAGTCAAAAGTTTTCTGTTACATGACGGCCAATAGGAAAAAATTATTGAAAGTGCATTTTAATGATGTTACAGACTATTCACTTATGAAGTGAAAAAAAATATACATTCAGTACAATATGGGGTGCAAAAAATATTTATAAAACTAGTTACAGTACGAACTTCATTCACTTTTTCATTTGCCACGTCTGACGAGCAGTTTCCAACTTGTTTAAAGTTTTAATGAAATAAAACTCAACATTATATGAAGAATTAATCAGTCTTTTTGAAATAGGGGAAAGCTAAGGCGATCATTGTTTTATTCGCTTCAACGTGAAAATTAAATAATTTATGTAAAATGAATTTTTTTAAAAGAATAAAAGAAATTTATATTAAACTGATGCATACCATAAATACTATCTTTTTATGCTTTACGAAAGAAAAAAGAATTTCTTCAAATAAAACTTTAAATTTGATGTAAAATACAGAAAACGAATAACGAAAACAATTGCTACATAATATTTCATGAAGTGAAATTTAACTTTTATTAGATGTATTGACTGTTTCAAGCTTCTTGAGACAAAAAAATAGGAAGAGAGTTGGGCATTTAGATATTTTCGTTCAAAGCGAAATGAAATATTTTATTTTAAAAACATTTTTCTTTCAGATTAAAAACGTTTTACGCTGAAAAGATCTACCATATAAATGCTCATTTTCTTTATACTTTCCAGAAAACATAAAATATTCTTTATCAAATAAAAACTATTTTTATATAATATTTCATGAACAGAAATTTGACTTTTATTATAGGGTAAAGTGCCCTTATTTCGTCCCCCTTAACTTCTCCGCTTCTGCAAAAGTGGCGCCACTTATGCCGCAAGCACAGGGGACGTAAGGTAAAATGGGTCAGTGTTGAAAGTTTCGTTCGCCAAGACGCATACATAAATTAAAGACGGCGAATATCCTATTTTTAGAAGACCTGAGTTCTTATTACGTCGTTTGTAGAACGTTATTTACTGTACTGTAAGTATTTATTTCTTATTCATTGCATGTATTTTACGTTGGTAAGGTGCTGACAGTAACATACAGTGCGTTTTAGGACACTCAGTTCATCTTACGGGGACTGAAGATCCGTAATATTGGGAAGTAGCGTGGTCCCAATTTCGTCCCCCTTGCAGTTCTTATTTTCGTCTCGGGGACGAAATTAGGAATACTTTTTCATGACAATTTTTTCAATTTTTTCCTCATGTTTGGATGGCTAATGCATAGTTGCAAACTCCCGATTTTTTCAATAGCAGTAAAATCTTACAAAAATGTTTTCTTTATTTAATTGCGTTAAAACTCCGATTGTATAAAGCAAGTATTTCTGCATAAAAATATTGGAATGAAAAAAATCGGGAGGTTGGCAACCATGCTAATGTTTCGTTATGTTATTCTTTCACTGATAATTAGTACATTTCTTTGTGCCTTACTTTAATGTAAATTAAATTACTTACTCATTTAGAAATAAATTTTGATTTAGTTATAAGTTAAGCCTCGGCGTATTGGATTTTTTTTTTTTTTTGGGGGGGGGGGGGGACGAAATTGGGACCATTTTTTTTTCTTTTGCATTTTTTAGATACTTTTGAAAAAACAATTTTTCGAATTTTTAAATTTTTTTTGTACAATATTTGCCTATGTTTCTATGTGCGTGGATAGTTAATCTATGTAAAATCTAAATTTGGTAGATTTTCACTGAAAATTACAACTTCCAAGGGCCTAAAAGTGACTGGGGGACAATAATAGGGCACCTTATCCTACCTATTGACGATTCTTCCTGAGACAAAAAAGTTATTATCAATAGAATATCCCATACTGTATTGATTGTTACAAGCTTCTTGAGACAAAAAATGGGAAGAGGGTTGGGCATTTAGGTATTTTCGTTCAAAGCGAAATTAACTATTTTATTTTAAATACATTTTTCGTGCAGATTAAAAACGTTTTATGTTGAAAAGATCTACCACATAAATGCTTCTTTTCTTTATACTTTCCAGAAAACATAAAATATTATTTATCAAATAAAAAACTATTTTTATATATTATTTCATCAACCGAAATTTGACTTTTATTATACCTATTGACCTTCTTCCTGAGACAAAAAAGAGATTATCAATAGAATATCGGATAGTTATTTCAAACATATATATTTTTCGAATATATTTTTTTAAATTTGTATTTATTTATTTATTTATTTTGCTCTAGAAATCGTCTTAATAACACGTAAAGTATTTCAGCTTTTGTAAAATAATTAAATATTCCATATTTTATGTAGTTCCAAAATGTTAAATACACAAATAATATAAAATAAATACTTAATTTTGAATACTTTAAACATAAAACACACACAAAAAAAAAGTATTTTCAAATAAAACATAAAATTTCCTATTGAAAATTATACTACAATCTTTTTAAAAGTTATGCGTAATTAAACTTCACATTATATGAAGAATTAATCAGTTCTTTTATTAAAAAGGAAAGATAAAGTATTCATTGATTTTTTCTCTTCCAATTGAAAATTAAATATTTTATGTAAAATATATTTTTTCAAATTGAATAAAAATGATTCACATTATACTGATCCATGACATAAATACTCACTTTTTATGCGTTACAGAGTACAAAAGAATTTCTTCAAATAAAACTTTAAATTTCCTATAAAATACAGAAAAGGAACAACAAAAACCATTGTTTAATAAAATTTCATGAATTGAAATTTAAACATGTATTGATTTTATTACATGTATTGATTGTTACAAGTTTCTTGAGACGTAAAAAGAGAGATAAAGCTGGCCACTTAGCCATCTTCATTGAAGATGAAATAAAATATTTTATTTTAAATACGTTTCCCATTAGATTAAAAACGTTTTACGGTGAAACGAGCTATAAAATAATTGCTCCATTTCTTTATACTTTGCAAAATATATAAAATTGGCTTTATGAAATTAAATATATTGTTATATAATATTTTACGAACGGAAATTTAACATTTATTATACCTATCGACCATTCTTCTTGAACAAAACAGAGATTTTCAAGAGACTATCGAATATTTATTTCAAATATATTTAAAAAAATTTATTTAATTATTTATTTATTTTGCTCTATAAATCGCATTAAAACCACGTAAAATATTTCAGCTTTTGTGAAACAATTAAATATTCGATATTTTATTAAAAATGCATAGTTCTAAAATGTTAAATTATACAAATAAAATAATTTAAACACTCCATTTTCAACACTTTACGCATAACACACGCAAAAAAACTTTTTTCAAATAAAACATTAAAATTTCTGTCCAAAACTACACTACAATTTTGAAAGTTTTCACGAAATGAAATTCACATTATATGGAGAATTGATCAGTCTTTTCTGAAAGGGAAAGCGAACGGATTCGTTGATTTGTTCTCTTCAAAGTGAAAATTAAATATTTTATTTAAAAAACATTATTTAAATAGAACAAAAAGGCTTCATATTACACTGATCCATAACATAAATGCTTATTTTTTATGCTTTATAGATAACAAAAGTATTTCTTCAAATAAAACTTTTAATTTGACGTAAAATACAGAAAATTAATAACGAAACAAAAAGCTTTACATAAATTTCATGAATGGAAACTTTTATTACCTGTATTGTTTGTTACAACTTCTTGAGACAAAATAAATAAATAAATAAATAATAAAGGAAGGCGGTTGGTCATTTAGACCAACCAATCATTACCAAAACATTACCAAAACCAAAAACATTATTTAAATAGAACAAAAAGGCTTCATATTACCCTAATCCATGACATAAATGCTTATTTTTTATGCTTTATAGAGAACAAAAGAATTTCTCCAAATAAAACTTTTAATTTGACGTAAAATACAGAAAATTAATAACAAAACCAAGAATTAAATAAATTTCATGAATGGAAATTTTTATTACATGTATTGATTGCTTCTTGAGACAAAAAAAAAAAAAAAAGGGAAGAGGATTGGCCACTTAGATATCTTTTTTCAAAGCGAAATTAAATATTTTTTAAAAATACATTTCTTTCTATCTCTCTTTCTTTCTACTTTTCAGAAAACATGAAATATTCTTTATCAAATAAAAAGTATTTTAACATAATATTTCATGAACAGAAATTTTATCTTTTATTAAACATATTGAACCTTCTTCCTGATACAAAATAAAAAAATATTTTTGAATATTTATTTCGAACATATATATATATTTTAAATATTTCTTTTACATTTTACTTTACTTTACTTTACTTTACTTTACTTTACTTTACTTTATTTTATTTATATTATTTTGTTTTATTTTATTTATTTATTTATTTATTGCTCTATAAAAGGCCTTAATAACAATTTAAATGTTTCAGATTTTGCAAAAGAATTGAATATTCAATATATATATATATTTTTTAAATACATAGTTTCAAAATGTTAAGTTACATAAATTAAATAAAATAAATACTTCATTTTCAATACTTTACGCATTACACACACAAAAGAAACCTTTTTCAATGAAAACATTAAAATTTCTACTACAAAATTCCCTACAATCCTTTTAAAACTTGTCACGAAATGAAACTTCACATTATATGGAGGATTGATCAGTCTTTTTTAAAAAGGAAAGAGAACGTATTCATTGATTTGTTCTCTTCAAACGAAAAATTAAATATTTTATGTAAAATACGTTTTTCAAATAGAATAAAAACGCTTCGCATTACATTGATGCATGATATAAATACTCACTTTTTATGCTTTACAGAGAACAAAAGAATTTCTCCAAATAAAACTTTTAACTTGATGTAAAATACAGAAAACGAATAACGAAAACCATCGTTCCATAGAATTTCATGCATATAAATTTAACTTGCAGGAAATCTATTGACTGCGAAAGGCTTCTATATTTAAAAAAAAAAAAAAAAAAAAAAAAAAAAAAAAAGACGGACAGATTTGAGTACTATTGATCAATACATTTCGTTTTTTAATACGAAATTAAATTCATCTTCTCAATATATTAAAAACGTTTTACGTTGAACCGAACTACAACATAAATGCTCCGTTTGCTTATACTTTACAGTACAGAAAAAAAAAAACTTTATGAAATAGAAACTATTTTTGTATAATATTTTCTGAACGGAAACTTGATTTTTATTATTCGTATTGATCATTGTTCCCAAGACAAAAGGATTTTTATGAAAATCTATTTCGAAAAACTATATTTTTAAAAATTAAATTTACGATAATTTTGTTTTTAATTATACACACGCACAAACGAAACGCACATATATATACAGTGTGTCTGTAAAGTCAATGTGCACTTTTGACCGGTCACAGGAAATCAGCGAAACAAGATAGAAATGTGAAATCTCCACCTAATAAAAGGAAAACTCTCCAAGTTTCATACCTGTTCAGTGCAGTTCGATGTGGTCTCCATTTGAAACAGAGAATCGCAGACGTTATTCACTCTGTTACACCAGACGTCCTTAACTGTGTGTGGGAAGATATTGAATATAGTTTAAAAGTGTGTAGGGCATTAAATGGAGACCACATCGAACTGCACAGAAAAATCGATTAAAATTCAGCTTCTGAATGATTATCACTGGAAGTGCGTTACGGAAGATGCGGCATGTGTTTTTAGTAACCCAGGGGACTCTGATCCCTATGAGTCACGCTCTAGAACCCCCCGTCCGGACCATGCAGGTTCTGAAAACATGCAATTTTGTTCTGTTTTAAAACGATTATTTCCATTATGAAAGATTAAAAGATATTATCACGACCAGTGATGATTCTCCATAATATGATTTCCATTCATTTCTCTTTGACTGGAGCGATTTTTCCGCTACATCTCCCGCTGTCGTGACAGCTGACGGCTGCTTTCGTGATTAATTAAATAAGATCAATTACACATTTGAAAATCAGTTGTATGAAATAATTAAGTATAAAATATCGCCACCTCCTAGACTTTTATAACATCTAGAAGAAAGTCTTCTTTTAGACGTTATAAAAAATAGTTTTAAAAATGTCGTACTTTTCACTATTAAAAACTTTTTACACGTAATAATTTAATTAGTTTAAAGTTATCTTTCTTTGTCAATATTCACGTGCAAATATATATTTTAATTGAGAATACAATGTTTGGAAATATTACTACTACTACTACTACTATTATTATTATTATTATTATTATTATTATTATTATTATTATATATTTTTTTTTATTTTTATTTTTATTTTATTTTATTTTTTTTTTTTTTGCAGCAGTAGATAATACTGGCTGTATCAAATATGAATTAAATCTACGTGCGGCTCTGGGCTAGCTGTAGAAAAACGGAAAAATATGAAAATGACATTCGAAAATAAGTTTTTGGAAAAGTAAATAGTCATATATATTTTTTTAAATAAAAGCTGACATGACAGCAGAAAAGTACGTTCCCTTTTGGTCCTCCCCCTCTTTTTCTTTTTCTTTATTTCTTTTCTTTTCTTTTCTTTTGTATTTCTGACTGGGTTATTTCAGTGATGAAACAAAACGTATTATGCAATTGGATATTATTCACCTTCAGCAATTTCCATCAATTAAATGATGAGTGTATTTACGACAGTTTGAGCACAAACAGAAGGATACTTATTGATATCTTAATTTAAATTAATTAATTTAAACACATATAAAACAAATTATTCAGATAAATTTTTGCAGTAGCAATTGCTTTAATAACACATAACTTTTGAGAACTTCTTCATACACTATAATCTACACATACTACACATACTACATATACTACACATCAATAAAGATACTTATTGATATCTTAATTTTAATTAATTAATTTAAACACATATAAAACAAATTATTCAAATAAATTTTTGCAGTAGCAATTGCTTTAATAACACATAACTTTTGAGAACTTCTTCATACACTATAATCTACACATACTACACATCAATAAGGATACTTATTGATATCTTAATTTTAATTAATTAATTTAAACACATATAAAACAAATTATTCAAATAAATTTTTGCAGTAGCAATTGCTTTAATAACACATAACTTTTGAGAACTTCTTCATACACTATAATCTACACATACTACACATACTACATATACTACACATCAATAAAGATACTTATTGATATCTTAATTTTAATTAATTAATTTAAACACATATAAAACAAATTATTCAAATAAATTTTTGCAGTAGCAATTGCTTTAATAACACATAACTTTTGAGAACTTCTTCATACACTATAATCTACACATACTACACATACTACATATACTACACATCAATAAAGATACTTATTGATATCTTAATTTTAATTAATTAATTTAAACACATATAAAACAAATTATTCAAATAAATTTTTGCAGTAGCAATTGCTTTAATAACACGTAACTTTTGAGAACTTCTTCATACACAACTTTTAAAAACTTTCGAATATTTAATTTCAAATATCAAATACATTTTTATGATATATATCAAAAACTTTTACATTGAATGAAACCATGACATATTACTCGCTTTTTACGGATAATGAAAAAGAAATAAACTTTGAACTATTCTGTAAAAACTTTTTTTTTCCAGATTTTATGTAATAAAGCTTAACTTTTGTAAGATATATCGATCAGCCTTCTTGGGAAGGAAAAGAGAGGATGGTTACTTATGGACGTGATACGTTCAAATAGAAAATTCAATATTTTTTTTTTATAAATTGGTATGTTTTCAAAAATATATTTTATACATTTTCTGAAAAATAAAAAACTTTTATATCACCATCAACTTCCTTTATCTCATTTTTTGCCTCTTTCTGCCTTTAAAGATCCAAAAAAATTTGAAATATTCATTTAAACAATTTCTATTTCTTTCTTTTTGTTTCAAGATATATCAATTGTAAATTTTAAAATTCACATTTAGTGTTTCTAAAGAATAATTTAAAAAAAATATGTTATTTAAAAAGTGGGACAGAATCATCCCTGGCTTGGAGTGTCTTTGTCTCATAACAAAAAAAATCATAAAATAAACCTTAAAAACTTTGTAAGATAATGAAAACCGACTATTGTGATAGAATAATAAAACATAATAAAAAAACTGTGTCGTTTTGAGGTTAAAAAAACACAAAATTTGTATGAAAATAAAAAGAAAAAAGGGGTTTTATTAGAAAATGAATATTAAGCAAGACATGCAGAAACAATTAACAATTTAGACGGTAAGTTTAATATTTTTCAATAGAAAACAAAATTTTAGATATATTCACTCACTGAAAAAACATTTCTTTTAAAAGAAATGGGTCTTTTTTTAAGGGGGGGGGGGAGGTAATTTTTTCAGGACCTTATAGCATATTCTTTAAAGTAGTGATAGCAATTGAATATTTTTAAGCGGCTTTTCTTTGGCTAAATACATGTTGTACAAGAACATCTGGCATTTTCTGAAGCATTTCATCAATATAATTTTTATAATTACGACTAAGTGCTGGAGATTTATACGCAGAGTGATTATTACACAATTACCTGTAGAAAGGAATAATATATATATATATATATATATATATATATATATTAGTACGACGTTTATATTTGCAGTAAATGTTTGGTTTTATGATTTTATTTTCAGAAACATTGCATATAATAAACTAAATTTGTGGCGACTTTGTGCCGAGATAATCTTACCCCAAATTAACATTCAGTATCCCGATTTGTGAATAAACTCAATGTAAAATTTAAAATAACAAATTTATACATATAAATCTCATTGATTTGTACAGAACACATATGAAGAAATAAAAAACTATTACCCCTTTTATATACAGTGAAACTTCTTTTAAAGGCCACCCCTATTCCAGGGCTACCTCTATTAAGGGCCAGTATTTTTAGGAACGAAAATTTCCCCCATAGACATAATATTAAATTTACTCCTATTAGGGGCCGCGGCTACCCCTCATAAAGGCCATTTTTTTCACACGTGCCTTAAATCAGAAACAGGTATATTGAATTTCTAAACCAAAAGGTAAGAGTTTGGTAAACAACTGCACTTGCAACAAAGATGGCAAGGGGAGGATTTAGTAATACAATGAAGGACCACAAACTTTTCCACAAGTGAGAAACAGATCTTCCTCATACATTGTTTGACATTTCAACCTGTTGGGTTGGGTTGAAGAGGAAACTTGAACCTTTGTTGTGGGCACACAAAGGATAACAAGTTATCTAGAAAAACTGATTCCACATTTACTAAAACTGTTAATGCATATTAATGCACAACTTTTACACTATAAATTTTATGCTCAGGCTTATGTAAAATTTAAAATTACGGCACCTAAATCAAGCAAAAATGTTCATTTGGATTTGAATGACAAAATTAAAGTTCTTAATTATCACGATCAAGGAATATCTGCACGAAAATTGGCTTCACAGTTTAGTTGCAGTAAGAATCAAATAAACAATATTGTTAAAAACAAAGAGAACTTACTGAAAGAATATGCAGATTTTAAAAATAGCGGGATAAAAATAAAGAGAAATGAAAAATTTGGTCACCCCTATTTGAGGGCCACCCTATAACGGCTTTCCCGTTATATATTCATTTATCCTCTCTCCCCTCAAAAATCAACATTTAACCTTACTGGTTCATTATAAATTGTCATTATTCTCCCCCCCCACCCCCACCCTCACACTACTGTAATTTTCGCTTTTTACTTTTTAAAGTTCGTTTTAAATGCAGGCATCATTTATCTCAGTCCTCTTTCACTTTCACACGGATAGAAAAATATCTTAATCGCAGTGATGTTCCGTTGAGATAAAATAAAAGAATAAAATAGAAGTGAATGTCTTTCGCACCGCAGCCGACAATATGTAATGCATATTTTATGTGTAACACACAAATGCGCATTAGATCTTTCTCAGCCTCTTGGCTTGCTGTAATAATCAATTCTCACCCTTGTATTTTGTCAGATAAAAGCCATATGCCCCTTGCTGGCTAATTTCAGCTTTCGTTAAATCTGTAACGTGCACGTAATATCACGTGTTAGCTATTTCTTTAAGCCACTCTCCCTTACCGCAAGAATTTATTTCTTGTAACCCTTAAGAGACCGCCATGGCATAGTTTTTAACTCAATGTAAAACTTCTTGATTGTTTTGTCTACCCAATTTGTTTTTCGCCAAATATCTTACATGTGGTTTTCTAATGTTCGCCAATCTGTAAGTAATTGTAACAAAATCTGACTCACTTTTGCTCCTGACCTCGAGTCATGTAGACTGCAATTAAGCCCCGCTGTGGGCTTCTGCCAATGGGGCAGTTAACGAAACTCTCCCCGTCCCTCTGTACATTTTCACGGCCTTCCTTTAAAAGTTCTTTACAATAAATGTTTAAGTCTCTTAAAGTATTGTGTTGGAGTTTCTTTTTGTTCATTTTAGAACCTGGGTACACTAAAGCACCGTCACACACCCCTCATAGTGACCAATTTTCAATGGAACGGCAGGTGTCCCTTACAGAGAGGTTTCACTGTACATAAGTTTCCATTTAAAAGTTTCCTCCAGTCATCTGACATTGATATCCACCGTAGTGGACATTGTTTTGTGGCCTATAGCAATTATAGCTTTTCGCCTCGAATTATCCATACTGTACACAGAAACAACAACAACAAGCAACAACATTTTTTTTTCATTAGATATTTATGGGGCATTCTCACAAACTTTTGACTTTTAAGTCCCTGAATAATAATTTTTATTTAGTACATATTCTTGTGGGTTTTTTTATTTCATATACTGGGGAACATCCCATTGTATTATTGCATAGCAATATTAACGCGATAAATAAGTTTTGGACGATGTTGGGGGTCCAAATACCAGGAAAACTCCTATACAAACCCGTGTCCCTGATGCTGATTTTTAAGTTTGGAGCTGTCTGTATAAAATTGTTTCAATAAAAGTAATTCGATGTAATTTTTTTTTCAAAACTGGGTCTCTTGTTTTATATAAATATGTAGCAAAAAGTTAATCTACACACATTTTTACGGGTGATATTATTTTTTGAACTCTGTCTCAGGGTTTTAGATTCCTTACCGTCTCTCTTGCTAAACTTATACAGAAAATCACTTCAGATACAGCCACAGAATTTTTTTCACGTTTTTTTTCATACAGAAGTATGCTAGAGAAAGAATGTCTAAAATTCTTTGACAGGAAATTTACTGCAGAATTTAAATCAGCATTTAAATATCAATTTCAAGTATCGTGGTTTTATTGGTAGTCTTACCGTCTCCAAGGTTTATTCCTGCACATTTCTAGGTAAATTAATTTTTTTTTAAATTTAATCCAATGTAAATAACTGTTTCTAAAAATCAACGAACATTGTGGCTATCACTTAGTCTTAACATGATTTACCTAAAAATAGTGGTAATTTTCCTTGCCGCCCCATCCTTACCATCCCTTTTTTTCCATTACCGTCCCTTTTTTTTTCTATACAACCCCTTTCTTTTCCTTCCGTCCCTTCTTTAATACCCCTTTAAGACAATGTTATACCAAAATTTTGTACTAAAAATACTACATTGTTATTATTTCTTATTTAAATGTCCTGTGGGTACTATGCAAATTCATTATAAGTAATAATTTAGGAGAAAATAGAAAGTTATAGTGGTAAAGTGGTAAGGAAAATTAAGCTCTCAAGTTTAACTTAAACCTCAGTTAAATAAAAAAATTTTCACTGCCGACCATTTTTTCTTTATTTTGAATCATTAAGGCATTCGTCTATCAGATTAAAATGTTATTTTAGTAAGTTTAATTTCACCAGATTTTTATTCCTGAAAGTCAAAAGATTGTGAGAATGCACCTTATATAACTAAAAATAGACACCCTAGAAAGTTATAGTTGTAAAGTGGTAGGGAAAATTGAGCTCTTAAGTTTAACTTAAACCTCAGTTAAATAAAAAAAATTTCGCTGCTGACCATTTTTTCTTTATTTTGAATCATTAAAGCATTCGTCTATCAAATTAAAGTGTTATTTTAGCAAGTTTAATTTCACCAGATTTTTATTCCCGAAAGTCAAAAGATTGTGAGAATGCACCTTATATAACTACAAATAGACACGCACAATTACATGCATTTACACCCCCCCCCCCGCCGTGGCAGCAGATGTCGCTACCGGCCGCGCCACTGGGCTACCCCTCCAGTAAAATCATGCGCGAAATAGAAAACAATACAACAACCAAAGTGATGCCAAACTCAATTTGTAAAATGCTAAATTAAACAATTTGTTTTTATGTTACTGCGTTACCGCCGTAATCTGTCAGAATTCGGCATTACGCATTACTTATAGTTTTATCCTAACAAGTTTTATTTATTACACGTGTTGTCTTTATTCACGGGGCGGGATAGTCACCTCAGGATGAACAAAGTCTACCCAGTTAACGGTAGGCACATTGAAACTTTATTTAATTTTCAAGAAGAATTTTTTCCAAATGAAATTTTAAATTAAGCTTTCTAATAAAATACTTGTTTCACCTGAAGTTATTATTTTTTATATTTTAGGGTATGCTTAAAAAAAAAGGGAAAAGAACATGGCTTTGAAAAAGTTTCATCAGACACGGATATCGTAAAAAAGGGAAAATAATGGTAATCTGATATCGAAAAAAGGGAAAATAATGGTAATTTGAATGTATATCGAGAAACAGAAAGTTCTTTAAAACTTTTTAAACGAGGTTAAACAATGTAAAAAAAGATAAAGAAAGAAAGAAAGAAACGATCATTTATTATATTTAATGATTTGAAGCTTTAATTTTTATTACGTATTTTTTTTTTTCAAAAATGAAAAAGAACGGGGGATATTTAGTAATATCTTCTTTCCAAAGTACAAAATAATACACTAGGAAGCGATTTCAGAGCGGAAGTGCATTTTCCTTCCTAATATTTACCTTTAAACACTTCCGCCGCATCTTTTTATAGTCATGTAATTTTTAGAGAAAACCACAGACATCGATAGCGTTTCTATATATAGTAACCGAAATCATAAAAAGAACGTTTCTGAGCGCCTGTTCTAGTTAAGAGTTAAAATAACGGGTGGTTTATTTTACTGAGCTCTTAAATTTTATTGGCTAAAAATAAAGATTTCGTATTTTGTTCGGGATAACAATTGCGAAGCGAAGCTGGTCCAATAAATGTCTTTTTTTTTTCATTCGACAATTTTTGTGATTTTAAGGGGATAGTTTACCTTTTCAATAACTTTTTTAATTTTTAAATACAGTCGAACCTCGTTATCCTGACACTCTAATGATCAGAAAAATGTGTCGTCATAAGCGGAGTGTCGCGGTAACCGGAGTTGGAGAAAAATATGTTTATAAAAAGCTGTATTTTTAATTAATTTAATACAATTTTAAATTCATACCTGTTCTTGCAGTTTTAAGCAATAAAACATTATTATTAAACAAAATAAGCACAAAAACAAAATTGAAAAGAATAAAAATCAGATTTTGATGACTTCTTTTTTTTTTTATTGTTACATGAAATATGGATGAATTAAGGTTTGCTTATCCCTAGATGGGCTTCCTACAATTCTTTTTTCAATGAATTGTAGTAATCAATATTCGTTGTTTCAGAAATGGATGTTAGATAATTTTTGATCGCTTCAATGCAATGAAATGCTTCGGTTTTAGTAGGATGAAAAATGACGTGTAAAAGAAGCGCCGTATGACTAGAACAAAAAGACCGCGGATACACTGATACGTCTATCTGGAGCTTAAGTGGGTCATTCATAGTGTGTGGATTTATTTATTCAGATAAAGGATTGAATTAAAATTTCTCATTTATCCCAATGGGTATTTTAGAAAAACTTTTTAAAAAAGTTTGGCTAAGACATTTCTTACCGCTTAATTTCCGTGCTTATAATATGGACTATGAAAAATGAACAATTTTCCAAACCGTCGGGATATCCGGAGTTGAAAATTATTCAACGATGTAAAATCCTTTTTTTATTTATACTAAAATCATATACAGAAAATAGGGTCTTTGAAAAACTGACGTGATAAGCGGAGTGATGTGAAAACCGGGTGTCGGGATAACGAGGTCCGACTGTATATGGTTCAAATGTTAAACCTGCTGTATTTCAATGTTCAACTAAAAGTACATTTTGAAAAAAAAATTAACTACATATTTAATTAAAATTTTAAAAATTAAAAAAAAATGAATTTTTAAAAATCTCTACTATTTTTTTAAATATTGAAATTTTTGCCCATTTTTTAAAAGATTTTTAAATGTGTATTATACAAGACTCCGCATGGATTTTTAGCTACATCTAATATTACATTTAATATAATTTTTTGACTGATATATATAGTATAAAATGACGAAAAAAAGCTTTAGCGTTTTTGAATCATGAAGGGAAAGAAAATATGAACATGGAGAAAAAGTCATTTAAAGTTTTAATTTGTGTGGGTTATTGCACTGTGCCTATTGACAAAATGTACACTATCTCGCGATACAATTGCCGTAGGGGTAAAAATGAGGTTTCAAAATATTCACAATTAATTACGCTTTCATTTAATATTAAAAAACAAAATTCAATTAATTCCCTTAAATTCCCTTAATAATGAATATTGTAAACAAATATATAGGACTTGCATGCAAACAAATATATAGGACTTGTATGCAAACAAATATATAGGTCAAGTTTTTTTTAAGATAGCTGAAACTTTAAGATGTCCTGCATCGGACCGAGTAAACTGATTTTAACCGAACCGGACCCAACACAGGGTCGGATCGATTTGACGTTGATTTGTTTCATTGCGAGTTGGGTTCGGGTGTGGTTGATTTTAAATGATTCGGGTTCGCATTAGGTTTTGATTCTTTCCTGTCGAGTAGAGGTTGAACTGATTTAAAAAAAAAAAAAAAAAAAAAAAATTAAAAAATGTCTTGAATATTTTTCAAATGAATTTTTTTTTATTTAATGAATTTATATATTTTCAATTTTATACAAAAAACATAACATTGACGTTATCGAAATAATTGTTGACTATTTAATCTATAATTGTGTTAACCCTTTAATGCATGATTTTTTTATTTTGTTTGGAAAACATTATATTTGAGTCTATTTTTGCTAATTATCCACTAAAAAAATAGTGAAAAAAATTATTTATATTTCTGTTGGGCATAATGTCATAATGTTACTCTTGAGTCACAGAACAAAAATTACTCAAAAATCGGTAATTTTTCATTATATACTTACTTTACATGTTCAGATTACACAATAACAACTATTCAACGATATAATAATTTTGTAATGCTTTTAATAGTTTTCAGAATTATAATGACTACCTTATAAAAGTAGAGGAAAAAACGCCAGTCGAGCCCATTGCAAGCAGTATCAACAAAAGATGTTATAACTTCCCTGTGATAACAAATCAGAACAAAAACAGATTTCACGAGCTTAAATGCATGTTATAAAAGGTAAGTAACACATAATAATTCACCAATAGACCAATAGAAAGTGCAAAATGACAAAAAGAGATCCTGTAAATCCCGAGTTACACTATGCATTTAAGGGTTAAATTATGGATTAATTTTGTTTTCCTTCGGGTTCGGGTTGAACTGTATCGGGTTCGGATTGAGTTTCGGGTTTATTAAATTCTTTGTCAGATTCAGCTTGACTTCGAGCAGAACAGACAATGATACTGTTTCTATAGTAACCGAAATCATAATAAGTTGGCAATTGCACGTCAAACGTGGCAAATGAGGTGCGTTCGTACCACAACTAGTTTTATAGGTATTTTTTGAATCGCATATTGTACTGAATGTATATTTTAGTGCTTTTCATAAGTGCTTATCAATTTCATTCTGTTCGAAAGGCTGTAACATCATTAAAAGCACTTGAAATTTTTTTTCCCATTAACCGTAATGTAACAGAAAAATCTGACTGTTCCTGTAAATAAAATATTTTCATAAAATTTGAAATAACTCTACAAAATTTTGCAACAATTATATATTAAAAATTTCAGACCATTCGGTTGGGTAGGTTTTGCTCTGTTATATGCGGACGGACGGACGGACGGACAGGCGAACGATGACTATAGGTGCTACGTATTTATATAATTACGAACGCACCTAAAAAGAATGTTTCGGAGCGCAAGTTCTAGTTAAGAGTGAAAATAACGGCTAGTTTATTTTACCTAACTTTTAAATTTTATTGACTAAAACTAAATATTTCGTATTTTGTTCGAGTTAATAATTGTGAAGTGAAGCTAGTTCTAATAAATGTCTTTTTTCAGTCAAAAATTTTAGTGATTTTAATAATGAATATTGCAAACAAGTATATAAGACATTGCGCATACAGGGTAGGTGGGCTAAAAGATCTTGTAAAAGTTGTAAGATGTCTGCTTGGTGTCCTGCATCGGATCGGGTAACTCGATTTTAACCGAACCCGACACAAAGACGGGTCGGGATGACACAAATTCTTTCATTGCGACTCGGGTCTGGGTTAGGTTGCCTTTAAATGTGTCAGGTTCGGGTTAGGTTTTGCTTCTTTCGGGTCGCGTTCGGTTTGATATAAGATTGCAAAAGAAAGTACTGAATATTTTTCAAACGAAAAAAAATATGTATTTAAATATTAATGAGTCTATATATGTTCATTTTTACATAAAAAATATTAAATTGATGTTAAAGATATAATTACAGTGTATTTATTCCAAAATTGAATTAAAATATCGGTTCATTTTCTTTTACTTCGAGTTCGGGTTTGGCTTGAAGTGTATCTAGTTCGGATCGGTTTTCAAGTTTGCTAAAATTTTGTAGGTTTCAGGTTGGCTTTCAGAAATATCAGTATTGATTTTCCTAACTGAGTGAAAATGTGTTCAGGCCGGGAGTCGAAACCCGAGGCATTGGTTTTAATTGGTAAAGCTCTTCCGATTGTGCTATCTGGACGACATCCCAGCCGCACAATACTCACTCCAAACAACCATTTAATAAGGTCACCTGGTCAGTTATTTTAAACAGCTTGGTAGGATAAAACGCAGGTAAAGGAACCCTAATAAGCTATGGTTGAGTAATTACACTTTTAATAATTTTAACGCAATCAACTGATCGGTAAATAAATCATGGCAGTATTAATTTTTCCCTTGAGTGTAAATGAATGAAAACATTTTCACTCAGCTAGAAAAATTAATACTCGTGTGATATTTACCAATCATCTGATTGTAGTAAAATAATTAAAATTTTAAACAGAAATTTCGCGTTCAGGTCGAATACAACTCAACCTGTGCTGTGTGTACATACCAACCTGTGTCTAGATTTCCTATCTTAATTTTGCGAAGAAAACTTTTAATTTTAGCTTTATATTTCTAGTACAATTACTATTAATTCGAAACATCTTAAATGTGTTGTGTTGCTGTGTCAAATATTAGGGTCATTTACTTAAAATTAATGTTATAAAAAGTAATTCTTAAGCAGATGTTAAGAATTACTGCACACATATTTCGAATTTTTAAATATTTTTATTCCTATCTGGTGGGAAAAAATTCAGACTTCTACTGCTTCTTTTAAATTTAATAATGTTGCATCTTTAGGGCATCGAAAAGTCTTTTAGACTTTATGCTTCTATAGTGAAGCATTTTCGCTAGAATAAACTTTTACTTTATTCAGTAGAATTAACTTTTTTCTTCGATAAAGATGTTTTTTGCTTGGATACTTTTGAAAAGTATTATCAAATAACTTATAATTATTTCATAAAATTACGTTTGATAGTCAAAATTGTAAAAAAAAAATTATGTGTCAAAAATTATTTATATGTTTCGTCCTCGTTTTCTGTTAATCCATCTTACTACTTCTAATCTCGGATTTAAGTTCCGGTGATAGCAAAAGTAATCAAAAACTGAAAATTGAATAATTTGAAAAGTACAGACATTATCACAATTAGTAGAACAGCTCGAAAGAGTGGAATATTTTTATAATAAAAACACTTCTTTCGGATTACATTTCAGAAAAGAAAAATGTTTCTTCATCTAAGAAAAAATAATACGAGGGTATATCAATAAGTTTTTGCCCTCACAGAGAAATAATTGAGTGAAATTTATGAAATTATACATTGTATTAGTCCTTTTCTATATAGTCCAAGTACACAGTAAGAGATTTCTGCAAACGGTATTTCAAAGAGGGAAGGGGGGGGGGATGTATTCCAAGAGGCCCAATAGTAGACCCAAAGAGGGGCATTTATCTAACTTTTGCCGACCGCCACATGTGACATATTGTTGGACAGGCCTGAAAACTAATTATTCGTGGTATGCACCTCCCGAGCCCTCCCCCCCAAATTTTCCCCCCGGGGGCGTGAATTATGTCCACAAAATTTAGAAAAGTGCTCCCCGGAGAGCAAATTTTGGGGGAGGGGCTCAGGAGGTGCATAGCATGAATAAGTGGTCGTAGGCCTTTCCAACAATATGTCACATGTGGGGTTCGGTAAAAGTTAGAAAAATACCCCTTTGGTTCTACTATCGCGCTTCTTGGAATACATCTTCCTCCTGTTTTTGAAATACCGGTTGCACAAATGTGTTACTGCGCACACTGACTATATAGAAAAGGACTCATAAAATGTAGAAATTTCATAAATTTCACTCAATTGTTTCTATGTGAAGGCAAAAACTTATTGATACATTCTCCTATAACTAAGAACGAAAACATACAATGACCTCTTTCGAGTTACCCATAATTCCAAAAAGCACTCTTTATCTTTAGAAACCTCAGAAACCAATATATTTTCGAGATAGAAAGAAGCTTTTCTAAAAACAAAGTTTCTTTTACTACTTTCAGAAACGTTTCCGAGTATTTTTTATAGTGTATTAATCATTTTTTTTTTTTTAAACCGGAATATCGTTTTTAGGATGCTATCATTTCTCGGTTAAACATCTTTAGCTGCGTAACTGAATTTATCTATAGAAAAGTAAAAACATAATGTTAATATTAATTGTAATTTTAATGCTGTTAATTTATCCTGTTTATCCGTTTAAGACATCTTTACTGAACATGAACATTTTTATTTGAGAATTTATAACATCCTAATTTTTAATACTTTCCAACAAAGTTGAAAAGTGTTTATGATTTCGGTTTGTCTGTCCGTCTGTCCGCGTTCTAACTCTCGTAAATATATTTGGATTGCAATGAAACTGTTGGATGTTATTAAGGTTCACCATAGCAGGATCCCTATTTCAAATAAAGTTTCTAGCATGTTTAGTTCATTTACGGGGACAGTCAAAAGTATGCCGTTATATTACGGTTAATGGGAAAAAATCGTTTGAAATGATTTTTAATGCTGTTACACTCTTTCAAGCATAAAATAATTGATATGCATTTATGAAGTGCACTAAAATAAGGATTCTGAAGAATATGCGGTGCAAAGAATACTTGTTATTCATTTACAGGGCCGCACAAAAGAATTCCGTTACATAATGATATGGAGGAGGGGTTTGTTTATGGCGCATTTTAATTATGTTAAACTGTCTCATGTATAATGAAATTGATATACGTCGCTGAGGTTTATTGTAAGTTATTTCATGCATAATAAGAAGTGCATGGCATTTACAGGGACACACAAAATATTTCAGATACTATATTGTGTCCGAAGTACTGTACACAAGCGAGGATTGCTGGATATGCATTTTTTATTATGATATGCGCTTTTATGTTTCACTATATTAATGCATACTATATTGTGAGTATAAATTCTTTAGTTCATATACAGGGCTACACAAAAGAATTCATAAGGGTTACAGAGTATGAGCGTAAATTGCCTAAAGGTGGTTTTTAAAGGATTTGTACATTTTTACGCTGAACTGCATTTAGTTTACTAAGAAATGTTTGCTAGAATACAGTTAAAAGGATATACAGGGTCGCGCAAAGAATTGGATACATAACCGTTTATGGATGATAATATCTGGAAATGTGATTTTAGTAATTTTAAGAGTATTTTAGTTTAAATTAAATTTTAACGAAATAGTGGCGTGTAATAAAGGTACTATTGACTATGGATGGTAATTGCTGAAATCAATTTTTTAAATGTTTTATGTGTTTTCTAAAATGCTTACTTAGTTATCGTATTTCCCTAAATAACGAAGTTTTGTTACAGCATTCAGGAAGTGTTAGAAAGTGTTTCATAATCTATGCATAACGCATGATTTTTCTTTCTTGCTGATTAACAATTTGATAAAACTGATTAATACACTACTAAACACTACTCGGAAACGTTTCCAAAAGTCGGTGGTAGTGGAACAAATTCTGTTTTTATAAATGTTTCCTTAAATTTTGTAAATGTACTGGTTTCTCAGATTCCTAAAGATAAAGAACGCTTTTTGCAATCTTAGGTAACTCGAAAGAGGTTATTGTATATTTTCATACGTGGTTATATTATATTTTACCAGATTAAGAAACATTTGCCTTTTTTAAAATGTTGTTTCATATGTCACACACACACACACACACATTTATAGATGAGAAACTGTCGCAAGTTAAAAATAATATGGCAGGAATTACAACAGAAATTAACTTCGATGATATGCAAAGTGATGCGCCAAGTTTGACGGGCACTCTTAATAAATTACATTGTAATCCGAATTTCGAAAACTGTGATGCGCCATTACAGAAACTGTTTGCACAACGGAAAGGCTACTTGATGATACTGAAATAACTATTTTGACACTAATATTTCAAATTTTAGTTGCTTAAAAGGCGTATAGCCAACAGAGTGAAAAAGTATCCAAGCCGGGAATCGAACCCTTCTCCTCGGTATAGCGCACCGACGTTCTATCAACTGAACCACTTGGAACGATACGCAGCCTGGCACTTATCACTATCATATGTTGGCAAGGCTACAACTTATCACATGATGGAATATTTTTCCGTGAGCCACCGACTCTGGGGCAAACACAAAACTATGGAGAATTGAATAAATCTATATATACTAGCCGCCCTTGGCGACCAGTTTGGTCTCCTTTAAATCTATGCTAAGCATTGTATCATGTTACTTTTATTCATAATTTAATTTACTTGTTCAATCCTTTTCCAAATCGGAAGATTCTGATACAGAAATCATGAACTCGGTATTTTTATGTTAGCCGAGTGAAGGTGATATATCGCCAAACATTGTACCCGTCGTATTTTTTCTTATTTCATTAATTTCATTACTTTCACTCATTTTATTTAAAATACATAACTTTAATTTAAAACTGAAATGATTAAAATTTATGACTCTCAATTTTCACTTATTTCTTAAAAAAAAAAAAAAAAAAAAAGAATGAAAAGAAAAGAAAAGAAAAGAAATAAATAATATTATAAACTATGACATTTAATTTCAAAATCAAAGCTTAGTTTTAATCTGCCTCGTGAAAAATTGTTTATGACAGTCGCATGCGATGAACTATTATAATACTGATGATATGATGGCGATGGAACAATATTTGGCTATTTATCACCTGCGCCCGGCTAACATTAAATTGCCAAATTGGCTGTTTGGCATATAAAAAGCGAAGCGGTCAACCCGGAACTATTGATGACAGTCACATGACTTAGGCTATTATTATAGAGATCTTGGAAATTTTTCTTTAGAAAATTTCTCACGCCTTGCATTCAATAATATTTCAAATTTTAGTTGCCTAAAACTAACAGAGAAAAGTAAAACCTTTTAAGCAACTAAAATTTGAAATATTATTAAATGCAAGGCGTGAGAAATTTTCTACAGAAAAATTGCCTTTTAAGTAACTAAAATTTGAAATATTATTGAATGCAAGGCGTGAGAAATTTTCTACAGAAAATTTTCCAAGATATATATAGATTAACTATTTTGACATTTAAATGCTCATCATTTGAAAAAAATCCCATTCCTTTATAATACGAGGTATATCCACAAAGTAAGTTCCGTTTGGTTATATAAAAAAAATTTACAGATAAAAAAAATATATTTATTATACAAAAATCTACAACTGTGAAACTACTTTTCTACATATCTTCCGAAATTTTGTAGGCACTTGTCGAAGCGTGCGACAAGGTTTTGTATTCCTTCTTCATAGAAGGTTGCCGCCTGTGTTTTCAATCATGTGGTTACATGTTCTTTCAGCTCGTCATCATTGGTGAAGTGTTGACCACCAAGGAGAGATCTGAGGTGTAAGAAGAGATGGAAGTTGCTAGGAGTGAGGTCTGGGCTGTACGGAGGATGATCAAACACATCACAGTCAAATTCCTGTAGGAGTCTTTTTGGGACGTTCGCAGTGTGAGATCGTGCATTATAGTGTAAAAACAACAAGACCTTTTGACACTAATCCTCGGCGCTTGTTCTGTATTGCGCGGCTCAATTTCTTAATGGTCTCGCAGTTAATATGTGCATTGATTGTTTGGCCTCGTGGTAAGAAATCAATCAGTAAAATGCCTTTTCTGTCCCAAAAAACGGTGCACATGACTTTTCGAGGTGTCAGGATTTGCTTAGGCTTAACTTTCGTTGGGGACGAAGTGTGCCTCCATTCCATTGTTTGGCGTTTACTCTCAAGGGTGTCGTAAGAAACCCAAGTTTCATCCCCCTTGACTGGCTGAGAAAGAAAATCATTACCGTCTTCATTGTAGTGTGTCAAACACTGAAGTGCACTGCCCATCCGTTGTTTTTGGTGTTGTTCAGTAAGAATTTTGGGTACCCAACGTGAGCAAAGTTTTCGAAATTTCAGTTTTTCAGTAACAATTTCATGAATTAGTGATCGTGAGATTTGCGGAAATTCCATAGCAAGAGCACTTACGGTTTTGCTTAACCTTCTGTTCAATTGCGTGAACCAGTTCATCAGTAACCAAAGACAGGCGTCCACTTCGTTCTTCATCGCACACTTGATCACGTCCTCCATAAAAAATATCTGACCCATTTCCTAACCACTGAATCACTCATAGCGTTTTGTCCGTAAACCTCGCAGATTTGCCGATAAATTTCACTTGGTTTAACTTTCATTGCATTGAGAAAACGAATCACAGATCTGATTTCACAAGCGGCGGCATTTTCAATTAAGGCTGACATTCTAAAGAAACACTAAAAATAACATGTCGGCAGCAGCGATCTGAAAATGGCGTACATTTCTTCTCCTTCAGTCAGAGTAACTGCCTCGCATGCTCGGAACTGCGATCGCAGCGCTGCTGCGGAAAGAAATAGAAACGGAACTTACTTTGTGGATATACCTCGTATTTCCACTAGAATTACACTATTACTTTGAAACATTTCAAACGTAGTTTGTCAAACATTGGGGTTATTTATATTAAAAATAACATTACAAGAAATTATTTATAATTATGTTTGTATGTAGGTAATATTTTTTGAATTTTTAGATGTTTTTAATCTTATTTGATGGAAAGACATATGCTGCCTTATTGCATCTCCATGAACATTTCAAGAGTCTTGGAGTTTATACTTTCTGATTTATTGAATTTTACTTCTTTTCGGTTAATTTTAGATCACTTACTAAAAGTGCAATTCGTACAGGTAACATAACATATTCCTCTTGTTACTCATAAAAAACAAACAGCTGTTTCATTACGAATATAAAGGTAATTTATATTAAATCTTAATGGACATAAAGACTCACATGGAATGGTAGTTCGTCAATCCAATCAAATACCATTGATTCAATGTGTCAATGTATAGCTTTTCCTTTAATATAACAGTTTTATAAATATGAAAACTGATGTTGTGGTTACTTACAACCACTGCCATATTTTTATTTAATTTCATTTAGAAAATATTTTTATTAATCTTTATTCATTTAATTTTAATATTCGCATTCTAAAATTATTTTAATTCCCTTTTTTTCAAACTTCCCCTGTAAGCTTTTCTTTCTGGCGTAGCATTTCGTTTATTTAAAAATGATAAACGTAGTTTTGAAATCTGTACTTCCGGTAAAAGAATTATCTGGAACTTTCCATGGTTTTCTATTTCTGATATCATTTCCTTTTGTAGCTCCGTCCCTTGGCCAAAAAAATTTAAATCAGTTTAATACGTAATTTCAAAATTCGTAAAACTTTACTATTATTTGGCATCTTATCTTTATGAAATCTATAAAATTTCCTCTACTTTAAAGCAGTTTTTATATGCTTTAGCATCGCAATTTATGCCAATGCAAGGCTCTTGTATGTTTGTTCCGCCAAATTGGCGTCTTTCATTATTATGGTAACCTTTTCTCCCTTTTACATCGCAGTACGTTTTGCGCAGTCAGTTGAGTTCGAATTGCAAGGCAGAATGGCTTCCCTTTGCCGTTCTGTGAAAATTCATGTACGCGCCAGTATAATAGTTCTGACAACTAACGCAGAAAATGGGTGGCTGCCCCTCGCCCCTCTGCAAAATGAACGGATCTTGTGCGTACAGCGTAAATGGAAAAAGTGAAATAATATTTATTTAAGATTGTGTGATCGGCTGCATAGTTTCTCGTGTTTTGTGACGAGATTTTTTATCAGTTCATGTGATATTGATTCTTCGGTAATATGTGGATAAAAATCCCGCGGATGGCTGCATCATTATTTTTTTTTATTCAAGTGGTGCTTTCGTGAGGAGTCGTAGAATTCAATTGCTGAAAATTCATATGAAAGCCTTAAGCCTTTTTAAAGTGTTCCTCCTCACTCCCCAGCAGAAAATATAGTATATTTGTCTAATGTAAGTTCTCATAAATAGATTGATTTGTGTATTATACAAAAAAAAGGTTCAGCTAAAAAAAAAAGAGATGACCTTTATAAAAATGCTCCTTGTTTTCCAAGAGAGTTTCATCAAAAATAAAGTATTTTAGAATTATTTTAGAATTTTAGAATATTATTAAAGATATTTTAGTTGAAAATTATCGTCTCTGCATTTTATTTCTCTAATTTGTCTACTACTGTTGTTTTGTTTCAGGTCAGTACAGGTAATGCTTTTGCTGTTATTTTTTGTTCTTAATTATCAAATATATGAAAAGTAAAATTCAGAATTATTTTAATTAATGACTGTTATGTCCAAGCGGCCTTTTGTGAGCACAGCACAATGTAAATAACACTATACTGATTGATCACAAAAATGATCTCTGGATTATTAATTGGTATTTCAATATTTAAAAATAACTTATAGATATTATTCTTTCACCTCCTACCATACAAATCACAACAACTGATTACAGTAAAAAGACATATGTGTCTTACTAGGGAACATCCCCGACTGTCTGTTGTGGATTTTGACGACAGAGGTATCGTTCGAAATCTAATGTCACGAGGATCAAAATATGTACAGGAACTATACTCCCGAATCCAGTAGTTCACGAGATATGGACCCTTTTCTGTTTACGTTATAATATGGACGTTATAATATGTTGTAATATTGACCCTTTTCTGTTTACGAAGAAGAGATAATAAAGAAGGGAAAAACAACATGAGGTTTCTTCAAAAGATATCAAAGTCAGGAATTTTGCCTTGGAATTAATCATGATAGCGATTTTCACGATAATGTTTCATAATAGAGTGGTAATAAGAATGCTATCCTGATACTGGAGTGGTCAAACAGATGAAAATTTATGCAGCGAAGAACTCGCTCCTGCTATACAGCCCATTTTCCTCCTAGCTGGATCGACAAAATACCTTCAGCCACTGGATGTTTGCTTCTTCCAAGACTAGAAGTACTTGGTAAAGAAAATAGGAGAATATTTAAAAACTCATCGAAGTATTTGCTGTGATGTTAAGACTACTACTACAGAAGACATACTAAAAACGCATCAGTTGGATTACAGCCACACTTACTTTTGTTGCAATGAGTCAATATGCTTTCCAAAAGGTTTTAATGTGAAACACTGATCCAGTCTTTCGATCAGTAAAACATGCATGCTTCACTCTTACTGAACAAACCTGCGATGACACTCAAAAAATTATGTCCTTCATCATTTGTGTATGGTGTTGGAAACACTCGTGTTTTCAACAATTTTACGTAGAAGAACACGATCATAGTTAATTGTGACAAAATTCCTGACTTCGATAGCTTTTGAAGGAATCCTATGCTGTTTTTCCTTCTGTATTTCTCTTCTTCCGAAACAGAAAAGGGTCCAAATCTCGTTAAATATTGGATTCGAGATTACAGTTCCTGTATATTTCTTGGTCCTCGTGTCAAAAGCTTTCGAACGATACCATTTTCGTCAAAATCCAGAACTGACAGTTGAAGATATTTCCTAGTTAGTACCCATAGAAAGTTTTAACAGAAAAGCATGCTATACCGGTGTCTAAAATAATATGCGAGGATTTCAAAGTTTTTTGAATTCCTAAGTAGCGACAAAATTCTGGACTATCAATAACAATTATTTTCAGTGAGAGAATGCTAGATTATTAGTTACAGTTTTTGATAGCGACAGAATGCTGGTCTATCAATAACAGTTATTGTCAGTGACAGAATGTTTAACAATCAGCAACAATTATTGTCACTAACAAGTCCTGGCACGTTTTTCTAGTGATTCACTCAAAGCGTTGCCCTCGGTAGACAAATCCTTTTTCCTAAATTCTTTACGTCACCAACTGGAGGCGGTTTCCCTGTTTCGGATCAAATAGTTGCCTTTCGGAAGAAAACATTGCCTCGGAAGATAAAGAGTTTATACGAAACTTAGAAAAATGGCTCCAATTGTTGAGGTCACAAATGCATTGAAAATGCTTTCAAGAAGCAGTGCTTAAAGATAGTCAGTATGAATCGACCGCTTGGAAGTATGGACGTTTGCTTCTAAAGTTCATTGCTAGATTCTCAAGATTCAATAAAATTTCAAAGATCTATTATTCTCTTTGCGTAGAAAGAAAATGGCCCTATATTTTGAAATGTGTACATAAATGCTTGATAGTTATTTTTACAATTTTAAGCATTTTACCCAGGAAAACGAAAAGGCAGATTTTACAGCATCTTCCATAGTGGTAGTGTAAAGACTTTAGAAATAAATTCTTAATTTTAAAGAGATCCCAATCAACTCGACTGACCAGCTTTAAGTAATATCGATGGAAGGGTGTTAAGCCTTGTCAAATGCCAGCAATAGTTATTGACAATCCATCATGCTGTCGTCATTTCGGAATTGTCAAAGTGCTAGTAATATCCCTCGTAATAATAACTTATGCATATAATACAAATATAACAAGTATTTTTTCGTAATAATACCCACCTCAAGATGCGAGAAGATGCATTAAGACAGGGTGACCGAGCCACAGTAGTTGATCAAATAAGGTTAGTGCTACGGG
This sequence comes from Maratus speciosus, assembly GCA_963932465.1. Taxonomy (NCBI): domain Eukaryota; kingdom Metazoa; phylum Arthropoda; class Arachnida; order Araneae; family Salticidae; genus Maratus; species Maratus speciosus. The sequence goes on along the minus strand of OZ010798.1, from coordinate 324,192,260 downwards.
GTTTTTATTATATTTCCTTCCTTTTAAGTTTTAGAAGTAAACTAACAAGATTACGACAGCCCTTAATGAATTTCCTATAGTGAACAAAAATGAAATCTGCTGAAATTAAATAGCAACAAAATTATAAATAAATAGTTTCTTTAGTTGCCATTTTTCCAGTAGTTGATCGATCGAAGAAATCAGCCGAAAATTCAAAAATTTAATCTTTAAAATACCATGCTTGGGCTGTGATTAACAATAATTCATATAGAACAGTTATTTGAAATAAGATTACTTACCGTAATAACTTACCGTAATTGTCTCCAACTAATCAAAAACTAAATTTTCACATTTTTTAATTAAAAAAAATTCATGAAATGGCTTCTTTTACAGCAGGTAGCTGAAAACAATGTGACAACAGGTGCTCCAACGTTCAAACAAAGATATTATGTCTAGTGCCACGGGTAAAACTCATTTTCGCCTGAAATGGAGCAATATTAAAAAAAAAAAAATCAACTACTGGAGGGCTATCAACTACTGGTGTGGTCACCTTATATATACTTATTAATCTTTAGTTGGCATATTCTAGCGATGGTGGCTCGGTACAACAGAATTTTTTTGTGGAAACCCTTTATTATTATCCACTTTTATTTTCAACCACATTGTTCTCAGCACCACTCAAGTTGTACGTAATCATATATTGAATTTTTTATGTGCCTCTGTAAAAAATACATATATACACGATACGACGAATATTTTTGAAATATAAAACACAGTGATTCTCAACTGCTGTGTCGCGGTACACTAAAACACCTCAGGCGTGCTACTGAAATTTTCAGTAAGCTCTTTAGGATTTCACAGATCAGCAGAAATACGATAAATTTCAAATGCAGAATTCCCAACTTTGAAACTTATAATGAGATTTAGTGTCATAAAGTTGCATTTATTACAAAATTGTTTCCGTAAGTTATGCTGTGAAATTGTTAAGTAACACTATGTGGAAAGTCGTAAAATTAGGCTCACAAACTTGAAATTCTTCAATAAATTTTTCACGCACTTCCTGATATAAAAGGATTATAAAAATTATGCACACTGGCGTGTTATCGATGATAATACAGCTTTTTAATATTTTTTAACTTAATTATAAATAACAAACTCATTTTACAGCCTTTTTCCGTTAGCACGCCACAAGTGATAAATCACTGACTAATTTTTATGGTTAAAACTGTTTACGAGTTAAAAATACAATAGAGTTAATAATGCGATAAAACACTATCGCCTAAATACGGGGTATTTCTAAATGAATATCGGAGTTTTAACGCTTATTAGTATTTATTACATAAAACTTTAAATTATAATTAATCCATAAAATGAAAAAGCAACTCAAACAGTTTTACCTACAAGTTTACAAGTGTTGAATGTGAGCACTTTTCGTCACACGGCACACATCAAGTCGATAACTCAGTTCTTCCCAAACTTTGATTAGCGAAGAAGTTCTGTTCAGACGCTCACCCGATCTTACACCATGTGATTTCTACCTGTGGGGTTTCATAAAGGATCGTGTGTATGTGCCTCCGTTACCAGCTGACCATTGCAGCTGTTGCAACAATGACCTCACAAACACTAATCAACGTTTGGGAAGAGCTGGGCTACGACTTGATGTGTGCCGTGTGACGAAAGATGCTCACATTGAACACTTGTAAGCCTGTACGTAAAACTGTTTGTGTTGTTCTTTCATTTTATGTATTAATTATAATTTTAAGTTTTATGCAATAAATACTACCAAGCGTTGAAACCCCGATATTCATTTAGGTTCCCCGTATTTCAGTTGCCTGTGAAACTGCAACAAGGAAATGTATTAAACGTTTAAAAGTGGGAAAAAATGAAATAGTGTAATAAAAAAATGAACTCTTTTTATCATTTAATAATTTAAAATGAATTAAATTATGTTTATACGTTGAGAAAAATTTTAGAAAGTCTAACTAGATCTTTTAAAGCATGCTCTTGCTACATTCCTGTTTCCATATCACCCCCTTCCCCCCCAAATAATTCCCTGGTTCGCGCTTTCTACTACGTGTAAAATAAAGCTGTGAATTTTGAATAATCGGTGCTCCCCACCAAATTAACATATTCTAACGGAAATATATAAGAACTACATGAATTGCAGCAATGAAATTAAGCTTATATTTTAAGATAAAAATAAATGCTTTTAAATAAAAGTTTTATTAAAAATGTTTTTAAAAGTAATTAAAACTATTTACATAATAAAATAATAACAGTGGTCATAGAGCCCTGCACGGGCTTGCTCTTGGCCCGAGGTCCCTGTGAAGGCGCCTACCTTCACATATTAATATTAAGACCTTTCCTCTTTCCCCCCTTTAAAATTACATTTTTTTAAATTCTTAAATTTAATTATCTGTCTGCATTCAGATTCAATCTGTTTTTAGCGCTCTTTTCCCTTCATAAATTAAGCATTCAATTCTCAGTCTCTTTAATATTTTAACCGCAGCGCACTGCAGTTAAAAGAAAAGAAATCATTTCCTTTTCTCGCCTAATAACTGGATTCTAATTTTCATCCTTCTGCCTTAGTTTGATGATATGCAGAAATTAATCAGACATATTACTTCTACATTTTTAGCCGTTGGTCCAGATGTTAGACAGATGTGTCATTTCAGTTATTAACCCTGTCTTTATTTTGTTTTTGTTTTTTTAACGTACTCTTTCGGCCGCTTCAATCCCATGAGAACTTTAGCAACCCCTATAGAATGCCTTTCGCGGTTTAAAGCTAGAATTCCAACACAGCCATTGGCGTTAAATATTTCTTATTACTCTTTTACATTCCCCATTCAATTTCAATTATTGTACTTTGACCACATGTCTTCCTCTCTTTAATCTCGCCATATAGTGTATATATTTGGCGAAATTGTGTATGTAAGCTTGCCAACACTCCAGATTTCGAGAAAGTGTATTTTTGAGTCAGACTAGCTTCTGAACTCGCATGCTCTGAGCATAAGAATGTAGCGAGACTCTCTCTCCAACGCCCGGCTCCGGCCGAGGGCTCGCCTTGCAAAAAAAAACTACCCGAACCTGGTGTCCGATTTGGTCAATAAAGAATTAGTTGTAACATTCGGCTTGTCTCTGTCTGCAATATGGATTAATTCGTTCTGTTAATATTGTTTCACTTCGTTATCAACTCTTACAGCCATCGGAATAATTCAGTACAAATGTACAAAAATCCAAGATATATGTGAAGGCGCCTACCTTCACATATTAATATTAAGACCTTTCCTCTTTCCCCCCTTTAAAATTACATTTTTTTAAATTCTTAAATTTAATTATCTGTCTGCATTCAGATTCAATCTGTTTTTAGCGCTCTTTTCCCTTCATAAATTAAGCATTCAATTCTCAGTCTCTTTAATATTTTAACCGCAGCGCACTGCAGTTAAAAGAAAAGAAATCATTTCCTTTTCTCGCCTAATAACTGGATTCTAATTTTCATCCTTCTGCCTTAGTTTGATGATATGCAGAAATTAATCAGACATATTACTTCTACATTTTTAGCCGTTGGTCCAGATGTTAGATAGATGTGTCATTTCAGTTATTAACCCTGTCTTTATTTTGTTTTTGTTTTTTTAACGTACTCTTTCGGCCGCTTCAATCCCATGAGAACTTTAGCAACCCCTATAGAATGCCTTTCGCGGTTTAAAGCTAGAATTCCAACACAGCCATTGGCGTTAAATATTTCTTATTACTCTTTTACATTCCCCATTCAATTTCAATTATTGTACTTTGACCACATGTCTTCCTCTCTTTAATCTCGCCATATAGTGTATATATTTGGCGAAATTGTGTATGTAAGCTTGCCAACACTCCAGATTTCGAGAAAGTGTATTTTTGAGTCAGACTAGCTTCTGAACTCGCATGATGTGAATAAAAAAAATTGTAACTCTTCGCTCCCTTCTCCAACATTGGCCGTGTAATTCTCGGCAGTGGTGGAAACGATCCCGGTGCACAATAAAGACCTTCAGAAAACTTCTACCTTTTATTATCTCAGCAGTTCCTTGCCTCGATCTTGAAATAATTAACAATTGATTTTTTTCCTTAGAGTCTGTATTGAAGCTTAGCAAAATGAACCACCTGTGCAACAACAAATAACTATTTTACAAAAACTGGACATCTCCGTTACAGTCCCTATCTGGTCCATCCCGCAGGCCGGGTTGACAAAACGAAGGTGAACTTTGAAACTAACCGAGCCGGCAGAATTAGGACAATTTTTTCAATGGGTCGGGCCGAAAAAATAATAAAATGGGCCGGCAAAAAAATTAAACGAGACTGCCATCCGATAAATAAAATTAAGTGGGCCTATCAGCCCGATTTAAAAACGAAGCCGGTAAAATATGAACCATTTTCATACTTTCGCGAAAATAAGTATAAATGTGCGTCACGAGCCGATACGAGTTTGACAATACCAAAACATAAATGTAACATTTTCCAGCGTAGAAATCGAACAGTTACATCTCGTCTGAGCCCGAATTTAATTTTTTCAGCAGTCTCGTGTTAGGCGATATCAGGCTAATTTTTTTTCTACATAGTCCAACCTTGTCAAAACTGGACTTAATTGTTCTCAGAATGTGTCGGGCAGGCAATATGTTTTGTAAAAATATTAATAGCTATAATCAACTTCTGTTACTGGAATCTTTGGAAATATAAAATAGTTCTCATATTCCATGATCAACAACGCGAAAGTTTCTGACACATCTTCTGACTCATTTTTAACTATAAGGGTGACAGGCCAGACTATTGAAGCGATTTGGAATTGAATAGCGTTTTCCATTTTTTGATAAATAAATTACTTATCAAGTTAGATTCTTTTTAAGTGACCACAGGTTTTCCTCCTTTCCCGTGCTATAGCTTTCTGAAATTCCATTCAAAATGTTAACTTTGGCAGTATTTTCTCAAAGATCTATTGCGTTTATCCAAAAATTAATAAAGCCATTCGATTGCATAGTTTCTGAATAAAAACACCTGACAATCTTATGCGTTTCCGAAAAGAAATGAATTCAGAAATGAGTCATAAAGTAGCCCTTTTGGATTTGAGAACAATCTTTATAAATTACAGAGTAATATTTTCACAAATCCACTTTTTGTTATACAGCTTTAAAAATAAGGATGTTTTTAAACCTCTTTTTGTCTTTGATTCTAAAGTACATTAATTTTTTTATGAATCCTTATTTGGATGTTGTAAAGTCTAATAGTCTAAGTTATCATTAATATCACTATTGTGTGTTTACAGACTTGCGAACACATAGTAATTTTTAAATATATTGTGTAAAATTATCCTATATATATATGTATGCAGTATTCTTTAAAAGAATATCTTAATTGCAGGCTAAGAAAAATCGGAATTTTTTGTAGAAACTGTGTCGGCCCGGATCGGACCTCTTTTAAGTGATTTTTGCACGGGCTAGGCCTGTTTTCACTGTACGGGCCGGGACCGGACTTGGAAATTCCAGCCCGTGCAGACCTCTAAGTGGTCATGAATCAACAAAAATACACATGTTTGGCCAATTCGCGAACTGGCTGAGATTCCTGACCAAAACCCGAAATGCATGAAATGAATAGCGTATTTCGGGTTTTGGCCGACCAATTCGCGAACTGGCCAAGATTCCTGGCCAAAACCCGAAATACATGAAATGAACAGCGTATTTCGGGTTTTGGCCGGCCAATTCGCGAACTGGCCAGGAAGCCTTGGCCAATATACGAAGTGTTCAGCAATGGATATCGACAGATGGTAATGTGTTTCTTTTAGCTTTCTTGCAGCCCAGAATATGATGTACAAACCTGATAATACACTACAAATAATTTAAATTTTAAAAGCCTATCACGGCTGAAAACGCGCATCAAGCAATAATAACTCATAGCCAATCCAATAACCAAATTATTTGAGTGACTCTGTAAATAAAGACTAATACTAACTACTCAATAATCTATAGAAAACATGTTGTACAGCATATTAGTAATGGATAACATTTTCATTATGTTTGAAGTAGTGTAACGTCATTAAAATGCCCTATAAACGATTTTTTCACGTATATCATAATTCTTTATCGGAATTTTTTTGGGCGTCGCTATAAACGAACTATAATGACTACCTAATCAATACTCTACAAAAAAACATATTGCTCCCCACATGTGTGAAGCATGTGAATTTTATTATGTTTGAAATAGAGTGACATCATTTAAGTGCACTAAAAATGATCTTTCGCCATTCACTGCAATGTATAGAAATACTTTTGAGTTTCTCTGTAAACAAACTATAATTACTACTTATTTCCTACACTTTAGATAACAGTTTGTTGTCCATCTTAATGATGCATACCAATTTTATTATAATTGAGGTAATGTAACAACATTAAAATATACCGGAAAAACTTTTCTCATTGATGATATTGTAAGGAAATATTTTTGTGTGTCGCTGTAAATTATCCAAAAATAGTACACACTTCACTTTCAACCGAAATTAATTTATGAACCTAAATAATATAACAATTACAAGTCAATACGAGTCTTTACTCGAGTTAGAGCACGGACAGGCAGACAGCAAGACAAACTGAATTCATAAACACTTTGAACTGTGTTAGAAGGGGATAAAAAATAAAAATTGTTTTATATATACCCATTTCGCGAATTGGCCGATCACGTATGGCCAGTTCGGGAGTTGGCCCGAATTAGCCAGTCTGTTTAAAGCGTTGTTGGCCAGTTCGGGTTTTGGCCGTAACATATATATATATATATATTAGCCGAACAAGAAAAGGTCATAAATTTATCTTCTAAAATAATCAACGCTCAAATGACAACGCATATTTTACCACTTTCATTTAATTACTAATTAAAAATAACTAAGCATTTAATTTATAAGTACGTCTAAGATTAAAGTTACTTTTTTCTCGCAAGTCTCAAAAATGAATTTTTTTTTTTTACTAGAAACTATGAAATTAGAGTCATTCAAGAATACATAAGGTGGTATTTGGCAACATGCCTTTTGGGCAAACTGCTTGTAAAGAAAGAAGTTGCAACTTTAGTCTTGCATTTTTTTCTTTATTTGATAAACTAACCGTAAAATGAAGCAATTTTGCGGATAATGTTGAAGGAAAAAAGCATTTTAGTGCCTCTTTTCAAAATTATGGTAAGGCGTCTTTTTGTAAAGGAAAAGATGCGAGCAATGATTTTAAACTGTTCTTAAATTTGAATTTCTTTTTTGAGGTTGGGGGGGGGGGGGGGTATTTTATATGGGTCATTTTTTTAAGGTTTAATTGTTTAAAGTCTACGTTAAAATTACCATTTTGGTAAAAAAAACTTTGAATTTATTATTATTATTATTATTATTTTATTTGAAAGAGCAATCTTTTACGATTCAAAATCTGTTTTTATTTTATTCCCACGATTACCAAAAAAAGGAGTTATGTCCTATTTAATAACCAGGAAATAAAAAGTCAAATACCGGAAGTGAGCTGGAAGTGCAGGAGAAATGTAAACAATGTTTCTGTGAATGATTTTCTTTCGATATTTATATAAAAACACGCATATTTTACTACTTTTAATTAATTACTAATTTAAAAATAACTAAGCACTTAATTTAAAAGTACGTCTAAGATTAAAGTAGCTTTTTCCTCGCAAGTCTCAAAAAAAAAAAAAAAAAAAAAAATTTCTAGAAACTATGAAATTAGAGTCATTCAAGAATACAAGGTGGTATTTGGCAACATGCCTTTTGGGCAAACTGCTTGTAAAAAAGAAGTTGTAACTTAAGTCTGGCATTTTTTTCTTTATTTGATAAACTAACCGTAAAATGAAGCAATTTTGCGGATAATGTTGAAGGAAAAAAGCATTTTAGTGCCTCTTTTTAAAATTATGGTAAGGTACTTTTTGTAAAGGAAAAGATGCGAGCAATGATTTTAAACTGTTCTTAAATTTGAATTTCTTTTTTGAGGTTAGGGGGGGGGGGGGTGGGGTATTTTATATGGATAATTTTTTTAAGTTTTAATTGTTTAAAGCGTACATTAACCCTTAAGGCTGTTCTTAACTGCTGTGCTCAACAAGCGAAAAACGTTTTGACATATTTACAAATTCATTTTTTAACGGAAAGATATAAAATTGGAAAGCCTGGCCTTGGAAGCGATTTGGAATGGAACTCTTTTTTCCATTTTTTGATCAATCAATTACCTATTGAGTTATAAGCGAATTCGATCACGTGACAAACCCGTTTTTCGCCCGCTTTTGAGTGCTCTTTCTCCCTTCGCGCAGAAATTCGGCTCAAAACGCCCACTTTGACGTTATTTTCTGAAAGTTCTATTGCGTTTGCAAAAAAATGGAAAAAACAACTCAATGACATAGTTTCTGAACAACAGCACCAACTAGTTTCATGCATTTTCGAGCAAAAATAAATTAAAACTTATGTCAGAAAGTTGCCCTTTTCTATTTGAGAACACCCTTAAGAGGACTGGGAAAGCAAAATTCAACCAAAAAAATCGATTTTTACTTTTTTCGTATCATTAAATAGTTTAATCTTTTATCTTTCCAACGATGTGTCACACATGTTTGTTTATATATATATATAAAATAAGTGTTGAAATTATTCATTCTTTTTAAGAGTATTTCACAGCTTAATGGCCATTTAAATCTTTAATTGACATTTTCTCAAAACTTAGATTTCTCATGTTTATGTTCCTTGTTTTCAATATGTATTAAACTTAAGAACTCAGAATTTTTTTAATACTTATATTATGTTATATTGTATACATAAGGGATTTAATGATTTGTTGAGAATTATTTATTTTAGGCAGTGAAATCTTACCAAAAATGCTAATTTAAAAATGACTTTCAATAAATAATTAATTTTGAGTTTCACTTAGAAAGAAAATCGTTTGTTAAAATACGTAAATCATGTTATTCTAACTGCTCTAAAACATCTAGACCTCTATCTTTCACCATTTCTGAGAAAAAGGTACATAAAGTTGATGAATTTAACATGGCCGAGATAGGGCTTTCCCGGTCCCCTTAAACGCCGTGTGTTGCTTTTCGGCAATATACCATATTTAGTCTTCTAAAATATATTAAAATAAAATTGAAGATTTAATGCCTAATGTTTCCAACAAAATACATACTGAAAATATTATTAAACTAATTTTCAACATGTAGATGGCAGCAATAGTGCTGTTTAAAATGAAAGAGAGATTTATTTTTTCAATTGTTGCTACATGTGCTTTTTGTTTTGTTTGGAAGCTTGCGAAATACCATATTATATTCTGCAGTGAGCGTGTAAAATTTATCCCTTATCATAGTTCTTAAAATTCATGTATATTTAATATTACACAGTTTTATCAAGGAAAAATATTTTTTTTTATTAAAGCTTAGTGTTGCCGATAGGCAACAGCCTGTGATTTAGCCGTAAACCATACTTAAAACAAAATAAGATTTTTTTAGTATTTTTCCCATGATTTATTTAAGAAATGAAAGCCAAAAAATATTTTAAAATTGACTTTTAAAAAATCAGGCATTTAAGGGATAAAATGAGCATTTTTGTAAAAAAATTTTGATTTATTTTTTATTATTATTATTTTATTTGAAAGAGCAATCTTTTACGATTCAAAATCTGTTTTTATTTTATTCCTACGATTACCAAGAAAAGGAGTTATGTCCAATTTAATAACCAGGAAATAAACAGTCAAATACCGCCAGTGAGCTATAAGTGCAGGAGAAATGTAAACAATGTTTGTTTCTGTGAATGATTTTCTTTCGATATTTACATAAAAACACTAATAAACTTAATTGACATTTCTATATTAATTTTATACATAAGAAATAATATAAATAAAAAATCTTTAAATGTGATTCCTGGAAAATCCACTTTTTCCGTTATTTTCATGTGCGATAAAATTCCTTACCTAAAATATTTTAAACATATTTCAATGAAATTTTGTCAGAATGCTTTCCATATTACTCATTATATGTTATTAACTAGAATCTAAACCCTATGTGATGATGTAATGTATTTTATAGGTACTCGAATATAAAAAAAATGGTAATAGAAACTTGGACGCTGTCAAATTTAATGATTTAAAACACTTACGATACTCATCAGCGTACAACATAAATAAAAACTATAATAAAAACACATTAAAAATAGAACCAACGTTTCATGCTCTTTCTGATGACCCATCATCAGGGGGGGAGGGGGTTCTTGACCTCTACGGAGCAAAGTTACGTTCAACACAGCCACAGACGCAACATAAAACTGATTACAGTCAGTTTGATGTTGTGACAGTGACTGTGTTGACAATCAGTTTGATGTTGTGACAGTGACTGTGTTGTACGTAACTTTGCTCCGTAGAGGTCAAGAACCCCCCCCCCCCCCTAATGATTGCTCATTAGAAAGAGCATTAAATGTTGGGTGTATTTTTAATGTGTTTTTAATATAGTTTTTATCAGGGATGTAGTGGAGGGTATACGGTGGTAAACGCCGTATACCTTCTGGATTTTTTAAAGGAACACCGTATACCCTCTGTTTCTCAAAAAAAAAAAACTATAGTATATACACTGTAGGGTATACCCTCTGCCTTGAAAGTATACCCTCTGCCTTGAAAGTATACCCTCTGCTTAGAGCGTATGCCCTCTGCTTTTTTTACGACTACACCACTGGTTTTTATTTATGTTGTACGCTGATGAGTATCGTAAGTGTTTTTAATAAAAACAAATAGTAATTTTTAATAAAATTTTTTTAACTAATTTTGAAATATTTGAGTTAATTTTGAAGATATTGTATAACTCTTAGTTCAGTGCATTGCTAAGTGTAGTAGTAGTATGTAGTACAAAGGAAATTGAAATATATTTATTTGAATTGAGTGTACGCTGACTGGCGTACTGGCCATACGCTGACTGGGGTATACGCTGACAAGGGTATACGCTGACTGGTAACTGGCGACAAGCATGGAATTTTGCTTTAAAAAAAAAAAAAAAAAAAAAAAATGTTATGAAGATATTGTTAGTATTTTGTGTTTTTTCATCATTCTGTTTTACAATTGAATTAAAAATATGCGTATTTATTCATAATATAGTATATATATTTTTTAAAGCGCTCCGAACATACGCAGATACCGTAACCTCTTCGGTCCTTGGGTCTCCGTACGGACACCTCTGTTCTTCTCCTTATAAAAAATAAAATGTCTGATTTTTTTACCTTTTCACATCACTTCTTGATAGCTGAATGTTTTTTGTGTTCAAAGCAAACGAATAAATGACATCATCTAATCTGATTCCCACATAAAATAAATGTTATTTTCATCTGAGTTTGCAAAATGCCTAAAAATGCCCTAAAGACAGTATGACCGAGAAAGTGAGAAATTTACGTAAGTATTTAACTTAAATCTTTTTCAATAAAAAATGTTGAGGGTTTGTAGATTATTTACTTGTTTAAAGTAGAGATGGGAAATATAGTTACTTTTGGTTAACAGGTTACATCGTTGCACACTTGTACAGGTAACAGGTTCCAACAACCTGTTATTTTTATAACATATAACTAATCGCTGTATATGCCGTCAACGGATGTTTTAATCAGAAGGCCTTTTAAACAAAATGTTTGAAATATTTTTTTGACATAATTATAAATGCTGTTTTCTATTGAGATGAATCAAAATTAGTTTGATTAAAAACTTAACTTTTGCAAGACAAAAACTTACCTAGTTATGATACTTTGAATTTCGTCCATTTTTTAGCGTTTTCTGACACTAAAAACGTGTTTTTCCATTTATGGTGATTAAAACATTGAAAATTCATAAAATTCTAAGTATCATAACTCAGTAAGTCTTGACCATAAAAGAATAAATTTTTGCTGTTTTACTTGTTAGAACATGGAAAAACATTTTCTAAATCAAACTTATAGGACAGAGGCATTGTATAAAATTTGTAATTTATTATCTATTTAAAAAGTAATCATTGTAATGTAAATCGATTTTTATGTGATGCAGAACAAAATTCGAAACTTTTTTGCAATTGGAACTATACCTTTAAAACTAACGGTTTAGAAATTAGTTATTAGAGATACCCTGTATAATAATAATTAACACAGTTTTAACAAAACGATTTATAACCCCCCTCCCCCCCCCAAAAAAGAGAATCATGCATACAGCATAGATTATGAAGCACTTTCCAACACATTCAGAATACCATAACAAAACATCGCAATTGACAAAGGTAGTATATGATGTCTTTAATGAACAATTCGGAAAACACATGATACATTTGAAAACACGATTTCTACCACTACCATGAATAATCGTTAAAATATACGATTTTTTTGCAGCCCTGTATATAATCTACAGATACGTATGCATACGACATAGTACGCAAAAAGTTAGTTCAGTTAAACGCATAATACATTTTAAAATTTCCTCTCAGCAATTTCAATTAATAAACGAATGTTGTTGAGAACTGTTGTTCGACATAGTATATGATCTGGAATTGATACACACCAAGTAATATTTAAAAAATAGTTAAATTTAAAAACGCATACCACAATTGAAAACGTTCTTCCAGCAATTATTGTTTCGTGGCTTCAAAAGTTCAATTATTGATCATTTTCTTCTATATCAAAATACTTTTGTGTGTTCCTGTAAATAAATGATAAGTTCTATGCACGCCCTATTCTATAGTAATAACCTTGTAGTACACCTCAGTGATTTATATCAATTTCAATATGTTTTAAATATTGTAATATCATTAAAATACACAGCAAGCGATTTCCCCATATACCGTAATGTAACGGAATTCTTTTGGGTGGGCCTATAAATGAACCAAATATGCTATACCAGTGTTGAAGTGAGGGGGTGGCCCGGGGGGGACATTCCCTCCGGAACAATGAGATGTCCCCCCGGAAGATTTAAGATTTTGTGTTTTCAATGGTCAGAAAGTGCAATTTCCCCAACGGAACACTCTAACACCCCCCCCCCCCGGAACCACAGGAATCCCTACCGGAGAAAATTGTCTGAATTCAACACTGTGCTATACACACTTCCTTTACAATACCGAACATTCCATACTAAATCCAAATAATATATATCCATTTCATGGCAATCGGACTAATATTTACGCGAGTTAAAGCAAGGACAGACAGACGGATAGAGAATCTGAATTCATAAACACTTTTCAACTACGTTGGAAAGTATTAAAAAGGAGAAATTTGATCCCCGCTTTCATAACAGTCAGATCTATCTACGCATATTCAAAGCTAATTTCACAAGAACGCAAAAATATCATTTATATACTTTTAATCAAATGCAATTCATCCAAACAAATTTCGATCGTATAAATATGTTTTTCAAATTAATTACAACTGTACTAAAATTAAGTTTTTTCACAAATTATAGGAGGCTATTTTTTTTTCTTTTTTTTTCAGCAAATTAAAACAATGACAAAACAAAAATAATAAAAATCTTTGCCAAAAAACAAAATTTATAGAGCAGGAATCCCCTCGCCTCCCCCCCCATTCCCCCAAAAAAAAAAAACTCCATGAGTACGTAGTAAAAACCCTTTAAATATTCAAATAAACCGCCAACGCAAAACACTCGATTCTGTACTGAAACATGAAGAGTAAATAAACATTCTTAATCAAATGTCATTTCGCTCGGATAAAACTGCTCATTCAGATAAATATATCCTTCAGCGTATTTTTTAATTTAAAAGACTGTTGTACCAAATCTTTTGAAATAAGCAAATGTTATATTTACCGCAGAAATTTTTAACAGATATATAATTGCAAACATGTTCTATTATCTTTCTTTATTCACAAGCTTATCAAGGGATACAAAGATAATGTTATATGTTAGAACTACATTCACTGACGGCGTGATTCAGAATGAATTAAGGAATTATCTGCGGTTGGTTTCAGCTGCTTTCAGTTGAAATCAATTGTAGTTTACCGTTTTAGTTAATGTACCGTTTTAAATGCGCTATAAATTCATGGATTTTATTTTAATGTAGCTAAACAACGTTTTGTTATTTTTGGAAATAGATTTTCTATTCAAACTCGAGAATTAAAATTTTTAAGAGATAAAATTATAAATAAATGTATTTTACTTAAATGTTGCAAAAAGGTACTTTTTATAAATTTAATGAATCTGAACTTCTGTTTCGCAGCATTTTTTAAAGGGGGGTGGGAATCAATGCTTTTTTCATTTACATAACATAAATGAAATATATTGCAAAATTCAACAAAAATCACTCGTTGAAAATTAGAAGCAAGACAAAAAAAAAAAAAAAAAAAAAGCACGAAAATATATTTTAGTTGAAAAGAAATTGCTCAGTTCAAAAATTAGACAAAACATTGCTTTGGTATGGAAATGCTAAATGCAGACAATATATACGATTCGAGTACAAAACATATCAAGCATGAGATTTTTTCTTAAAAATTTTCAGATGTTTTCCTGATTTACTATTTGTGCCAATGTTTTGTTTATGCTCTACTTTGCGCAATCAGAATCGGTGAAAGTATGTGATGATGCTGATGACCCAGCACCAGGCACCAAGCCGGAAAAAGCATTTAATTAGTGCTGCAAGTCATTACTATTCATGCATTAGAGATTGATGAAATGCATAATAAATTTTTAGAACCACACATCTAACAGAGTTGCCCATAACTAGAAGGTGAAGATGGGCCAAACTAGGGGCGCACTCTGAAAAGAAGCGATGGAGGACGTTTTTTGTGATTATTGTTCTATTTTAAAGGCACAAAACTGATTTCTTGATTAAGGCAAATGAATAAAGACGCTGCCATTTAAAACCATATGTTATTTAATTAACAGGTACTTTTCGGTAACATATTACTTCAATATTAGGTTCCAGCATAGTAACAGGGTTTTTTATCCTAATACGTTAAATAATGCCCATCCCTAGTTTAAAGCTTTTCAATTTGTGATTGCGTTAATTTAGGTTAATGGTTACTAAATTGATGTTTTTAAGGGGGTTTGTAATTTTAGATCCATATTTTTGAACCTAAATTATTAAGGGCCTAAAGGATCAGTTTCAGAAAAGATATTTTTTCTGTCATTTACGATGTCATTTTGTTTGGAAAAAACCAATGAATAAGCATTTCTATTATTATTTTAGCTTTGGAACTGAAGAGGTTAAATGCTCTCAACCTACTTTAAGGTATCCCGCTATGGTTGCCACTAGTTTTGCTAGGTGTCCCGATTTTATGGAAAGCTCCAAGACCTCTCCCGAGGGACTACCGACCGGGACGTCAAAGTCCCACTTTTTTCATGATGCATAAATTCTTTTTAAATTTCTTTTATATCATGCTATTCGTCAATCTGCATCGGCTGGAACTGAGTACAATAAAACTTGTGAACACAAATCTTATCTAAAACGGAAGAAATTGTGTAACCCTGTAGACGAATAATAAAGTCTTTGTACCCCATATTCTACAGAAAGCATGATTTAATGCACTTCGTAAATACATATCAATTTCATTATGTTTGAAATGGTATATATCATCAAAATGCACTTGAAAATTTTCTTTTTCACATTGATCGTAATGTAATGGAATATGTTTGACTGTCCCTGTAAACGAACTATAAATGCTATTTTTAGTATTTTCGATAACGATCGTGCTATTATAAATTTCAATAACATGTAAAAATTGCAGGGTATTCTGAGAATATTTACAAGAGTTAGAGAACTGCCAGACAAACTGAACAAGCTTTTTAATTATGTTGGAAAGAGCTAACAAGCAAGAAAAATCATGCATCATGCGTACATCATGAAACACTTTCCAACACTAACAACTTATTATGAAATTTCATTGTTCAAAGAATATAATCTATCATAATGTGTTCTATGACCGAACACTTTTGTGTGTCTTTGTAAATGATGATAAATGAAACACACTCCTTAATCTAATAGTACATTTCTGTTATCCTTTGTAATTCCATTATGTTTGAAGGATTATAACATCATAAAAATGCATCTCAAATGATTTTGCCCCATAGACTATAATGTAACGGAATTCTTTTGTGCGTCTCTGTCAGCGAACTGTAAATACTACTTATTCCATACTCCGGAAAAAAACATGTTTCAGTCCACCTCAGCTATGCATATCAGTTTCTTTATGTTTAAAATGTTGTAACATCATTAAAATGCACCGGAAGCAATTTTTCCCCATAGACCGTAATGAAACGGAATTCTTCTGTGTGCCCCTGTAAACGAACTGCAAATTCTAGACACTTCATTTTCAATACCGAATATTTTATAGTTAACATCAATAACAACTTTAATAAACTTTTATTAACAATCCGATTAAATTTACGAGAGTTAGAGCACGGACACATGGCAAACGGCACACGGCTGGCAGACAGACAAACCGAATTCGTAAACACTTTTCAAGTACGTTGCAAAGTGTTGAAAATAGGCTGATTTAACAAACATCTAATATCATATTCACCCTTCAAAAGAAATCTTTAAACACAGTTATCTCAGTTCGTGTTTTTTCAGATTTTCCATGTCTTCAAAATACCAAGGCTTTTCTAGATAGTATGAATGAATGAACTTGTATTTTTTTTTTTAGTTGGACTTCATACAATATATATGGTTAGCACAAATAAATGCCGGATTAAAAAAAATTATATTTTCAAAGTTAGTACATAAAAAAACTTCCCCGATATATGTGCCCCTAGCGACCTAACCGCTCAACCAATCGAAAGAAAATTTCAGATTTAGTTATGCGAAGATATGCGCTCGAGATCGTGATGATTTAAAACAATAGAGGTCTTACGGTTACGGTTACAGTGAAAACATTTCGAAATTTTTGAATGACAACACCCTTTTTTTCCCTGTGCAAATTCATCAGCGCATTGAAAAACCATAAATGGCGTTGGAACGATACACGTATGACTAAAATTGCCGGTGTAATATCATGGCACTCAATCCTTATCCGTTCCTATGTAACGTAATATTCAGCACTCTAAAACAAATGATTACATTTTTATTTTCACTATGTATACACAAACACAACTCAAAAACACATTTTAAACAAATCTTACAGCATTACTCAGTGTCACAAGTGAAAAAAAAATCGCCTACTGAAAAACATATCTTGTAGTCACTCTTTCGTTCTCAATGGTCTTTTTTGCAAATGTTTTACGCCAGCAATTTTCATTGTACGTGCCATTTATTGTTTTTCAATGCGCTGATGAATTTGCGCATGAAAAAAATGGGTATTGACATTCGAAAATTTCGAATTATTTTCACTGTAACCGTAGCCATGAGAGCTCTATTGTTTTAAATCACCACGATCTCGAGCACGTACCTTCAAATAAGTATATCTAAAATTTCTTTTCGATTGGTTGAGCGGTTAGGCCGCTAGGGATCCATATATCTGGGAAGTTTTTTTTTATGACCACCCTATATTATAATAAGAGATATATGAAAATAAAGAAGAATATTTCAAGGTTTTTTTTAACACTTACTACAACGTTCGATGTGCGAACCTTTCGTAACACGACAAACACGTAATCTGTAATCAAGTTCGTTCGACACATTTAGCAGTTTTGCACAATCAACGATTGTCAATGAGTCAGTTACTGATGATGCACAGTGTACATTTTACCGTGCATCAGTGCTGCATTATTTAATGCTTTAATTCATCAGTGCTACATTAACAATCGTTAATTGTGCAAAACTGCCAGATGTGTGGAACGAACTTGATTACAGATTAGATGTTTGTCGTGTTACGAAAGGTTCGCACATCAAACATTTGTAGCTGAAAAAAATACACGGAAGGTTTTTCTTTATTTTCATTTATCACTTATTAAAATTTTTGTAATAGTTTTGAAAATATAACTTTTTTAAAATCCGGGAAATTCATTCGTCCTTACACAGTATATGAGATTTTAAGGATAGAATTTTAATATTTTCATAATTTTTGCTTTTAAAATAATTCGTATGTACAAAATCCAGTTATTTTCTCTGCTTTTTTCCGGTCCAGTTGTATTTAGTTATTATTATTTTCTCTAAAACTTTTGCTATAAAAAACTAGTAGAATGTACCAATCACCAAACTTTCTTCTATCTCATACATGTTATATTTCAGAAAGGTGTTACGAATGTTAATCCTTCAGTGTTACAGTCCTCAGCAAAAGTTTAGACACTGGTGTTATTTAACCTTTAAATAAAAAATACGAACACTTGGGTTATACAAATGGCTGTACTTATGTTTAAACATATTTTAAACGTTTTAGGACGGAAATAACGGTTTTAATGTGGATATTATTTAATTTAACTGCAAAAAGTATAATTTGCATATTCCAAAAGTTTAGACACTTTCGTGATTTTTGTCAACTGTTCACGGAAAAACGCAAATTTTAAACTTATGACGTCACATGAATGAAGTATTTAAGTGCACCTCGCGATAATATCGGTTAATGAAGATGCCGCGAGCTAGAAATTTTCAGTCAGATGAAGTAATTAAAGCATGGAGGCTGAAATCGAAAGGGAAGACTATTGCAGAAATTTCAGCTACTTTGAATCGTCCAAAGAAGTCTGTCTATAAAGTACTGTCTAAGGGTGACTCTTTCAAAGGGAAACATTAGATCTGGAAGGCCTCGTGTGGCCAGAAAACGAAGGATCCATAAACTGGCATCTAGACAAATGATGATTGCTAGTCGCATTAAAAGTGAGCCAGAGCTTTCTGTGTCAACGGATATTTTCGTAGATGAATTAAAGAAAGATATAAATTAGTTTACATGAAAATGATAAAAAAACCAGCCTTGAAATATCACAACAAATTGACGAGAATGCAGTGGGCTCGAAAACATATGTCACATGGACCCAAGTGGTGTACTGTGATATTCAGTGACGAAAAAAAGCGGAATTTGGATGACCTAGATAGGTGGGTATACTATTGGCACAACTTTCGTAAAGAGCCTCGGAATTTCTTTAGTCAACAGGTGACTGTTTAGGTGACTGTTTAACCCTTTCCGTCGCGGAGAAATTCTGTTTATAAACTGATGAAATAATGGGCTGACAACAGAATTTATAAACAAATTTATTAGAAAATACGAAATTTCTTATTTTCACGTACACTGTAAAAGGAAAATTTTAATTAAATATTCTTGGTGCCATATGTCAGTTTTGGAATTAAAATTAGGTGTCCTTTTTTAAGAACACCGTCCTCGAAAGGGTTAATGATTTGGGCCTCACTTTGTTTTAATGCTCAAATATCTCTGGAGACTCTCAATGGTCGCCAAGCAGCGTAAGACTACATACGTACATTGGAAAACAATTTACAGCTCTTTGGTAAACTTTTAGTTCTTCCAAAGTATGTATTTGAGCACGATAATGCGTCCATTCATGTTGCATACAAATCAAAAAATTGGGTTAACTCTCAAAATATTACTGTTCTTGACTGGCCATCGTGTACCCCTGATATGAACCCAATCGAAAACTTTTGTGGCAACATATCTCATACGATTTATGCAATTTTTTGACAATACTCCTCTGTAAATGTACTTCGATCTGCTGTTGAGCGTGTTTGGTACGAAATAGACCCTCAAGTGATTCAGGATTTAGTTTCTTCGATGGAAAGTCACATTTTTGCACTAATAGCAGACAATGTAGTTGCAGTTCGATTTTAATTTATGGATATTTTTCTGTAAATAGACAGATTGTCTAATTTTACCGCAATGTTAAATTTGTTTTTTTATTAGCCAAAATCCAAATTTTCATGAAATTCGTGCGGCTAGTTTCAGAGAAATTAATTATTTTAAAATAAGCCTATTTTAGAGGCTGTATCCAAATTAAAGTTTGGTACTTGATTGTTGAAATGCTACAGAATGCCAATGTCATTTCTATCAATGTATTATTTCTTGCCAATATGAACATTTCACTCACTTAATATGTTTCGACTATTACCAGCCCAAATATTTCAATAAAATGAGCAAAACATAATTTTTTTTTTCAAACTATGCTTTTCTGTACGGCATAGACGGCCCCTTAAACCATCATTTTAATGTTTTTTTCTGATAAATCGAAAACTACTTGGAAGAAAAATTTTAAATGGAGAACTTCGATAAAGCAGTCTACAATAAACATAAATCTATCAAAAAATTTGTAAGTTGCAATTCATATTTTTTTGTCTAATATTAATTTCATAATTCATATTATAATTTTTTTTAATTACAGTGCAATGTACTTATGTTTGGGTTTTTTAGTTTTTTAACCAAAAAAAAAAAAAAATTAACATATTACAATTTTAGGAGATTTTAATAAAAATATGACTATGTAATTTAACATTAGAAATTCTAAAATTTGAATGTTTATAATTCAAAAACTTGTCATCCAAATGACTTGAAATTTCGTGTCTAGATATAGTTTGAACCCAGGATTTAAAATATATTGTCAAAATTGAGCGTTGCCATTGAAAAAAAAACACGGTTTGGCCTAGTTTTGATTTGTAGATGGCCCCCTTATCAAATTTTATATACCTCATTTAAAAGAAGACTTTATTTCTAATCGTTTGGCGCCAGTAACTTTCTTCTATTATAATTAGTTGAAGAGTTAGTAGCGGGTGTTTACTTTTTTCCCCACAACATCAGCTGCTTGAGAATCGCCGGATTAGCTGGATGCGAATTGCGTCGTTACATGAACAGCCTATGTACAACAGAACTACGAATAAACATTAAATTAAAAAAAAAAACAAAAAACTCGACTGCGTAAAAAGCGAACTAAATAATTATTTCTCATCAATGTGAAACTACTTTTTATATAACTTACCTTGATGATTTTTAAGTTGTGTTGAATTGTTAGTTCATACCTATAAACACTGTTTAAATGAGGCCTATAGATGTCTATGAAAGTTAGAGTTACAGTAAAGCTAGAGATCCTACCTACACAACTTCCAGGTTGTGCAATATTTAAACGGAGCTTCTGACTGTAAAATAGTCAATGAAACATCATCTTCATTTTGAGATACCTATCCAATTATATGCCACTCAATAGGGTGCGTAAATTTTTTTTTCGGCTCTACCGCCATTTTGTATTTTACGGCCGCCATTTTGAATTTATAAAAACAAAACATAGCCTATAACCATCGGACGGTTAAGACGAATCGATAGAGACCTCATTCATTAAAATCCACCCAGCCGTTGGGATGTATCGAAGGTATAAAAAATCCACATACCCAGATACGCGTGAAACACATAACCCTTCTTGGCAGTCGGGTAAAAATCGAGAAAAATGGCTATACCTTCCGGAAGAAAATCCGCTTTCTCACCTGGGATCTGACGTCCATAGCGAAAAACAGCATATATATAAAGTTTTGTTTAATTCTATGCATAACTTCATAAAATTTTCTCTGATCCAGTATTGAATATGGCATGAAAATTGCTATTACAGCGCACCTTTCTGCTGCATTGTTCCCAAATTTACGTGGGGCCTGCTGGCTATAGCCAAAGACATACATATATATGAAATTTGGTTTAATTCTATGCATAACTTCATACACTTTTCGATGATACAAAGCGGAAATACTACACGCGAACGGACAGACAGGCATTTTGTATAAACATGTTTTTCGGGATATCTGACCACTAAAACGTGTAAATCCGCCGAAAACCGGAATTCGAAAATTTTTTTAATTACAATACTAATGTAATTCGAATGTAACACATTATTCTTAAATCTGTTCAAAATATCATTACTAACTTGCAATTAAAAAATCAGAAGAAAATTCAAAATAAAATAATAGTAGCGTTTCAAATTAGGTGTTTAAAATTGAACTTTTTTTTTAATTTTATGAAAAAATAATTTTAATTTTGCTTTTTTAAGTTTTTTCGGATTAAATTATTTGTATTTAACATTTGCATAACAAAATCTAAAAATACATTTTTTAAAGTTGATAATTTTTAGCCTCGATATGCTATTTCTTTCAGGCAACAATTAAAGTGCCGTCCCTAAAATATAACGTTGCGTTACATAAGTCAGCCGTAAAACGAGATAGATGTATCATTGTACGTTTAAATACTGATAATATCTACTGTAATTTTTTTAAACTTCTAAACATCGCACATTTTCAATTTTTACATCGTCGTAGGAAAAAAAAAGTTCTTTTAAAAGCAATTTGTTTGAAAACTAATACTCAATTTATTTTTGAAATATTAATTATTTGTAGTTTTTAAAGTAATTTCTATAATGTTGGAAACGGATGTACTCCATTTTTGTCGAAAATAAAACAGAAAATAGTGGATTACTATATCTTTTTATTGCCATTTTCTCATAAAACTGAAAAAAAAAATTGTTATTAAAATACGTGCTATGCCAAGAATATAATCTGCTATAAAAATGTATTTTAAAGTACATATGTGTGACTTTTTGTCTCCGCATTTACTTAATTCCTATCAAAAAGATGAAATAATGCAATTTTATTAATCCGTGTGTAATAACGTTTTCCGAATTTTGAAAATTTATAAATGAATAATTTCTGATAAAACATGGAGCTAGACTATATTAAATTTTCAGTATACACCTTAATGTTACAAACAAATGAAGGCTTATGAATCATTGGATACCCGATTTTTTTTAGTCGAGTTTCATGAATGACGACATCCCTTTTTGCTAGGTTTGTGTATTATTTTGCGATAATGACGACATAGGCATACTTTTCTATAACTGTTGTTTAACACTGGATAGTAAATGTGAAATTCTTCAGCGGATGCAAATGACGTAATTTTATATAAAATAAAAGCGTGTATTTTAAGTCTTAAAACTGAAATATGTTTCGTATATATTTTTTTCATCGGAGGTCGAAGGGGGGGGGGGGGGGAGGGGTGGTACTAAATTCTGAAAAAGCAGAATTCCTATTTTTTAGGGTTTTTTCCTTTCTTTGTTTTTAGGATTCCGTACTTAAAAAGTAAAAATGGAACCATTATAAAATCACTCTTATGTCTGTTTGTCCGTCTGTCACAGCCATTTTATTCGTAAATTATGGAACGTGGAAAATTCAAATTGGGGGAAGTAATAAAGTCTATTGACCGACATATTTACAGATTATTACACATTCGCAAATATATTTAGGAAAAATGTAGAGGGGCTAGTTAAGTTACTTGGAAAAAATCCTTTCTTTGTATAACGTGTGGGACATCGTGTGAAAGCTTTCGTAACGCTGACTCAAATATGCATTTCTTTCAATTTTAGGTATTATATTTTGAGAGATATCGTCGAAAATGTCGAGCAAAAATATGTTCCCTCATCTATTTCCGAATCTACTGAAAGTAAAATTATGAAAAAATGAGAGGTAGTAGACGTTAATTTAAACTTTGCAGGAAAATTATAGCAATTACCCAAGATCACATAGTTTTTGAGAAATGCGTATTTGCCCGTTACACACAAATTTCGATTTGCGAGCATCGAGAAAAGGTGTTGAGGAGCGCTGGAGTACCTATTGAAGTAGAAGTATAAAAGCATTGTTAATAATGATTTTTTAAAAATTGTCGGTAATTAGCCACGATATTAGCGCTTAAAGACACGGACGGTTTGGACGTATATAATGACAGCTGCTGTATAATCTATATGTACCATTTGCTTTTAAATCCTAGATAACAACTTTTAATGATATATTTAGGTAATGAAATGCCCAGTAGCAGTATAAAAGCAATAAGCGTCAAATTGTTAAAAACAGACTAATTTAATTAGAATTAATCACGTGAATACTATGGGATTCGTGACTAGTTTGCATCGAGTGGATCTCTCAATACGCCTCCTGTGTCTCTAAAAGTTAATTAAAAACCTATCTAGAAAAACGCGGTACGGACCAAGGCAGCGTTGCCCATTTGCGACCTCCTTTCGAAGTGCGCTTAGCACAATGCCAAGTTTAAACTTTGAACAAGGGTTTTGTTTTAGCTACACTATAAAAAGAAAAGATTATTACTACGCTGAATTTAGTTTTATGAAATGCCAAATGAAGTTTAGATATGCACTACTTTTACAGTCAGTACCGAATTAAATTCATCATAAACAGATTAGGATAAGATAAAAAAAAAGAGTTATAGTTATACACAATAGCAATATTTGATATTATTTAGGCTTCATATCTCTTTGAACTTTTATGGTATACCCATTCATAATTGTCTAGTATATACAGCTATACCTAACTCTACGTTGTATAGTTTTTTACAAAGTCTTATTAGCAAAAATATTTTTTTAATAATACAGTTACTAATTCATGTATTTATTGTACGGAACTCTCTGAGCGCGAGTAATACTCACACTTGACCGTTTATATATATACAGTACAGCCCCAATTATCCGCGGAATTGGGTGGCAAGGGCACCGCGGATAAAAAAAAAAAATCGCGGATAACCCGAAAAAGACAGAAAATGGGGTGCAAGCTCGAAAAAAAAGAAAATTCAACATGAAAACTATGTTTTAGTGTACAAAAAACATAATAAAATGTTTAAAATACATACATATGCACGGTACAGCGTAACCTTTGCTTTACGCCTAAATCACTAAAATAAAGAACAGTAAACAAGAAACAATGCCATACATACTGTACAAAAAGTGTTGAGTTACACCTTTTTTTTTAAAAAATCAGTCACTTGTTTTTGCCTCTTGCTTTAGAAACACCTTTTCTATCTCAAAAATGAAGCTATTCTTGATATGCTCCCCTGGAATTTATCATAATATTCTTAGTTAATTGTTAAATATTTTAATTGCTGTGCTTACGTTTAGTTAATAAAATCAAGAAAAGACATCAAGACTTTATAAGTGATATTTTAAACATGGCAACCGAATCTAGAAATATTCTTCTATTACTTTCGAATACATGAATTTTTCTGTTTATTAGTAGGGCTTATTGTATTTTCCTTGCTTAAATTTAAAAATTTGGCTTAAATTTAAAAATTTGACTTAAAATTTGGGTTAAATTTAAAAAGAAAAAAAAAATATTTCGCTTGGCGGATAAACCGCAAGGCAGATAATCGGGGCTCTACTGTATAATTTTATTTATTTATTTATTTTTTTTTTTTAGTACCGAGTCTTCTTTAATTTGAGCTAAAAAAAAAAAAGAATCGCTGAACCACAGAGAGATATTCTCTGAAGTTTCCTCACGTTTCTATAATCTAGCAAACACAAACAATCTCGTGTCAAGCTTTTGAGACCTTGCAAAACACAACCGATAAGTGAGGAAATGACATTCTTCAATGTCGCGGGTGATAATGTTTCGAGATCAAAAGTCAAAGTCATTTTTTTTTTATTATTATTATTACCGATATTTTATGTTCTTTAAATTGTCACGTTTTTCAATTTAAAAAATCGTCTATTTAAATGAAGAGTACAATATTCTTGAAGAAATTATGTCAGCGATAATATTTGATTAAGCCTGGGTACAGAGACGTTTTTATTTTTTAGCAGTGGCATTTCTAACACTTTCCAACATAGCTGGAAAATATTTCTGAATTCAGTTTGTCAGATCATCTGGTGGTGTTCTAACTCGCGTAAATATAGTCGAATTTCCATGTAATTGATATATGCTAATGACGGATGTTCTGTATTGAAAAATGAAATGTGTGGCAATTATAGATTATAGTATTCCATTACATTATGATCAATGGGGAGAAAAAACCCATTTCAAGCCCATTTTGTTAATGTTACATCATTTCAAACGTAATAAAATTGATATTCATTTATGAAGTACACTGAAATATGTTTTCTGCAGAATATATGTCGGTTGAAAGGACTATATTTCATTACATTATGGCCTATGGGAAAAATAGTTTGCAATCTATTTTAATAATATTACACTATTTCAAGTATATTAAAATTGATGTGTGTTTTACAAGTTGTTTACTGTAGAATATCGTGTGTATAGAATTTTTTGTTGATTTACAGAGACACATAAAAGTATTTGGATCTAGTAATGTATATAAGAGATAATTGCAAGAACTGCGTTTACAGTTGTGGTATGTTTTTTTTTTTTTTTTTTGTATATTACTTGTTGGCTAAGTGAAAATGTTATGAATTATATAAAGTTCCTTGAATCCTTAATTCACCGTACTATCACAAGTAATATAAATAATTTCTTAAAAACAAAATATTATTTCAAATTACTTAAATGTGTTTTTATAACCATACATATATCTAAAACCAAGTACTTTCGAGTATATGACGTGCCCATCATCCGATCTAAAATCGTGAAAATCCAGAGGTCAAGTTCATTAATTTTATTCAATAAATGAATGAACTCGACCTCTGATTTTTAACAATTTTAACCCAGATGATGAGCACATCAGATACTCAAAAGAACTTGGTTTTTGAAGTACGTATGTTAATAAAACCATCTTTAAATAATTTAAAGTGGTATTTTGTTTTTACGAAATTATATATATGATTTGTTGAATATGTATACTTATAGATCACGTACAAGATTGCAGAAAAGAATTCATTTACGTTTTACGACGGTAATTGCTGAAAGGGAATTTTCAACAGAGTTACGCGTTTCTTTATTGAATTAAATTTTAGCATATATACGAATCTATAGATATAATAGACAGTGGTTCACAAGATAATTTGCCTAACGTTGGCATACAAATTATACCCGACCTCTAGTTTTTAACAATTTTAACCCAGATGATAAGCACGCCAGATAATTGAAAGTACTTAGATTTAGATGTATATTGACACCTTTGAGGAGTTTAAGGACTCTTAAAGCTTTAAAATTTTCGAAATTAAAATTTTTTTAGATGTTAAACTCCTACCTTTTCTGAACATTTTGACATAATTGTTTTCTTGAAATTTCCATTAGAACGGACGTTATGGCTTTTAGAATTATACCCACTCAATAGCTGAAGTGGCGTTTCCGAAACTTTGAAGTCATTTTCTACAAATGACATTCTGGGGCATAACGCGCACATATCTCAAAAACTTCTGGATATTTTTTCATGAAATTTTCAAAACGTATCTTTCATATTAGACTGTATAAACTGAACCTAAAATTTCTTTTCTATTATTTACATAAATATTTTTTTAGGTTATTATACTGTTGAAATTTTCTAAATTTTTCATTAGCTAAATATAAATTTGTATTAAAAATATAAAAATGCTTTAAATACAAATTTATTTAGGTTCAGGGTAATTATTACAATCTGAATTATAAGCAGGCATAAAACTTTTCCTTCTAGTTGCGAAACTTATTTTGTAATCCTGCGCATAATCTGTTATGTCGATTTTCTGCTCGAGAAATGTCCTACAGTTTGGAACCCCCTGTAAATGCTAATTCTGCATCTCACATTTTTTTAAATACATGAAATGGGAGAAAATACTTATATCTTTCATCCCAATTAAATTTGTGTCTTAAAATCAAATACATATTAAGATATTAAATGTTGAAAACGGTCTCTATTTTTTTTTCAATTTTTTTTTTCAATTTTAAGAGTTCTGAGACCCCTTAAAAAATTTAAAATAGTATTTTGTTTTATATTACTTGTTGAGTGTGAATAAGATCACATATAAGATTGCACAAAAGAATTCATTTGCGTTTGTTGACTGAGATTGATGAATGTAAATTTTCAACAGTGTTATGAGTTTCTTAATTGAACTAAATTTTGGCATATATACGAATATATAGATAATACAGTTTCAGAAAATAATTTGCATACTTTTCTGACACAGTAAATAGATGGTAGTTACTGCAATTGAGTTTTTAAATGTATTAGGCGTTTTCAAAATGTTTTCTGAAATATCATCCTTCACTTTATTAAACGAAAAAGTTTTGTTGCACTTTTCTGAATGTGTTGGAAAGTCCCGTGTGCTTGACGGATAATTTCCTTTCTTTTTAGGGTTTCGTCCATCTGAAGAAACACTATTCGTTTCACTCCTCTGTCTGTGTGTCTGTCTGTCACAGAGCCCGTTCTCAGAAACTATATAGGTTGGAGACTTAAAATTTTGCATACTTGTAGCTGAACACCTCACATCTAACGGCAATTCATAAAATTTTAAAAAAGTCTTATATTTACACCTCTGGGCTCTAACTTTGAGCCACTAATTAAGTTGGAGACTTAAAATTTTGCATACTCACAGCTGAACACTTGCTATAACACGACGAATGATAAAATTTTTTAAAAAGTCTGATATTTACCCCTCCGGTCTCTAAATTGTGTATTTTAAACATTTTTTCTAACTTAGTCTCTAATTAAGGTGGTTAACAATGTTATGCATACTTATAGCTGAACATTTGTGACCACGCGACTTTTCTTTTTTGTTTATTGTAGCACTTAATATTGGGAAAGTAATTTTCAGTAAATAAATAAAACCGTGTTCGAGATATATTTTCTTACATTGCTGCTATAAATTTTCTTGTTGCAGAATAATGCCTGTTAAATTGTAATAAGAGAACTTTACATAAACTGAGGTTATATCATTCATAGACCGTATAGTACAGGACTCGAAATATACAAGAGCAATATTCCGGTTCGTGAAATTATGACAAATATTGTTCCGGTTCGTGAAATTATCGCAAATATCATTTCGGTTCCACAATTATTAAAGCATATTGTTACAGTTCCTAAGAAACATTAACATTCCCGTTCCGGTTCCTGTTCATCCGAAAAACGAATGGATAGAGCATAACCACCACCCCATACTCATAGCTCTGAAGCGATTGCGATAGTTCCCACTTCCAGTGATCGACTCATGACACAAATGACTATTAAATTTTAGTGACTAAATGAGTAATGACAGGCCACACATACAAGCTTTATAATTTTAAACTTTTGATATAACGAAGATGGAAACAGGCTGAATTTAGGCTACCGGGGGCACTTAACTTTTTCTTTATTATTTAGAATCTTGAATGCATTTTATAAATTGCTTTATTTGTATGGTTATAAATAAATTTGTCGATTTTTCCATTTGGAGTCCTGGTATAATATTTGCTAATTCATAATGTATAGACATTTGCTTGAAATAGAAAATATTAGGAAAATCTATGGATTTTTAAATCAACTTTTTAAAATTATTATAAGTTACTTTTAGATAATATTGATGCAGACTTCTCTTCTCAGCCATAGTTGTTGACTATGTTTGGGCGAAAAGAGATTTTTTTCAGCAGATGTATTTTTAACTATAGTTAAGAATATTACGCAAGTAATTTTTTGAACAAACTAAAAACGATTTTAACCCGTTTCTAACATTTATGCATTCATATTTAAATATTGCACTTCAGTTACTTTGGTGAGATTGGTTTGGTGCCACAGAGTGTGTTTTGTGAAAACCGTT
Source organism: Maratus speciosus (assembly GCA_963932465.1). Lineage (NCBI taxonomy): Eukaryota > Metazoa > Arthropoda > Arachnida > Araneae > Salticidae > Maratus > Maratus speciosus. The sequence continues at coordinate 324,162,969 of OZ010798.1, read as the reverse complement.
TATCGTTATCCTCACTCACTTTAAATTCAACAGTTACAACAGTGCTCCTTTTGACGCACAATAGATGATCTTACACTAATTTTTTATATGTCCGTGTAAAACAATTATATAAAATAAGACTACTACTTAAGAAACATAAAAAGGTGCAGCGTACCTTCACAATGCGTGCAAATTATGTGATGATTGGAGATTTTTTTTACTAAAGTTACACTGTAAAAAAAAATGGTAACTTTCCATGTAAAATCCAGGAACGTTTCGCCTTTTATCAGGTTTTCAGAATAATTTAGCTCTTTCCTGTGAAATTCCGGTTTTCTTATCTGAAACGTTCCTGAACAAAAGTTGGAAACAGCAAAACGCTGCGGCCTCCATTTATTATTTTTTTTCCCTATAATCCGTTGCTCGCGCGCGAGTGTCGAAAACGAATTCCTTAAATGAATGTCAAAAAATCAATATGGAATGCAAATAAATCAATAGACGACATAATCCTTTACGTCTCTATTGTCAAGATAATTCAGATGAAAATACAATACCTCTGTGACATCACTAAGAGATTATCTCTCGTACTTGTCTGTGAAATCTTTAACGAGCAGACTGTGTAAAAAAAAATACACCTATTATTTGGATCTGCATTAACCAGGGGACAATCAAATATGAATCTCACCTATTTTGATTAATTTAAAGTATGTTTTAGAGTTCTTATCTCTAATTATTCTTGTGAAAGGATTTCTTCAAATGGGCCTTAGATTTTCAGAAATTAGATGCCGAGTTTTAGCATACGTTTCAGATACCCATTAGTTTGCAGCTCTCAACGTGTCTTTCGTGGTGTGGACGCAGAAAGCTTGCACGCCACCCGTACGGCCCGGGTTCGATGCTACCTCATGACTTTTTTTTTCTTTTTTAATTAATTTTATATTTTAACACTTTATTACAATTTGATTTAAATTTGACATATATTTGACACTTTGAATTGCTGCAAATTTGAATTTTTTTTTTTTTTTTTTTCGGAAAAAATATACAATTACGTTTAGGTTTTTTTTTCATGAAAATTTATATGTATTTTATCTAATTTGTAAACTAACATAATCACTGACGAAAATCCAAAATATTTTATGTCTAGATTTTTTTTCTAATTATTATTTACATTTATATATTTTTATATTTTAAGCAAAGTTCAGAAACAATATATCACATATATATTTACTTTATTGAATTTTAACTGAAAATTTATTTTTTCGTGTAAATTATAAATAATAATTTTGATGTCAATTTCAAAATATTTTTTCATTCTAACAAATAATGATAATAAAGCGAAAATTGTCAACTGGAAATGTAAAAATCGTCTGCGGATCCCGCATGCTGTGAAATGTCCGTAATGTCATAATGAAGGGAACGAACATCCAGAGTGAATTATGTCAGCCAGGTATCGGTCCGGATAGCCTAACAGGTAAGGCATTGGCACGGCACGCCAAGTATCCAGGTTCGATCCCTGGTCTGGACATTTTTCGCTCTTGTGCTACTCCAGCCTTGAATATGTCAGTAATGTTTTGCTGTCAACAGAAATATTCCTGGTATTTCGCAGGAAACTTACTGGCATTTCTGTAGAAAGTTTTTAACATATACAGTAAAGTACCAGTCATTTTCAAGAAATGTTTCTTGGAAATAATGGGCAACTCAGCTGCCCATTTTTTCCCAGGAACGTTGCGGAATTTTTTTTACAGTGTAAAACCAACAGTCAGAAAAAAAGATGACAGTTAAAAAGATAAACATACTGTACTTTATATCCAAATAAAACCTATACAGGGCCACCACCAGAACGAGCCCTTTCTAGCAGAGAAAAAAGAAGTTGGAAATTGCTCGTCAAACGTGGCAAATGAGGTGTGTCTGTACTATAACTAGTTTTATAATAATTTTTTGCACCGCATATTGTATTGAATGTATATTTTAGTGCACTTCTTAAGTGCATGTCAATTTCAATCTGTTCGGAAGGCTGTAATATCATTAAAATGCACTTGCAATAATTTCTTCCCATTAGCCGTAATGTAACGGAAAGCTTTTGGCTGTCCCTGTAATTAAATTATACATCCGATTTTTATAAAATTTGAAATGACTCGACAAAATTTTGCAACAATTATATATTTAAAATTTCAGATCATTCGGTTGCGTAGTTTTTGCTCTGTTATATGCAGACGGACAGACGGTCAGACAGACAGACGGACGGACTAAACGACGACTGTAGGTGCTATGTATTTGTATAATTACGAACGCACATAAAAATGAAGCTAAAAAAATCCGAACAAAATTTATGCGTGAATACACATTATATACGTGGCCTTTCTAAAAAGTATCCTACCTTTGGCCGAAAAAAATATGTATGTTACCTGGCTGGATAGGTAACCTAATCCATTTCAAGGTAGGCCCCTTGCGTCTCACCACTTAGCCAACCGTTCCTTCCACTGCCGAAAATACTTCTGGAAGGCTTTTTAGGTAGATTTCGTATGAAATACTACCTATTGGGATCGTTTCCATGTTGGAATTTCTGAAAAATTTTTGCAGATCTACACCGATCATGACCCCTAGAACCCAAAACCACCCTCAGTAAAAAACTTTATATCTATCTATCTATATATCTATCTATCTATCTATCTATCTATCTATCTATCTATCTATATATATATATATATATCACTTTCTTCTGGACACGATAACTTTCTTAATTCTGCACCAATCTCTTCCAAACTGATACATAAAATCAATGGGCATAAAATCTCGGTCAAGTTCGTTAATGGGCAAAATCGGACCAAGGGGATGGAAATAGGGAGGGGTTTTGCGAAAACCGAAACCCCCCCCATAACTTCTTAATTTTTATACATATCAAATCAGTTTAAAGTTTTTATTACTTCTAAAAATAGGGCCAAAATTTTATGTATCACAGATTTTTGATAAAGTTAAAAATGGGCTCAAGGGGCGCAAAAAATAGGGTTTTTGGGAGAAAAAAATTCATAATTTCGTCAATTCTTAAGATATCAATTCCAATTAATTTTATTATAAATCTCCTTAATATTATCTACAACTTTTATATTCACAAGTTTTTGATAGGACCAATTCGTTCCGCAAAAAAAAAATTAAAAACGAAAACAAAAAGGGGGTTTGAAGAAGTAAAAAATCCATAACTCCGTCAATTCAAAAGATATAAAATCCCCATGAATTTATCATATATCTTCTTAATATTGTCTACAACATCTGTATAGACAAGTTTTGGATAGGACCAATTCTTACAGCAAAAAAAAAAAAAAAAAAAAAAAAAAAAATTAAAAATACATCGCGGTTGAAAAAAAAAATCATCTAAGTAAGGGTGTATTCAAATCCAGACTGCTTATTTTCTGACTCATTTTACAATTCATTTTTGCTCTCAAAGGCTTCCAATTGTTACGTTTTCTTACTCAGAAACAATATAATGTACCGAAATGGTTGATTTTTTGATAGAGGCAGAATATATTTAAAAAAATGCTGTTAAAGTGGGCATTTTGAACCGAATTTCCCGAAGCGGATTGTGTTGGAAAAATCATTGCATTAAGGATGCACTCAAATCCAAACTGCTTATTTTGTTACTCATTTTTAAATTCATTTTTGCTCTCAAACGCATCCAATTGCTAGATTCTCTTATTCAGAAACTATATAATGTAAAGTAATGATCGATTTTTTGATAGAGGCAGAATATATTTCAAAAAATGATGTCAAAATTGGCATTTTGAACGGAATTTCCCGAAGCAATTGTGTTATCACTTTCTTCTGGACACGATAACTTCCGCAATTCTGCACAAATCTCTTTCAAACTGATACATAAAATCAAGGGACATAAAATCTCGCTCAAGTTCGTTAATGGGCAAAAGCGGACAAAGGGGATGGAAATAGGGAGGGGTTTTGTGAAAACCGAAAAAACCCCATAACTTCTTAATTTTTGTACATATCAAATCAGTTTAAAGTTTTTATTACTTCTAAAAATAGCGCCAAAAATTCATGCATCACAGATTTTTGATAAAATTTAAAATAGGCTCAAGGAGCGCAAAAAATAGGGTTTTTGGGAGAAAAAAATTCCTTACTTCGTCAATTCTCAAGATATTAAATCCAATAATTTTATTATACATCTCCTTAATATTATCTACAACTTTTATATTCACAAGTTTTTAATAGGACCAATTCGTACCGAAAAAAAAAATAAAAAACGAAAACATAAAAGCGGGGTTGAAGAAGAAAAAATTTAATAACTCCGTCAGTTCACAAGATATAAAATCTCCATGAATTTATCATATATCTTCTTAATATTGTCTTCAATATTTATATAGAGAAGTTTTTGATAGGGCCAATTCTTACAGCAAAAACAAATTAAAAATACATAGCGATTGAAGAAAAATATAATCTTATTTCAAATCCAAACTGTCTATTTTTTTACTCATTTTTAAATTCATTTTTGCTCTCAAACGAATCCAATTGCTAGATTCTCTTATTCAGAAACTATATAATGTACAGTAATGATCGTTTTTTTTTTGATAGAGGCAGAATATATTTCAAAAAAGGATGTCAAAGTGGGCATTTTGAGCAGAATTTCCCGAAGCGATTGTTAGAAACGAAAAATATTGCCCTACTGAGAAAATAATTGTTTATTAATCAAGTTTTAATTAATTGAAAGAAAAATAAAAACACAGGTCGCTTATAAATATTTTCAAAAATCACATCAGCATGTTCCATATTTTTTTTTTTATTAAAAATGAATCTGAAAATGTGCCAGAAAATTTCGAGTTGTTGAGTATGGAAAAATATTTTTTTTAATATCGCCTTAACAGGATTCTGATAAAACCAGCTATTTTATAAAAAGGAAATAAAAACTCGTCAAAAGCAGACAGATAAAACTGTTAAAGTGGATTTATATCTAATAATGATTTTGTTTTTGTTGGTGAAATTAGTATACTTAACTGCGAAATCTACCTCTGCCTGTAGGTCGGGCCGGCAGGGATTTTTTTGGAATGGTGTTCAACTTCGTCGTCACATTCTGTCATATATTCATATCTACTCCCAAAACAGGATACTTTCAATGATGCCTTCAATTTCGGAAAAGAACTAGAAGTCGCAAGGTGCCATGTCTGAAGAGTAGGGAAGTTGGCGAACGATTGTAATTCCATGTTTTGCCAAGAAATTCTGAATCAGGTTTGATGAATGGGCTGAAGAATTGATAAATCTTATCACAGTGGATGAATCTTACGAACTGTTTTGCTTTGAGAATCATCAAGCTTTGACAAAATTTGATGCAGTACTTTTTATCAACCCGTTCAGTCACCTTGAGAGAAATCAAAATCCGATGAACACGTATGACAGTAACGTACTGAGCGGCCAGCATGCAACGACTCGCTCACTGAAATTCGGGGGGGAAATTCAAGCATGCGCATTAAGCTGTCTCCTTCCAATTTGCACAGCGGCCCGTCTTAGGATCACTATTTCGCGCGCAAAAAATAAAGGTCGGCTACTTATCAGACAGAGCTCGTATATATTAGAGATGCTTTTGGGTCCCCGATACCAACGATGAAATCCGAGCACACCCGATCATGAAATATTTTCTGTCATCGGAGCCCAAGCTCGACACCGGAAGTACGCAGTAGGAAATTGTTAATAGTATTTTTGAATTATTTTAAGATTAATTTTCTCATTTTTAAAGATTTTTTATACAGAAATAAGTAATAATCCTAAGAATACCCTCATGCTAATTTTTTTTTTCATTTTCCTGCCCTGAAAATCTCTTTGTAATAGAAAATTTGTTATTTGTATCCAACAATTGCAGAAAACTGTGTAAAAAAGTCACAATTCTTATTCTTTTAAAGTATCAGTTTAAAACTATGGCAGAAAGACATGAGGTTTTTTTTTTTCAGTAATTCTTGAAAAGAATTTCAGACAGAAAAGAAGGATAGACAAAGGATATTCCATGGCTTCTTTATGTTACTAACATGGACCCTGCAAAGACTCCAGAATATTTCACATTTTATCTCATCAATAACAATTCAAATCGCTTTCAGTCTGATTTTTAAAAGATTGCGAAACATGTTAAGAAACTTTGACTTCATTTTTCCCCCTCATATAAACAAGTTTTGCATTTCTTTTTCCAATTTTTGAATATATAAAATTCTCCCTTTTAACTCGAAGACTCCTATGAAAATCGAGCTTAGCCCGACAGTAAAAAATACATTAAAAAATTCAAGGGACCATCTGGAAAATATATCATTCAAGCCAAGACCATTTTATGATTGCCGAATGCGTATAAGATACATCAGTAATGTTACATGGGGCATTCTCACAATCTTTTGACTTTCAGGAATAAAAATCTGTTGAAATTAAACTTGCTAAAATAACATTTTAATCTGATAGACGAATGCCTTAATGATTCAAAATAAAGAAAAAATTGTCAGTAGAGAAAATTTTTTTATTTAACTGAGCTTTAAGTTGAACTTGCGAGTTTAATTTTCCTTACCATTTTAACACTAAAACTTTTTATTTTCTTCTAAATTTTTACTTATAATGAATTTGCATAGTACTCCCAGGACATTCAAATAAGAAATAATAACGATGTAGTATTTTAGAACAAAATTTTGGTATAACATTGTCTTAAAGGGGTGTTAAAGAAGGGACGATAAGATAAAAAATGGACGGTAATGGAAAGAAAAAGGGATCGTAAGGGTGGGACGGTAAGAAAAATTACCACTATTTTTAGGCAATCATGTTAAGACTAAGTGATTGTCACAATGTTCATTGATTTTTAGAAACAGTTATTTATATTGGATTAAATTAAAAAAATTAATTTACTTGAAAAGTCCAGGAATAAACCTTGGGGACGGTAAGACTACCAATAAAGCCACTATACATGAAATTGATATTTAAATGCTGGTTTAAATTGTGCAATAAATTTCCTGTCAAAGAATTCTAGACATTCTTTCTATAGCATACTTCTGCTTGAGGAAAAAACTTGAAAAAATTATGTGGGTGCATTTGAAGGGATTTCCTGTATAAATTTAGCAAGAAGGATGGTAAGGAATCTTACACCCAGAGACAGAGTTCAAAAAATAATGCCAACCATAGAAACGTGTGCAGGTTAATTTTTGCTACATATTTATATAAAACAATTGTCCCAGTTTTGGATGAAAATGACATCAAATTAATTTTATTGAAACAATTTTATACAGACATCTCCAAACTTAAAATCAGCGTCAGGGACACGGGACGGTATAGGAGTTTTCCTGATATTTGGACCCCCAACATCGTCCGAAACTTATTTATCTCGTTAATATTGCTATACAATCATGCAATGGGGTGTTCCCCAGTATATGAAATTAAAAAAAGCACAAGAATATGAACTAAAATAAAAATTATTATTCAGGGATTTAAAAGTCAAATGATTGTGAATGCCCACATATATAATGGCCGTCTTCGAAATTGTGGTTTAATACACGCATTGCGTATGAATTCACTGTCCTTACATCGTATTTCTCATATGTTCCTCTGTGTTATTCAAAGATCCAATGCCCAGCCACACCTGTTTTCAATTAAGTATAGAATTATAAACAGAACGTTTAAGACCGCAGCGAACTATACGCAAAATTTAAAGACGCATCTGTTTGCCTGTAATTTGATATTGATGTTACTAACAAGGACATATTAAAAATAAAAATGAGCAAAAAGATGTGTCTCATTTAAATTTCATAGCCGTCACTAAATAACATAACTATAACCGGTATAAAAAAAGTGGTTTAATTACTAGTATAGAATTCCTTGACGTAGAATACTGTGTTTTAAATTGAAATAAGAGAAGTGCATCTGTTCAATGGTGGATTTAGAAATTCTCCAAGGAGGAGGTGATATTACATACTTAGGGTTTTTCCATAAGGCTTTATTTACAATTCTTTTGAACGAACATGTACAGTAGGCACTCGATATAACAATCGTTCATTATAGCAACTTTCGTATTATAACGAACGATTGAAAACATCCCTCTATTTAACCATTCATGAAGAATTATTTTTCCATCTAATAGAACAAGCCGTTAGACGAAGCATTGTATTGTAATATAATAAGATTTTCCGGCGTTCTGATCAATAGTTAATATTTTATGGGTGTCAGCTGTCAGCTTTTCGAGCCATTTTTGTTTAATATTTTTGTGTGTCTAAAAATCTTAAGGATGTTTTACAATTTAGAGTCTTTCAAAAAGAGAATAAATTCCCTTTTCTTCTTAAATTTATAGATTCTTTCTACGTTTATGGATGAAAAGTACTGCTAAGATTTATTATTATTCTCTATACATGCTTTGAGTACAATGCACCTTCTATTTCAGAATTATTTCAACATGTATTTAAAAAAAAATTCTTCAAAATAAAACTACTTATTTCTTTATTTCTAAGGTAGTTCAATAAAGAATAATTTGAAATTTATTAATGAAGCATTTATTCAGAAGGTAAAGATAGCTGGCTGAAAAGAGAATTCTTACACTTTTAAGAGGTAATTTCTGGTTATCGGGACTATTCACAGTATCTTAATTTCTTTCATTATATAACCGGGAAAAGTATAATAAAATATATTATGCACACAGTGCAAAATAGTGCAACAGTTTTTTAAAGGGTCTCATAGTAAACATATACTTATTTCTTTATTTCTAAGATAGTTCAATAAAGAATAATTTTACGCTTATTAATGAAGCATTTATTCAGCAGGTAAAGATAGCTGGCTGAAAGGAGGATTCTTACACTTTTAAGAAGTAATTTCTGGCTATCGGGACCATTCACAGTATCTTAATTTCTGTCATTATATAACCGGGAAAAGCATAATAAAATATTTCATGCGTACAGTGCAGCAGTGCAACATTTTTTTAAGGGGTCTCCTTGTAAATATATATTTAATACCCAGTCATAAATTGGAGTGTCTAGCGAGCATGAGTACGTACTGAATGAAAAAGGTCTTAATGCAGAGAAAAATCTACGTTTGAGAGGAAAAATAAAGCTGCAAAATGGGCACATTTATATTTCTAAACTTATATTAAATATTTTCACACAAATTTTTCTCGTATTAATGATATTTTAGAATTTTTATGCAATAAAGACAAATGTATCCGTTTCAAGCCCTTAGAGCTACGATCGGCAATTGGGGGACCGCGGAAGGTCGGAGCCTGGTCCGACAAAAAAGTATTCCAAATGAAGAATGTATTCTCTTTCCAGCAATTATTGAATATTAAAAGAAGAATTCCGAAATGCACACTGAAGTGTTTCTAAGTTTTATGTCAGATCTTGTGAAGGAATTCGAAGCAAGATTCCAAGACTTTACGGAGATAGGTAAGTTGTCTTAAATATTTAAATCGTCTTATGAAGTTACTCCAACTGCAGAATGGACTGATGTGGCTGCGAAATTGTTCAGTCTTGAAAAACCTTATCTTCAAATGGAGATATTTGACTTGCAAGAAGATATTTTCTTGCAAATGCATAAAACAGCATCCCCTGATGAATTTTGGGGTAAACATGTTATGGCGAGGCCATATATTTGTATTAGATTTGCATTCGAAATTAATCTGTTTTTAAAATTTATTTCCCTTTCTTCTATTTAACGCTTGCATTCAAAAAATCATTTCTAAGTTATGTCTAATTTAAGTGCAATCGTTATACCCACATAAATATTCTTTTATTGTTTCTGTTAAAAGCTATCATTCAGATTAAAGATTTATTTGTTATTTCTAATTTAAGCACATTTTCGTTACCCGCATAAATATTCTTTATTGATATTTTATTTGTTAAACGCCGCTTCTTTTACAAATCTGTTTACATAATCTAAAGATCATATAGTTAATTTTAAGCTTGCTGGCGTCTCGTATATGCATTAAAATACACATAAATTTCATTTTCACTTCGGCCGGTAAATAGATAAATGTCATTAATTATCCTCACCGTTAGACTCTATGTAAGCAATAATAGGTTTGCTTTATTATTTCACTCATTAATTCGTTGCCAAATGTGGTTTCTGTCCTTGGCGTTTATCTAGTTCAAATTTTAATATATCTCCCAGTTTAACGGTTATTTTATGATTGGCGTATTGGCTCAAGTCAGATGTATTCTTGCGTATTAAATTACGCAGATTGAAAAGCACTTGCTCTCTGATCTTCGCACTGAAAACAGCTTAAAAATTTGCTGAGTTAGGGAGGCCACCACTGCTTTACATCTTATGCCCACTTCCGTAAAAATAAATACTTTTCCATGGAAACTGTTTCTTCTGAATTATTGTCTGATGGATTTTTCTAGGAAACGGATCATCTCATCTGGGTTTGCATTTAGTAACATCGTCTTTGTACTCAACTATTATGTTTACTATCACGACCGGAATATTAAATAAAAAATACTCCAATCATGTCACAGAAAAGTAGGAAAATTGCAAAAAACTAGCCTTTAACCTGTCTACTATGTTTGGCTCCACATATATATGTGAAAGAACTTTCTCCAAAAGGAACTTTTTGAAGAACAAATATCATTCGAGATTAATGGACGCCTTGAAGACACTCTTCGCATTAGCTGTTTACCACATGAATTAAACTATTAAAAACTGGCTCAAGACCGCAAGTGTAATTTTTCGTATTAATTTTTCAACGAATACTTGCCTTTTCTATTTTATTATGTGTTTGTAAAAAATTTCAGAATATATACCTGTGTATGTAGTAATTTTTCAGAACGAATACCTGACTTTTTTATTTTATGTTATATGTATGTGTATGTAAAAATAAAAATTTAAAAGTAATACGTACTTACATGGTGTGTTCACAAAGTTTCAAGACTGGTCTGAGAATACAAAATTTATTAAACATTTTTGTACAGCGAACTAAAATTCTTCGAAATATGACCCTTGGGCATCAACATACCGCTGCCAGCGTTTTTTCCATTATTCATAGGCTACCTGGAAGTCTTCGCCCGCAAGCCTGTTGAGGGACCTCGTCGAAGCGGCCTAGGTCGCTGGAATAGCGTTGAATTGTTTCCCTTTCAGGTCTTTTTCCATCCGTGGAACAAAAAAGTCACTGGGAGCAAGGTCTGGGCTGTAGGAGGCTTGCGGCAGTATTGCCACGTTAAACTTAGCCAAAACGTCGGCGGCGGCAATCGGCGTTTGAGAGGGCGCATTGTCGTGGTGAACAATACAACCATTTCTGATGTTTGGGCAGATGCGCCGGACTCGATCCTTCGAATGGTGGTGCACTCCAGCGTAAAACTGACCTGACCCGGCGCTTCCGCCCAGACATCAGAGACGATTGCATTGTTTACCACGACAATGCGCCCTCTCACACGTCGCTCGCAGCCGCCAAAGCTTTGGCTAAGTTTAACGTGACAATCCTGCCACAAGGCCCCCTACTGCCCCGACCTCACTCCCAGCGACTTTTTTTTGTTCTTCCGGATCAAAAAAAGGACCTGAAAGGGAAGCAATTTGACACTTTTCTAGCGATCCACGATTCCAACTTCGACGAGGTCCCTAAACAGCCGTGCGCGCGAAGACTTCCAAGGAGCCTATGAATAATGAAAAAAACGCTGGCATCGGTGTGTTGATGCTCAAGGGTCATATTACGAAGAATTTCAATTCGCTGTACAAAAATGTTAATAAATTTTGTATTCTCAGACCAGTCTTGAAACTTTGTGAACACACCATGTATATTACTTTCGTGTTTTTTCTCTGGAACTCGATAAAGTTTTTCAAAAGACCGCACTTAAAATTACCTGCCGACCCTTGCCTTAGAAGTTTAAAAAGCTTTAAAACTGGTTTAGATATGTCGACATGGAAACATATTTACCCACTTTTCTATGCTATGGGTCCATTGCCTCTCCCTCGGATCCGCCATTATATGTTATATCATTCATACACCGTATAATATTTGCTAATATAATGTACAGAAAATAAAATCTCAACGTAAAAATTGATTGACTATTAATTTTTGTATATCGATGTTTTAAAATTAGTATACGTAATTTTAAGGTAATATTGATGCAAACTTGTAAGGTCGTGATTGAAAGTATATATCTGACATAGTATTCAGTGAAATTATTCACTCTTTTTCATCTAAATAATTTAGCTGTAATTAAAAATTAGCTGAAATATAAGCCTTTAATAGCACTCATTAGGAGTGAATATCATTTTACTTTCGGTTGACTTTTTGATAATATCTCTGCAGATATACGTTCTAGCATGCAAATGATTCTAGGTGTGTTCCACATACGATACACTGTGAAACACTGTATTAAAAAACGCAGTATACTGTTACTGATTTGAATCCAGATGAAAACATATTTTCCAAATGGAATTATTTAGAACGGGTGAAGCAGTTATGGTATCAAAAAGTAAGTTAATTGCAAGTGTCAAAATGACATAAAGTTACCTAAAAAAATAATTCTTTAACCGAAATCAATAAATGCTAGAATAGCAATTTCACCTGTATAAAATACTAGCTAAAGTGCCCGGTGTTGCCCGGAATGTGAAGAATGTTTGTTCTGAAAAATCAATTTCAAAATTTAACATACAACATAAAACAAACAATAAGAAAAAACAGTTGAAGTGTTGTATACTGAAACAAATGAAAACCCAATATAAAAATGTATAAATTTATACAACAGACGCAAAAGAATACAGTTATAAATGAACTTATTTCAATTCACCATTGGAGCAATGATGTTACGCTAATATTTCCATAATTGGATTTTTATCAGGCTTCAATACGTTTTTTTTTATACTCATATGACGTTATACTATATTCACCACGTCCTTTATATTTCCACTATGACGTAACATTCACTTTTATTTAAATTCGTCAAACTATTTATTTCACTTTCATTTTTCTCGTAGAAATCTTAAAATAGAAAAGTTATGACGTAATATTCCCTTTTTTAAAATTCCTCAAACTGTTTATTTCATTTTCATTTTTCACGTGGAAATCTTGCAATAGAAAAGTAATTGTTATAGTAAGAATTTTACTGTAGATTTGATTTTTAATTGTCGGCAATCGCTATAGCGAAAACTGTTTAAATTTGATTGGAAATCGCTGTTAAATTGCTGTTTTTTTTTTAACAAAAATTAACTATAAATTATTTCGATTCCGGATTATTTTAGTTGCCTCGGCAGAGTTTTAATAAACTTGTACGTCACATTTTACAATGCTGACTTCTAAACTCTGGGTTTGTATAGAATTACAGGCAGACAGACAAATTTTCATTTTTATATGTTAGATATTGAGCTAAAGTATAAAATGAATTAATGGCCCACAGAATGAACTTGGAATATCCCAAAACGCACCAAAATGCCATTTTTGAAAATGATCGTCAATCTAAAACATCGAGATACACCAATATGACAATCATTTTCGAAACTAAAGTGATTTTATTGGCACTTTAAAAAAGTTAATGTTTAAAGTTTTGAAAGGTGTTCACTAGATTTCAAAACAAAATTTCCTTTCTAACAACAAAAGTATTTTCACGTGAATACTGAAAAGAGAAAGAAAACTTTGGTGAAAATTACTTCAGATTTAAAACGATACATTTAAAATGTATTATTTAAACGAACTTTCTTATAGCGTTGTTAAAAAATACCAGGAGACAAAAAATCTGTTTACTTAATTTTATATTAGCTTATTTTCAAATGTTTCACTGATCTGATTTAATCAAAGACGAAAACAGCCCGTTAACAGGGAGATCACCAAGTTTTGTTGATTATTATTTGTTGTTTTATTATAATTCACTCTTCCGAATTTTTTGTAATCCGATCAAATTAGCGTGCTTTTAGAGTTTGCGATGTCTGAAAGGGGGTCAGGGAGCATAGCTCGTAGGGGGCAGAACCCCCTAGTGCAGAAGAAAATATGAAGACCTAATTCCCTTTCTTTTGTCCGAAACTCTTTTAACCGAATTAACCGAAATCCAATATTAAAGCCTTTTTTTTTTTAACTATCACATTCTTTGTGTGCAAAATTTATTTAATTTTTTTTTCTTTTTAAGTATCATATTTCTTGTGTGCAAGCGGTCCTTTCCGAACAACGTGTACCTATAAATATTTTCGATCCCCTTTCTTAGTGTTCCTTGGAATTTAACATGAGCTCCTGTAAGCTGCGGAGAGGTATGAAGAAAACGAACAAATTAGCAATTCTGAAGCTTTTGAATGTTTTGCAAAAGATTTGGCATGGCTGGGGCAGCAGAAATACTGTGTTACTGGTGAACTAATAATATTAAAAACTCCGTGATAGAGGTTCAAAGCAAAGACAATCGAAACTGCGACAAATGAAACATTTTTTCAAACCATTATGATATATGTAAATTTACTTCATTTCAAAATTAAAACTCAGGTAATTTATTCTTGTTTCTATTTTGCTATTGCTTTATTTTTATTAAGCACTTGTTACCATAATAAGAAATATTGCATATATTTCTCCTTAATCTTAAAATATAAGCATTCTCGATTATACGAAATTTTCTATTTTCCGAAAGATGGTCGGTCCCAATTACTTCGGATAATTGAGGTTCTACCGTATTATGTTCTGTTATTTTGCCGCAGATATTTCTTGGCTGACTTGCTTTTGCATTTTTCAAGCTCTTTACGTAATGTTTTTTCTACATTTACATAAAAATATTTCTTATACTATCTGAGTAGTTCAAAAAAGTGAAAAATATTTTTTTTAAATATTACTTCAGAAATTCACTTGAATTTTTTAACTTTATTGTTTATAACAGAGGTGAAGAATACATTACTTAATTGAAGTAGTGTGAAGGGCTTAATTTGCGCAGGAGCACATCGGAGCTCAGCTCCGGTACTTCTCTGTTTTTAGTAAATATTTAAATATTGGTCGGAATTCACCGGAGCTCACAAAAACAGGGCTCCGGAACCCAGTGCAATTGCGCTCTCGAAAAACCGAAACCTAAATTACCCTTTCCTTTCCCTCCCATCCCCAAGTTTTTGCATTCTTTCCTATCAAAATACTATATGTGATGTAATGTGTCGCACACATAGAAAATTGGCTCAATTTTTATATCTCTCTTTGGGCTTGGGTGGGCTCCAACTCAATCTGTCTTAGAATCAAACTTTTATTTATTGGTGTATAGAAAAAAAGAACTTTTCCTTTTAAAAGTTGCATATTCCATTTGAAATCATTTTAATGCTATTTTGATCAGAATAAAAGGGAAATAGAAGCCGTGCTTTTATATCCCAGTGATATTTCCAGATTTATGTCTGGCATTGATAGCAGCGACGTGTTGATATGGCGCCACTCAAGAGAGCGAACAATGAATTTGCTTTCAGTTCGATTTTCTTTCGTGTCAGTAATATATTTTTTAATTGGATAGTTTATATTTTTATTTAGATATCTTGCCTGGAAAGAATATTTTCTGTTGTTTTTAGGCAACGAGATGTCAGCTTGAAGTAACGTCTGTTTGAGGTTATTAGTTTTCTATTGTGTATACGTGTAAGAAAACAACTATAGTAATTTTTCTATTTATTTTTCATGATGAACGCTTTTAAGCTAAGGCTCTGCTCTGCACATTTACGAAGTAACTTCCGTTCGTAAGTAGATATAATTGTCATGTATTGTTTGTTATTTTGATGGAAAGCAATCGAGTAATGTTTCGCCTATTTCTATAAAAGTATCGAATCTTTCCTTTTTTATGTTAATACTATTTCCGAATCACTATCCTTATTTTATTTAATTGCAGAATTCTGTGATTAATAAACATTCAAATTAGGCTTCTATTCGGAAATTTAATTAAGATTTCTATTCGGATGGAGTGATAATCTAAAAAATGGAATAGTTGACAGTTAACTATATGCAGGTAGACCTATCGAGTTTCTTTTATTTTGTTAAAGAAAAAAAATGAAACCCCTCCCCTCTCACTGACGGTGGGGGGGGGGGTGAGGGGGCATGCTATGGTTTTAGTACTGCAAGAGTATTAGGGCTCCGGCACTTTTTTTGTTAGAAATTAAGCCCGTGTGGCACATAAGATACAATTAATAAAATAAACAAATGAATTAATTAATTAATTTATAAAATAAATTAATTAACTAATTGATAAAAAAAACTTAAATTTATCTCACAGTATTTTACTTATTATTGGAGTATTTAGTGTAATTTAAAAAGAAATTTTACCATTAAAGTCTTACACATATTCCTATGTTTTTGTTAATTAAACTGGACAACTATTAAATGTACGCCAATAAAACATTACACTGTATGTATCATAAAACCATCAATATTATCAAGTAGACAATGTTGATGTTATTCAACACATCTGATTGTTTCGGATGTTAAATAAGTTCAGATGATGCAAATGCATGGAATATAAGAAATATATAGCATTAGGTGACATATCATATACCAGGCTAAATCCAATGAAAAGCATTAAAGATTTTCCCGCATTTAAAGATGGAGATGTTTATATTCTGTTGCTTAAATTGACACCCTGAAGCACACCTTATGTCAATAGTGCAGAATACAACCCGATATATTTTTTTTTATCGTTTTATAAAAAATGACTTAAAGCAGACATTCATTAAATGCACAGCTTTCTAACAATATCGATATCTTACAACAAAAGATTACTCAAGTTACTTCAGCTCATATCGATATTTAATTATCATTATCCCTCATCAATTATGCATGACTATCGACACTACAATCGTTAGATCGTTGCCCATATGCATCAGAAAGAAAAAAAAAACGTTGAAAAGGACCTTTTTTTCTGTTCCTGCATTGAAAAATCACCAGTGTAATAAATAAATCCGCAAAATAATATTGGACTAATATTTCTTTATATGCCTTAAACTGTCTTATATTGGCTGTAAATTATAATGTAAGGAAGTGTTTTTATTTATTTCATTGCTGATATCTCTACAATATTGGTGTTTCGTAGCAGATACAGGGTTCCAATAAGTTCATTCATATTTCAAAAATTCAGGAAAATCACAAGTTGTCATACGGAGTACAGAAGGTCTAGGAGTCAGTTTTTTTGGACCAATAGAAAATAATAATTGAAAGGAATTCAAAAGAAAGTTCGGTCTCAAAAATTCATAAAAATTTAACAAGTTGTCATATCGGAGTGCCTTTTATACCATAAAACTAAGGATCGACCGAAACAGAATTTTCAGACCGAAAACGAAACAGAATTTTGGTAATTTTCCTATTTTCGGCGGAAAACAAAAGCGAAAATGCCTATTTTTTTTATTAATACATACAGTAGAACCTCCAAAACTAATTTAACCAAAATCTATTTTTAAAGCTTTTTTTTACTTTATTTTATTTTTAACCATCACATTCCTTGTATGCAAAATCCATTTTGAAAGCTTTTGTTTTTTGTTTTAAACTATCATATTGCTTGTGTGCAAGCAGTCCTTTCCGAGCCACGAGTACATATAAATATTTTCGATCCCCTTTCATAGAGTTCCTTTGAATTTAACTTAAGCTGCAGTGTGGAACAAAGAAAATGGACAAATTAGCAATTCTGAAGCTTTTGAATGTTTTGCAAAAGTTTTGGCATGGCTGGAGCTGCAGAAAGACTGTGATACTGGTGAACTAATAATATTAAAAAACTCTGGGATAGAGCGACAAAGCAGCGGCAATCGAAACTGCGACAAACAAAATATTTTTTTCAAACCCCTGTGCGATATATGTAAAAGGTACTTAATTTCAAAATTAAAATTCAGGTAATTTATTCTTGTTTATTTTTTCCTATTGCTTTATTTTTATTAAACACTCGTAACAAGTGCTTAATACGGAATTGCCCATAATAAGAAATATTGCATATATAAGAAATATTGCACTCCTCAATCTTAAAATTGGAGCATTCTTGATTATCCGAAAATTTGGATTTTCCGAAAGATGATCGGTCCCAATTACGTCGGATAATCGATGTTCTGCTGTACATAAATATGCATAATTATTAATTAATTGTACTTATTTATTAAATATACATAATTATTAATTAATTATACGTATTTATTAAATATGCATGATTATTAATTAATTACACGTGTAGTTAGTTATACGTATGGCTTAAATTGACTCTCTATGATTCGGACCAAAACTTTTTATTTTCATATAAAATAAAATGTAATTAATTCATCTATAGCCCACAATGATTTTCTAATTATACGAATTTCATCTAATTAAAAAATGTTTAGGTATACATAACTCAATTTATCTTTTATAATAATTTTTGTAAATGATCATCTGTTATACGATAACTTTCTCAAAGAGTATTCGAAGCACTTCTGTGGTTTCAAACTAAAAATTTTCCATTACTCTTAAATCTGTACCTTTTAATGAGCGCATGAAAAGCGTCTTCAAATTTGAGTCATATATGCATTTCTTGCTTCATAATTTGCACTCACGTCTTGAGCCAATCATGACTGATAATTATAAACAGTGAAGTTCAAACCAATAAATAAAGAGTGTCTCATTTGAGCCGATACAGCTAAAACCAATGAGTAATGTTGAAAATTTCCGAAGGAAGAAACGAGATTTTTAGAATGCAGATAGTTTCGGTCTCGCTTCTGTCTAGCCGAATTTTCGACAGCATTTTCGCCGAAAACGAGTTTTCGGTAAAACTCATATTTTGAGCCGAAGACGAAAACGAAGCTGAATTTTCGGTCGATCTCTACATAAAACCTCTCAGAAAATAAAATTTTTTGACGAAAAAAAAAATATATATATTTTTCAAAGGATCCCATAATTTTGATCTCATTTTAAAAGTTCATAAAAAAAAATAACAGATTGTCGTATTAGAGTGCGATTTGTACCATGAGACCTTTCAAATGGTGAGCATTTTTGCAGAAAAGTATGATTCTGAGAAAATTTGAACTATTTTTTTTCCTTTTGTACTACAATTATAGTAAAAGCTCTTTAAGCCGTCCTTGTATGGTCGGCTCATTCTAAAATCCGACACACATCGAGCATTTCGCGTTCGTATTTTTACTTTATTCTTTCTAAAGAAGAAAGTATTGTAATCGAAATTTATTTTCGACTTCCGGTTTTTGACGGATAACACGAATTTAGGGGTCAAAAATCCTCAAAAACATGTTTTTTATAAAATGTCTGTTTGTCCGCCTGTGTATATGTCTCTTTGTAACATCGAAAAGTGTATGAAGTTATGCATAAAATTGAAACAAATTTCATATATGTTTTCGGCTGTAGCCAGCAAGCCTCACTTGCATTTGCAAATATTCCGCCGAAAGGGAGCGTTGCAATAGCGATTTTTGTGCCATTTTTATTATTATATCATCTAAAAGTGCAAATAAATAAATAGAATGCTAAATTCATCTTTTAAAAGTTAAAATTACACTATGTGCAAATTGCTTAAAAGATGAAAAAATATTTAAAAAAGCGTTAAATTACATTAATAGCCTTAGTACTTTCAACTATATACATAGCCTTCGTCAGAGAATACAAAAATACAAGCCTCTTATTTTCAAATTTCATGTAGTTGGTGTCGAAAGGAGTGAAAGTTGAAATCAATTTTTAGATCTGGGAAACATTGGGAACCGCCGTGGTGAACGGCCTCTTTCCGTCCGCGGTCCTTTATTCTTCTCTTATTCCGACTCTTTTGCAGAAGCCAGGTTCATAGGTCCCCAGACACATCCCGAGAATAAGAGACTCTAGCGGAAGCCAGGTTGAAAATAAATATATATCCATATTTTTATTTTCCCAATGTTTTCCGGATCTAAAAATTGACTTTACTTTCAGTCCTTTCGACACCAACTACATGAAATTTGAAAATAAGAAGCTTGTATTTTTGTATTCTCTGACGAAGGCTATGTATATAGTTGAAAGAACTAAGGATATTAAACTAATTTAACACATTTTTAAATATTTTTTCACATTATAAGTAATTTGTACATAGTTGCTGGCAAGATCTAGACCACTATTGAAACATATATTAATTACTATCTTAGATTATCTACAAAATCACCAAGCACAAACTAGCAAAGGAGTTGGGTGCACCTTTTCTCCGAATTTATTTTAACAAAAAAGAAAAAAAAAAACTATCTCATAGAGGCCTCTTATTTCAGAGGACTTGGTGATCGTAAAAGCCTAGTTATAGCTAATTGATAACCTACGGTTATATACCAGAAGGGTTATCTCGGATAATAAAGACAAGGCGTTGTGAAATTTAGAAGATTAACTAACCTGTGGCAAATTGGTTTGAAGGGAAATCTATATTAAAGTAAAACCACCAAATATAACCCCCCCCCCCCCATCTTTAGACAAACAAATCCAACAAGATAACTTTGATTATACTTTTTAATATCTGTTCCAAGAATATTATTAAGCACACTAAATTCTAAATAATAGAAATAAGAAATTAGCAAGACTTTTAAAAACAATAACAAATAAAGGGAATTAGAAATAATAAATCATTTATTTATACCACAAACAATTATATTAAGTTACACTTAAATAATTCATACTTTTACCATCCAAAATAATAACTCATTACGTAAAAACACTAATTATGATATTAATTGAAGGTGACAAGTTCTCCTGGGCACCCTATTCCCAATTCAAACATTTGATATTAACACGGTACACAATACAACAGAGAACATACATAAAATCGTACCTTTTTCCCCATTGGGGTCACAAGATCCTCTTAGAGTTGTAGACTTGACAGTATATATCCAAAAGTGTTTTTTTTTGTTTGTAGAACCACAACACGCATATTCGTGCACCGTAATTTTAGCTTTATATACACAAAATTCCACCCAGGTCTGGGCCAAAAGCAAAAAGTTTAAATCATTTTTTTTAAAAAAAGTTAACAATACTATATTGCTCGTCATAGCCAGAGCAAGTAAACATGGGCGGAGAAGCCAAAAGGGCTTCAAAATAATAACCACCGCACTCTGGAACTCTTTTCGTCCATCTATATTTTTCTCCGAGAACAAACAAAAAAAATCTCTCTATGTTAAAAATTTGCATGTGCGGCCCTGAGTGGTGGATGCGAATTAACATATTCAGCATAATTAAAATCTCCAACCACTCGCCGCTGCTTGGACCCGCCTTCGTGTTGGCCAGTGGTCAGTGGGTCCCCGGAATGCTCACGGCCCTCCGACCCTCCTACATCCGATATTACAAACCCCACTTTCTCACGAGACCGCGGGCCCCCACACGAAGATCCTGCAGCTGTCCCATAAAACAAGAGGTCATAAAAGTCCATCTTTTGTACCAAAACTGTCCAATTCTTTACTTTACTCTCGTAATATAATACATACAGATAGTAACTGTCAATTAAGCTTTCCCCATAGCAAAACACTTGCCTAGGAAAATACTTAATGCTCTTTGTATCCATCCTTAGTAAAATAATAATAATGTACTAATAGATGCATACATAAAAACAATAATACATAAAAATCAGACATATAATTTTGTCTACGGCCAACAGGTCTCAGATGAATTTGGAGATATACCGCCAGAAGGAGGCGCTGTAATAGCGATTTTATGCCATTTTCATTATTGTATCATCGGAAAGTGTACAAAGTTATGCATAGAACTGAACCAAACTTCATATATACGTTTTTGACTATATGACCGTTACGTCCCAGTTGAAAATGGGGATATTCCTCTGGAAGGTAGTTTGTGTTAGCAAATTTTGTAGAATTTTCTAAATTTTTCGTAGTTCTCTTGTACATTGGCTGCTAGTGCAGCGACGGGCACTTTGTTTCCAGTTATTCCGACGATTCTCAAGCAATGTACAACACGATGTACAACAGAATAACGAAAATATTGATTTTATTAAAAATCATGATTGAGATTAACAAGTTTTTACTCTAATTAATAAAATGGAGCAGAAATTTAAGATGAAAATTAAAGTTGATGCTGTATTGAAGTTATGACATTGAAGTATTAACACAAGTAACATTTTTTTGAAATAATTAACATTTATGAGAAAGAAGAAAATTTTTGAATAGGCATATCCGACCAGCTTCGGGTGAATTAGGACGTATCTTTTCCTTGACCGCAAGGTTTTGCTGCTGTATGTTTAGCTTAGTTGTTTCGATGTTATCGTGAACTATCAGTTATCATAACAGTATCGTGCTTCCTGTTTTCTAGTGATTACGTTTACACAATATATTACAACTGCGCTGCATAACAGTGGCGAACTGAGTTACGAACAGATAATACAATGATGAACAGATAATGCACCCACAAGAAGTTCAGATCCAGGTGATAGAATCGGATGAGGAAGAAGAAGACGTGGCAAATGAAGCTGAAGTCTCGTGGAAACAGGCTTTTGATGCATTAAATGCATTTTTAAAATTTACCGATTCCAACAAAAGTTACAATTCTGAAGAACTGAAATTTTTGTGCATAATCCTTAACTATTTTTTAAGAAGAAATCCGAATAACGGAGCTACGTGATATCAGAGACTTTTTCAAACTGTAGTGCTCAAGATAATTGTTTGCACGTGTAAGGTAACATACAGCGCATATTACAAAATTTAAATTCAATTTTGTACGCTATGTTTTTATTTAAAACCCACAGTTGCTAGAATGACGAAATACAGTACAATATTTGTCAGGTATTTATATTGTTTACATAGGTTCATAATATATGTAAATACATAAAAAACAAATTGATGTTCGATAACCCGGTAAATTTGCTAATCCGATACGGCCGTGATACCGAATCTGCCGGATAAAAAAGCTCCTACTGTACGAAAGTCTGAAAAATCTTATGGTGCAAACCGCACTCAGATACGATTTTTTATTTATTGTTATATTTTTTAAAAATCTGAACGGACTTGTAGGTCACACTGTATATCCGATGTAATGGTAACATCTAGATTCTAAAGGAAAAAACTCGTTCGTGAGTAAAGCTGACGTCATATTGACGATGACCGATGCTAACGAAAAATATAGGCTGCCGCACGCATGTTCACAATACCTACTCGGTTCATATCCCGAACCGTTCTTATTGGTTCGGCAGAATCAAATATCCAGACCGTACTTATTTTGTATTTATTGGAAGTGGTGGTCGGTGAATTAAAATTTTGTTCTAAGCTTTTTGAGTGAGTGCGTAGTATCTATGGGGTATGTGCTGTCTTCAGCAGTGGAGAACTCCAGTTCGAATCCAAACAGTGGAAAGTTTGAAAAAAAAATAAATTTTTTTTTTTAAATATTTAATTAAGTTATAAAAAATGATTTGAATAAAAAAATTCAAAGTTTTTTTTCATTATTTGATTATGTTATAAAAATAATTTTAAACGATATTATAAACTGCTATAATCAAAATATTTTATAATATTCGTTACAGTGATTGCGGCTTTAGCGAATTTCATGCATTTTTAAGATTTGTACATATCGAGATTGATGCAGCGCAAGCAGTGATGTTATTTATTTATTTATTTATTTAAATTGTTGCTTTCATAGGTGCAAAGTGCTCATATATGACGAAAAAAAAATTTACAAACCCTTGCAGAAGCAACACCAACTTTGTTAAAAGCGCATGAAGCGTACAATATGCTTCATTGCGTTTGTAGAAATTGCAAAAAATATATTTGATAAATGTACTTAAATTATTATGTACATATTTACATTTTTTTAATACATTTAGAATCATCATTAAATTGTGTGCATGAAAAATACGCCTTGCATGATGCAGTCGATCGACACTGCCAAGACATTAAAAATCAGTATGGTCTGAATCTAGCGAGCCAATCAGAACCGAGTAGGTATTGTGAATCATAGATTAAAATACAAGATGGGACATTTGCGGCAAAATCGGCAATGGTAGCAGTACTAGCGTCACTACCGAAAATGGGGAAGAATTAACAAGTCTCCGAAATTTACCTACACTGTTAAAAATATCGTGAAAAATTACCTCTGTTTTTAAAGGCTATCTATTTTCTGACCAATGAGAATGCTTCATAGGCGTTCATGTAGCGTTCCCATTGGTCAGAAAATAGATAGCCTTTAAAAACAGAGGTAATCTTTCACGATATTTTTAACAGTGTATGTTGATGAAATATGTCTACTCTCTATGTTTTGAATATCTATTCTTTCCTAAACGAACCAGAGGCAGACGATAGTTTATTTATGTTTGATTTATTTAGCTGGGTAGCTGGTTTTTTTTTTTTTTTTTTTTTTTTTTTGTACTTGTTCATTCAGCTTTAACTTACAAAATGATAATTATAATATAAAAGAAAACCCCCAGAAAATTTTGTTGAAAACGTAAATATGTAAGTTAATCAGATAAAATTGTAAGAAATTAATTTCGGGTATTGTGTTAATTTGTTCACATCGAATACAATTTTATCAGTATCTCTATGTTTTGCTTTATTTTAACGTTTAGATTTATATAATTCTAAAAATTTGTAAAAAGGAATTTTTCGCTATCTATAATTTATTATTATTTCCTATATGTCAATATCATAAATATTATTGAACTGATTGTATGTTATTTAGATTAAAAACAATCATTTTACTTTATCTGTGAGAAAGTGAAAATACGTAATTTTTTAAAAATTATTGTAATGATTGTTTAATACATTAAACTTCATAAATTAATAGAACATCGTCTGTAAAAATTTTTCTACCAAATGGGAATATTTATGAAAGTTTCTGGGACTCGTAGAGGGCAATATTTCGTATATTCTTACATTACACCATCGCTTTATGAAGCTTTAAATCCAATTATATCATATTTACTTGACGTATAACATTAAAAATGAAATTTTTAGCTTGTTTTTCGTTGCACTTAAATCGTTCACCCATCATGTACGAAAAGAAAAAAATATATATATCAGTTCATGAACATAGAATAGATATTAGATATATGGAATAGAATATCTATTCTATGTTCATGTATCGGTGTAACATTCTGTTGAAAACGTAAACATGCAGCATTAAAAAAGAAAGATCATAATAAGGTAGACGCTCAATAACGAAAATATTACAAGGATGGGAAGTTTCCTCCCCATTGTCACTGAAGGCGCTGCAAATGTGTTCTTTAAGCTCTGGCAGTGTTTTCGGCATTGGAGGTACATAAACAATGTCTTTGACGTAATCCCACAAAAAGAAATGACATGGTGTTAGTTCTTTTAGATCTTGGTGGCCATGTTTGATTGAGGGTAAATCACTATCACTCGCTTGAGGACAGCGCAGATTTTGTGTTTTAGCAGGTTGGAGCCCCATCTCATTGGTCTTTGCAGGTACGTCGTTACTTGAACGAGGAGCTTCCACACCGGTGGATGGGGCGTGCGGGTTTGGAACGAACTTAATTACAGATTGGACGTATGCCGTGTAACAAGAGAGTCACACATCGAACATTTGTAACTGAAAAAAAAAACAGTATAGTACTCTTCAAATTCATGTATTACTTATTGTAATATGTGCAGTAGTTTCGAAAGTATGATTTTTTTAAATCGGGACCATCATTTGTACTCACCCTGTATATCTCTATCTTCCGCTTACGATAGAATAGTCAGTTGTGCATTTAAAACAACATAAATATTCAACATTTTTGTTTTCGGCTAATTTTTAATAATGAAATTAAAACATCATCAGTAATTAATTAAAATATAATCTACATAACATAAATGGAATACAATTTAGCAGACACAATAGTCGAACTATGCACTTAAACGAGTGGAATTATTAGAATCAAAAATCTGCTGGCGATTTCTTCGGCTATTGACTCCTGGCATTTGGCTTGTACAAAAGGATGGCTTTTAATAAAATTCAAACCTTCATTTGAGTGCTTTATTGATATTCTACACACAAAAATATTTTTGTTGGTGTTGTTTGTGATGGCCAGTCTAAAAAAGTAGGATATTAAATACAAAAAATCTCTTGGAGTTTTCAATTTTTTAAAAAGTGGCTTTCACCTATATTCTGTGACCAGTGAAGGTAGGTTGGATCCCCTATGTTTCTGTTATAGAGATATTTCAAGGAAAATATTTACAATGTAAAGCGAATTTCTAACCAATATTGGTATTTCACTGGAATTATTAGCGATGATCGGCTCAATATCGAACCTCAGTATATCTAATATTGCTTTGGGACTACAACGGATTAGGGAATTACATTCTGTATAACAAATGATGTATGATATAGCAATAATTTTAAAGTGAAATGTTAAAAAGATACTTTTCTTAAGTAGAGCGTAAGATTTCTCGAGAACTACTTTTTACATAAAAGCTTCACGTATAAGCTTCACGTATATCAACTTCTTTCTTTCTTTCTAACCGATGACCAGGTCCCTACCTGCCGGGTTTCCCCAGCTGAACGGTTTTGATACCTGGTATCGGGGCGAGTGACCGCCTTATAGCTGCGTAGCGCCAATAAGTCTGACGGGTGCCTAGTTCGCCTTTTATCGGCAACGACTACTGCTTAGTTATGTACTTTTTATGCCGGTCCCTTAACGTTTATATATTGTTGTTTGATACCTGCGCATTGATACTCAAGTTGATCTGGTAATTTAAAGCCTTGATCAGATGACGAGACCTTCACCTGGCAAGACACCTCCAGAGGTATTATTCACTGGTAACTTGGACAACTTTGCACACACAACGGATTTTACATGCACCAGGTGTCATGAGCGTACATGACGGTTATTAGCCGGCAGTAAGCCTTGTTCCCGCGACCTTTCATCTACGAGTCCGATGCTGTGCCAGCTGGCAGCCGCTGCCCGATTTGAATGGAATAGTTCAGCCTGGAATTTTTGAAGTCTAAATGTTGGTGCAAATTTGTCAAATGAAAAAGGTAGTTTTTGTGTGTGTGTGGGGGGGGGGGGGGGGGTGGAGGAAGCAAAGAATGGGACGCCGCAGATAGACAAGTTGCACCGTGAGTTAATTTTGGGCCAAAATATATCAACATCTTAAGGGAAGTTGGAAAGTCCTATGCCAACCATGTTAAGTTAATGTACTTTTTCTCAGAAACTACCAAAGATATTCACTTGAATTTTTTTAGATACATAATATGAATAATTCCTAATAAAGTGAAGCCAACTTTATAAACAGGTATTCTTTGCACATGAATAATTAAAGTCGCAATTTTTCCAAACTGGGCGATAAAGTGTCCATGCCAGGATTCGAACCAAGGACCTTTGGCTGAATCCGCCGCCAATGCTCTACAAACTGAGCTATCCCGGGAAATAAACCTGGCAGATACATAATTCAACCAGAAACCTAAAGACTATGACATCTGGTCTGGCATGTGAATGAGCTACGCAGAATGAATCACAGGTAATGGAAACTCCAAGAAGCGTTGGGCAGAACATTGCCGGATTCAGCCAAAGGTCTCTAGTTCGAAACCTGGCCTGGATACTTTTTTGTCCAGTTTGGAAGAATTACAACTTTAATTATTCATGTATAAATATCTGTCTGGTGTTTTTCTTTCTTTTCTTTTTTTAAAGTTATATCGGGTGGTCCATCTGCTGGTTCTTTTTTTTTATTATGAAAGTAAACGCATTTTTTATGAGTGAAAATCCAAATTCTTTATTGAACATGGTCTATGCCCTTTATGTATGTAATACCATATCGCACATGTGCCTACCGCGGCTCTGCTTTACATGCCATTATCCGAACATCAAAATTTTAAATGACTGATCCCAGAATGAGCGGAAGATTAAAAGAAAAAAAAAGACTTTTTTACCCGACTGCCAAGAATGGTTATGTGTTTCACGCGTATCTGTGTATGTGGATTTCTTTATACCCCCGAAACATCCCAACGGCTGGATGGATTTTAATGAATGACGTCTCTGTCGATTCGACTTAACCATCCGGTGGTTATAGGCTAGGTTTTGTTTTTATAAATTTAAAATGGCGTTAGTAAAATACAAAATGGCGATAGAGACGATAAAAAAATTTTACGCACCGTATTGAGTGGCATATCATTGGATAGGTCTTTCAAAATGAAAACGATGTTTCATTGACTATTTTACAGTCAGAAGCTCCGTTTAAATATTATACAACCTGGAAGTTGTGTAGTTAGGATCTCTAGCGTTACTGCAACTCTAATCTTCATAGACATCTATAGGCCTTGTTGAGAATGCCAACTTGGCGATGCTTGCCATTTTCTGTTAGTCGGCATTGTGGCAACCCCCTTTTTATTGTTTTCCGATTTTCTTTTCAGTGTAGATGTAAAGTTTGTTTTGAACCGGTCTGACGGTAATAATGGAACTCTCAAATGAGAGTAATAATAATATTAATATACCTATATATTTGTAAATAAAATGTACATAGTTGTTTTTTAAGAAAGAAGTTTAATTTGAACTGTAGAGTGTGTTTACTTATTCAAGTTACGAATTTTATTTACAATATATTAGAACTAAGTTATGAAGACGTTTTTATTCTTCGATGCATTATGGAATAATTTGGATTTACCGAACCTGCAGTCTCAATGACAACGCATCATTTTTTCTGGCGTCAAAGCTCCAGGATGTCTGGATTTCATCATCGATTGAGGTAAGTACCTCAAATTAAATTATATTGAATAAATAGAATTATGAATATATTTATTAACTGAACTGTATCGAATAAATTGAATTCTTTATTTTATGATGGATTACGAAACTTTGAAAAAAAAAAGAGCTACGATTCGTAGTCAAACTACGAAAATATTTGATAAAATAAGGGATTTATTAGATAATACACAAGAATTAGAGCTTGAGAATAGAAAATCACAGCTGGATCTTTTGAAACAGCAATTGAATGACAAAATGAAAACTTTAAAATCATTAAATTCTGAAATTGAACCACTGGTTCCAAGTACTGAATTTGAAAAAGAAATCGAGAAATCGGAATCTTATAATGAGAATATTATTGAATGGAAATATAAAATTTCCAAATTTTTAAATGATAACACAGTTACTCCTGAAACTAAACAAGATTCTTCAGACATTGAAAGTGATAGTAGTAGCAACAATAGTTCTCTACTAAAAAGTCAGAAAATTCTGAATCAAAATTTGATTAAACTTCCTAAACTTAATATATCTAAATATTATGGTGATTCGTGTTTATGGCTCGAATTTTGGAGTCAGTTTTCGAATGCGATTGACAATAATGAACATTTAACTCCGATTGATAAATTTTCCTACTTAAAGTCACTTTTGGGCGGAAGTGCTGCAAATACTATAGCAGGCTTTTCGCTGACTAAGGAAAATTATGCTCATGCTATAGAATTATTGAAAAATCGTTTTGGTCGTAATGACCTGGTAATAAATAGTCACATGACTAAACTGCTAAATTTGAAACCAGTACGAAATTCTAGTAACATTAAGGCTTTTAGAGATTTGTATGATGAATGCGAAATTCAAATAAGAAATCTTAATTCTTTAGGTGTTGCCTCAGGTTCATATGGGCACTTGTTATGTCCGATTCTTCTGAAACTTATTCCATCAGATATTGCACTAGAATTTAATAGAAAACGAATTAAAAACACTGACTGGGATGTTAATGAGCTGATAAATTTCATTAAAGATGAAATTGAATCTCGCGAGACCACTGTCCAATTAAACCATTTTGAAAAAATCCCTGAGAAGCAGGAAAATTATATGAAAAATTATAAAAAATTCATTCCATCAGCTTCTGCCTTAACCACAAATATTAAAAATAACTGCATATTTTGTAATCAAACTGATCACGATACTGAAAAGTGTAAGTCTTTCACCATTCCGGAAATGCGAGACAAATTGAAAAGGGGAGGAAGGTGCTTTAAATGCTTCCGTAAATTTCACATCGCGAATTTTTGTAAAATTTCGAATGAAAATTGCAAAGTGTGTGGTAAAACATATCATCATACTATACTTTGTAATTCTAATAAAAAAACAGAAGAATCAAAAAATTCAGGTAGTATTATTTCCTCCGTATCTCATTGCAAAGGCAATATAAATAATATCAGTAGAGAAGTAATATTGCAAACAATTCATGTAAAAGTGGAAGCGGGTGAAAATTCAGAAACTGCTCTTTGTTTATTTGACTCTGCTAGTCATCGAACTTTTATTACAGAAAATTTAGTTTCAAAATTAAAACCTGAGGTCATTAGAAAGGAAAAATTAATTGTCTATACTTTCGGTTCGAGAAAATCTGAAGAACGATGTTAAGATGTCGTTAAGCTAAAGCTAATTCACTTGACGAATAGAAAACGTAGTATAATAATTGAAGCATTAGTCACACCGCTAATAACTAATTCTTTGATACAAATTCCTCCTCTTCCAATCAAAATTAAGAGAAAACTTTCCAAATTTCGTCTTGACACGTGGGAACATTTGGAAAATAGTGATGTTGATATATTAATAGGAGCTGATTATTTATATCAAATTAATGACAAAACATACCCCATAAATAAATCATTGTTCGTCTGTGAAAATTTATTTGGGCATTCCCTCTGCGGGACAATTGACGTAAATAAAAATAGTGAGAGTAAGCAAGCTGGGGTCTTGTCCACTCAGGTTATGAAACCTATTCAAAATGATTTGAAAACATTGTGGGAGTTAGAAACTTTAGGGATGAACACTGAAGAAAATATTTCTGAATTAGATAAAGAGATAATCGAAAAATTCGAAAACAATTTGCATTTTCTTGAGCACCGATACGAAGCTAAATTGTTATGGAAAGATGATAGAAGAGATTTAGGAAGTAATTATAACAATGCTAGAAACCGATTTATTAACTTAAATCGAAAATTGCTTAAAGATAAGGAATTATTGCAGAAATATAAAGAAATTGTGATTGAACAGGAATTAAATAACATAGTGGAAGCATGTTCTAATAAAACTGTAAATAGCGGTTATTTTATGCCCCACCGACCTGTCTTGCGAGATGATAAACCCACATCTAAAGTTAGAATGGTATTTGATGCTTCCTCAAAAGAAAATAGCAAATCATTAAATGATTGTTTGTACGGTGGCCCAAATTTGAACCCCGATTTATTAGAAATTATTATTAATTTCAGAAAATTCAATACTGCGTTTTGTGCAGATATTGAAAAGGCCTTTCTTCAAATTTCTGTAGCTGAAGAAGAGCGAGATTACCTTAAATTTCTTTGGTTCGATAATGACGCAAACAACTTTTTCAAAATTTTAAGATTTAGACGTGTACCATTTGGCGTTACATGCTCACCATTTATTTTGGCTGCCACAATTAAACATCATATAAAGAAATATCGAGATCAACATCCAAATGTTGTATATATGTTAGATAATTCCCTCTATGTCGATGATTTAATTTCCGGATCAGATTTAGATAACGAAGCTTATTATTTATCAGTTACAGCTTCTGAAATTCTTAAAGAAGCTGGGATGAATTTGAGGAAATTAAAAACAAATTCTATTAAACTTAGGGAAATGTGGGAATCTGGTAACTTAGGTATAAGTGAGGAAAACACAGGTAGTATCTTAAAAGTGCTTGGACTGATATGGAATACTGAATCTGATATTTTGATGTTAGATGCGCAGCCCTTTGAAGAATATTACATCGATGATCCCACGAAGCGAACAGTTCTTAAAATGTTACTGAAAATTTATGATCCATTAGGATTTGTGAATCCATTTGTAATACGTATTAAAGCCTTGTTGCAAGAAACATGGCAGAGAGGTTTAGAGTGGGACAATAAATTACCTGAAGATTTGAAATGCGAGTGGAACACTTGGTGTTCAGAAGTTGTACATTTACGCACATTTGAAATAACCCGAAAATATTTTCCTAATATGATAAACATTTCTGAAAATTCAGAAATTCACATATTCTGTGATGCTAGTCCCAAAGGGTATGGAGCAGTTGCTTATTTGTGTTCCATTTCATTAACTGGCGAAATTCAAACAAGTTTTGTTTGGAGTAAATGTAGAATAGCCCCCCTCAAGAAGTTAACTATTCCACGGCTGGAATTGATCAGTGCAGTAGTTGCCGCTAGAATGTGGAAATATTTAAAACAAAAATTACATATTTCGAATTTAAATATAAAGTTATGGTCGGACTCAGAAATAACTATTTGTTGGATTAGGGGTTCTACTACAAACTGGAAACCATTTATTTCCAATCGTGTAACCGAAATTCAGTCATTGACAGATCCAAAGGACTGGAATTACTGTCCCGGAAAAGAAAACCCTGCAGATCTGCTTACGCGAGGGGAAAACTTATCGAAGTTAATGGGTAATAATGTATGGTGGTGCGGCCTACCTTGGTTATCACTATCAGAAGATATGTGGCCTTCAAAAAGGGCTATAGAAATGGTTCCCGAAGCTTTTAATGAAATGAAAGTAAAAACCTAATTTAACATTATTGTGTAACGAATCAAACTCTATTCCTAAGCCAGTATTTGATATGGCAAAGTTCAGTAGTTTAAATCGCGTGTATAATATTACTGCTTGGATAATGCGTTTTATTCATAATGCCAATTCGAAAAACCCTAAAATTTTAGGACCTTTAACTACCTCAGAAATAGAAATAGCAGAAAAATACTGGATAAAACAAACTCAGGAAACTTCATTTAAAGTTGAAATAGAAGCACTTAAACAAAAAAAACCACTTAATAAAGATTCTTCTTTGTACAACCTTAATCCACAATTCGATGAAAATGACTTACTTGTTTTATCCGGAAGACTTCAGTTTTCTGAAGTTACAGAGCAGGAAAAACATCCGTGGATACTTCCTAATAAATCTTATTTTGTAAAATTACTAATTAAGGATGCTCATGAAAGAATGTACCATTTTGGTGTAGCTGTCACTTTAGCTCACCTTCGTGAAAGGTATTTTATATTAAAGGGAAGAAGATTTGTAAAATCCGTCTTAAGATCGTGTGTGATATGTCGAAAACTTAATGCTATTCCTGGAAAGGTGGAAATAGCACCTTTACCGAAAGATAGAATCATCAAAACACCAGTTTTTGAAACCTCTGGTGTCGATTTTGCCGGTCCGATTTATTATAAAACTTCTGAAAGCACTGGGAAGGCTTATATTGTCGTATTCACATGTGCTGTAACTAGAACGATTCATCTAGAGTTAGTCACCAATCTAAGTACTGAAACCTTTATCTTAGCACTACGAAGATTTTTCTCTAGGAGAGGTTTCTGCAAAATAATGTACAGTGACAATGCCAAGACATTTTCTAAGGCTGATTTGGTGTTAAAAGATGCTTGGGAAAGAATTTCTAAGCAAGAAAGTTTTGATTACTTGAGAAAGAATAAAATAATATGGAAGTTTATAATTCCCAGGGCTTCCTGGTGGGGCGGCTTCTGGGAAAGGATGGTCAGATCAGTTAAAACACCTTTAAAAAAGGTTCTAGGAAAAACTTGTCTCCATTATGAAGAGCTAGAAACAATACTTACAGAAATTGAAGCGGTGATTAATTCACGTCCTTTATGTTATCTCTACGAAGAAAATGCTTAACCATCACCTTTAACGCCATCTCATTTTTTAGTTGGTAAACGATTAATGTCCTTACCTTCTTATGGATTACCAGTCTGTACGCAAGAGAAATCCAATAAGATTTTGTTGACGAGAAAATATAAATATAAGCAACAAATTACTGACCACTTTTGGAAAAGGTGGAGAAACGAATATTTGCTAGAACTTAGATCTGCTTTTCAAGTGAAAAACATAAATTCATCGCCTCAGTTCAAAGTTAACGATATAGTGATAATTCATGATGAAAAGCTCCCAAAACATATGTGGAAGTGTGGTCGTGTTAAAGAACTCATATTTGGTCGTGACTCTAAAATCAGATCATGTGTATTACAGACTGCAAAAGGCGATCTTAAACGACCTGTGCAATTGCTATATAATCTTGAATTGGACTTAGTGGACTAAAAGACACTAAAACTCTTACACTAAAAATAAGAACTATTATCGAACATTTAATTTGTTTTGTTACTCATATTTACCCTTATTATTGTTTAATTTTCATACAATTTATGTGTTTTATTTTTTTTCGTAGATTGCAGCATTCTTATTATTTTTGCTTTTATATCTGTAGCTGTATGTAAGTATGTATCTGAAAATTTGTCATGTATGTAAGTATATTCTCATGTTTATTAAATTGTTTAATATAGATGCTGAACTAAGTGTTCAGCCCGGGGCAGGATGTTGAGAATGCCAACTTGGCGATGCTTGCCATTTTCTGTTAGTCGGCATTGTGGCAACCCCCTTTTTATTGTTTTCCGATTTTCTTTTCAGTGTAGATGTAAAGTTTGTTTTGAACCGGTCTGACGGTAATAATGGAACTCTCAAATGAGAGTAATAATAATATTAATATACCTATATATTTGTAAATAAAATGTACATAGTTGTTTTTTAAGAAAGAAGTTTAATTTGAACTGTAGAGTGTGTTTACTTATTCAAGTTACGAATTTTATTTACAATATATTAGAACTAAGTTATGAAGACGTTTTTATTCTTCGATGCATTATGGAATAATTTGGATTTACCGAACCTGCAGTCTCAATGACAACGCATCAGGCCTCATCAAAACAGTGTTTATAGATAGGAACTAACAATTAAAGCCAACTTAAAAGTCATCAATACAAGTAAATAAAAAAAAATAAGCAAGTAATATAAAAAATAATTTCACATTGATGAGAAATAATTAATTAGTTCGCTTTTTACGCAGTCGGGTTTTTTGGTTTTCAAATTTAATTTTTACTTGTTCACGAATTTGTTTTCCAATTTTCCTTGATTGAACCTTTGTGTTAAAGTTTTATTATAGCAAAATTTGTTTTTTTAAAATAAGTATAAAGTACTGCATGTTACGTCAGCATTTATCTAAGTTCAGGCTTAAGGTATAGATATAATATAATTCGTGAAGTTTTCGTGTAAAAATTTTGCTAATACCTGAGAAGATTTTTTTTCCATTAATTAATGTTATTAAAGGAGTTTCTTTTTTCTTTTGTCCAGCTCATTTTAAAAGACTCAATAAATATTGCTCTATAATGGGTCAATATTTGAAAACTGGACAATTTCATTCCAGAATTTTTATTTTTTTAAATTAATGTACCAACTTCCAAATACAATTATATACTATGATACATGTTTTATCATTTGAATGCTGCAGTGTTTTGATATCAAGGATGTATATTCTATGCGTTGGATAAACCTTTATGGAAGAAATTGTCTGTTAACATCATAATCAGTGTATAATTATTGAGACTAACAAGGAGAGGGCCAACCTTGTTAATCACAGATTTTGATTATTTTAATATATGTTGTAGGGTATAGACCCCTTAGTCTCAGGTTCAAAGGATTTTATACAACGCTCGTTAGTTCTTTAGAAACCGGGGGTCTAATATTAGTATATGATTTAAATACTTACTTTGAACAATAAGGATAGGTTGGGCGTAGCTCAGTTGGTACGGCGTTTGCTGACTGATCGGCGGGCTCGGGTTCGATGCCCGAAAGTACTAAATTTATTTTTCTTATATTTTGTTTTATAAATATACTTGTAATTATAACTTAATAATTGCATTGTCAATTAAAATTTATACTATTGTATTTCAATTATAATTTTAACCTATTTATTTTTTTTTTTACTTTTAACTAAATAGTTGTATAAAACATCATAAAACTGATAATTTTTTAAAAACCACTTTTAAAATGTATTTCATATATTCAGTATGTATGCAATGATATTGAACAATTGTGTCAATTCGTGATTTTAAAGAAATATAATTTATTCATTGCTTTAACAAGGGAAATCAATACGATGGTACTATTACTCTGTTTTTAAAGTAACAAACATAATTATATTAAAAATTAGCATCGGAATTAAATTACAACGGATTTTTTGCATATTAAAGATTTTTAAATTTGTAATATGTATGCTTGCGCTTTCAAATATTTCGTTTTCCCCTCTATCTTCTGCTTTTATTTTTATTTTATTTGAATATGTTTTATTTTATCATAACTAGATGGCACCACAACAGATTTCTAACGATTTTGGAATTTTTATTATTCAGTAATAGATCCAATTTCTTTTTAAATGTCTTTAAAGGATAAGAAATAATAGTTCAAAATAAAATATGATAAATTTAAATTTAAATTTGTTAACATTATAATTAATGTACGATATTAAAATTTTTAATTGAAATTATTAAATTATAATTACAAGTATATTTATAAAACAAAAAATGAGAAAGACAAAAAATGTAGCGCGTTCGGGTATCGAACCCGGGACCACGGGTCAGCCAGCAAACGTCGTATCAACTGAGCTACGCCCAACCTGCCCTTTTTGTTTCAAAGTAAGTATTTAAGTTGTATATTAATATTAAACACCCTTGGTTTCTTTGTTGTTGTATTTATGACGGCCAATTATCTGCACGAGGGATATAGGCCCAGGGGGGAGTGCCCTTCGTGGGGGTCTTTCTAGGGGAACCCAACCCGTATTAACGCTTGGAAATCCAAGGTTCAAAGAAAACCACGAAAACTCCGAACGATTAGGCCGACGAGCGCGATTGGGTTCGAACTCAGCACCTCCCGGTCTACCAGCTTCGAGAGCAGAACCTCTCAGCCACTGGTGGGTCTCCCCCGGTTTCTCAAGAACTAACGAGTGTTGCATAAAATCCGTTGAACCTGAAACTAAGGGGTCTATACCCTACAACATATATTAAAATAATCAAAATCTGTGATTAACAAGGTTGGCCCTCTCCTTGTAAGATAATGGGGACTGGGATAATGTTTTTGTCTTAACAGCTGCACAGCCATTTTGTTGAATCATGCTGCACACGTTTAAATTATTAAATATGTCATGTGAAATTTGTATGGTACATAAATAAAGTTGCAATGAACTTTTTTTTTTATAAATAAAATGTTAAATATGGGGACACAAAGAATGCTATAAAAAAATACTCATCCCTATTCAGAACAAAAACTAAATATTTCTAAAGATGAAACAAAGAGAAGAACAACTTACCTTTATACATGGTGACTAGTTGAACTTTATTTGCTGTTGCAATAGAAATAATTCTGCCAGCGCCACCTAGTTTCTGCTAACCTAAATGTGGGTTTAGAGGGATAGAGATGATGGTCAACCTCAGGGACAAATATATTTACTACATTATTGTACTATAAAATTTATACTAATAAAGAAAAATTATATTTTCCCATACTGTATATATATAGGTATAAATGTGTAATAGCAAAAGTTAATGATATTTATAGAAAGTTTTACAGAATACATTTAATATTGGATCTTTGTACCTGGGGACTGAAATGATGATTTCGTTTGTTTGAAGCTTAAAATTAATTATTTAGCCATCACTATATGTCCATTTATCATTGGTAATTATTATAACAAATATTACAATATATTACATTTTACAGTTTTTGGTTTTAGTATAATTACTGAAGTATTATTGGGAGTGGGCGCAAATAGTCCACTTTTCAGATATTGACGCTAATAAATATATGTATTTAATATATATATATATATATATATATATATACATATTATTTATTTATTATTATTATTATTATTATTATTATTATTATTATTATTATTGTAGATTTAACAGTCGCGCACCCTCTTAATAAAACACGACAATTTAAAAAATTGTAACGTCTATAATTTCTTTGTTAAAAAAAAAAAAAAAAATAGTTTCTATCAATCGTTTCGTTAAATGCTCAGCTTTCTAATAATATCGCAGCCTACTTCAAAAGATCACTCAAGATACTTCAACTCATATCGATATTTAATTATCGTTATCCGTCACCACTATCACACTTCGGACACTAGAATCGTTAGATCGATGCCCGTGTGCGTCAAAAAATACGACAAATGAAAAAAGTGTTGAAAAAAAAAACGTTTTTCTGTTCTTTGTACGTGTTTTTCTTTTATCTCTGACAGTGTTTGTCACGATATTGGAATCGATAAACCCTTATCGATTATTCTTTAGTGTCTAGGGGACAATAAATTGGATATTACAGAAGTATATTTGGTATCAGGTGATACCGTTAAGGTATTTAGCAGATAAAGAGCTTTACGATTATTTTTTTTATGCGGATTGCAAATGTTAAAAGGATATATTAAAGGGTCAGATTAAAACAGTTATAATTTATCTCTACATTTTTAATAATGCTATTTTTAATTTATTACATAATTTTTGGTCTCATCATCGATAATTATACTCATATTTTAAATTACAGAAATTCAATAATAGAGAAATACGCTATAGTTAGCAAAGCAATACGGGCTAACATTGTGTGAATTGGTTACACTTTGGCCATTAATGACTATCAAGCGATATTAAAAAAAACCATTTTAACTCTGCATTGTTATAATTTTTTAGGTTATTTATGATAAAATATTTACCATTAGGTTAATTTTTAAAAAATTACATAATTTGATTTAAAACGTATTGCAATGCAATTTTATAATTCAAAGTCAGATACATTTTAACATAATTAAGCGAAAATTCATCAATTCCCAACTGCACGGAAGTGGTTATTGTTTTCGGTCGAGGATGGGGCCCAAATGATGCTCGCATTTTATTTTTTTTTAACGAAATTCAACGATGTTCTTTACTTTTAGAAGAATTTTTATTTGAATAGGCAATAGAAAGGCATAAAATCGTTAAAAACTGTTTGAATAGGTAATCGAAAGGCATAAAATAGTTAAAAATTGAAAAAGTTACAAAATGGGTAGGCGTAAATTATCAGATACGGAAAAATCCAAAGCCAAAGAGCGACGCCGAAATGAAAATCGTCTTGCAAAGCAAAAATCGAGGTCTTCAACTCATTATGTAAGCCATGAAAATCGAGGTCTTCAACTGATTATGTAGCCCATGAAAATCGATTACAGAATAAAAGACGAAAGCGAAAAAGGAAACAATCTAATGTTTAATCGATTGATAGTAAAAGGCCATGTCTCGAGGGGCTCCAATCCACTAGCCACGGCATTTTACAAACGGTAGATTCTAACCGGGAAAAATTGAGCTCAACGCAGGTAATTTGTCGCAATCTGTGGATGATACGGTGGAACTGCTTTCGATTTGTAAACCGTTTTTCTTCTCGAAACGGGACTCGGAGAGTTTATCGATGAAGGTTTTGGTCGTCTAAAGTTTGATCTTTGCGATCTGTTGTTGAAGAGGATGCGACGGAATTTGGTGGACGAAATAAATTCCAAATGCTCGTTGTAATCTATTAAATTACAATTTTTTTTTTTTTTTTTTTTTTTTTTTTTGTGGTGCACTTGCATATTTCTACTGATGTCTGGATGATCTATGATATGTATCTCTATCTGTTTGAGGAATACTAATTTTTGAAAAACTTCATCGCAATTTTATGTTATTTCTTTTTTAATTTTATTTTAAAAATTCAAAGCTATTATGCAAGGAAAAAAATCACCCATTTTGTGCTTTGCGCATTAATCGAATTTTCCACGTAGCATCTAAAGCAAGAAAGAAAAAATATGCGTCAAGCATCATTATGGAACACTTCCCAATACTTTCAGAATTCTCTATCGAAACTGCGCTTGTCAATAATGTAAAAAAAAAAAAAAAAAAAAAAAAAATGTAAGTAAAAGTTTTAGAAAACTCGTAAAACATTTGAAAACCAGATTTCAGCAATTACTGTTGCTGACAATAGTCGGAAAAGTACTTCAATAATTTGTGCACCCCTGCTTTTAATCTGCAATTTGTACATATTCTACATAACATGCTAAAATTTAGTTTAGTAAGAAAATGCATAATAGGTAGAACATATTTCATAGGCAGAACAGCAATTTCTATCAATATACAGAAACATACTTGAATTCTTTTGTACAACCCTGTATATCACCAATAGAGTTTTGCATGAGCCACATATTAAGTTAAAATTTAATCCAGGATAAAACACGATTAAAACTCATACTTCCAGACATTATTATCCTTAGGAGGTGATGTATCCAGTTCGTTGTGTGGCCCTGTATATGATTTTATTTATATTATACAAACATCTTTTAGTATGCTAAATATAGTTTAAC
Organism: Maratus speciosus; assembly: GCA_963932465.1. Classification (NCBI taxonomy): domain Eukaryota; kingdom Metazoa; phylum Arthropoda; class Arachnida; order Araneae; family Salticidae; genus Maratus; species Maratus speciosus. Next base: position 324,123,011 of record OZ010798.1, on the reverse strand, counting down.
TTGAAAATGCATAACTCAAAAAAGCCGCCTTTAAGCCATTCACGCTGATAATTTGCAATGCGTACGATTTCTTTTGTGTAGTCTTGCTGGATAAGATCTATAATATTTATACACGCCACATAGTAAGTAAAAATATAAGTATACACTTAAATACGGATACCATAAATGAAATCGCATTTCCAGCTCTTATAGAAGACAGTACTTCAGATACAGTACTGTATCCGAATCTTTTGCATGTTTTTGCAAATGAACGATTAATGCAATGCACATCATGATGTATAACAAGTATCTTTTAGTAAGCCTCTGTAATATATATCAATTTCATTACATTTGAAATATCGTAAAAAAACTAAAATAAATTGCAAATAGTTTTTCCCGTAGACCATTATGTAACGGAATTTTTTGTGTGGCCCTGTAAATGAATAGTAAATGCTTTGCACCCCATATTCTACAGAATGCATGATTCAGTGCGATACATAAATCCGTATCAATTTCATTATGTTTTAAATTTTCTAACATCACTAAAATGAACTTGGAGCGATTTTTTCCCCATTGACCGTAATGAAACGGGAAACTTTTGACAGTCCCTGTAAATGAACTATAAATATTACATACTTCATTTTTAAAACCGATCGTGCTATAGAAAACATCAATAGATACAAAATATTCAGGGCAATTAGAGTATATTTACGACAGTTAGAGCTCGAAGAGACGTACATACGTACAGACGGACAGGCAGACGAAGTCATAAACACTGTTGAACTAGGTTGGAAAGAGTTAAAAATTGCTGCTCTATAACTGAACATCGTACGAAGTGAGGAAAACTTGGTACTTTGAAATGATCCAAGTTGGCGCCGATAATTTAATACGTTTTTTTTGCAACCTACTATGAAGATGGATAAATAAAGGACAAGAGACTAGCAGGAAGAAGGAATTCTGCTTCTTCACAATTTAGTGTCGCCCAGGATGAGAAAAAAATTATTATTAATATTAGTACGAGGTGTGGAACCAGTTGAATTTCAACGAAAGAAAATGTTTAAGAAGGAACTGTTTTATTAATTTATAATAAACCTACAAAATTAGTTACAATAAAAAATGCATCTTATATTGGTTAGTCTAACTCTCAAACAAATATTATTTAAACCTAAATGTCACTGCACTTCTATAAAGACACGCTAAATTTTTGTAAAACTTTACGCTTTATTAATGTGTGATTTCAGTTGCTTTATTTTCAAACGTTCCACCTATGAAGAATTTCAAAGTCGCTAGAATGATTCACTTCTACAAAACATATTTCAGTTTTAAGACTTAAAATATACGCTTTTATTTTAGATAAAATGACGTTATTTGCATCCGCTGAAGAATTTCATATTTACGATCCAGTCTTAAACAATATCTATAGCAAAGTATACATATGATGTCACTACCTCGGAATAATAGACACACCCACTAAACAGCAATGTCGTAAACTCGACAAAAAAAAAATCGGACTTTTAATGATTAATATGCCTTCATTTGTTTGTAACACTAAGGTGATGGACACTTAAAATTAAATATAATTTATAATAACTCCATGCTTTATCAGAAATCATTCATTTATATTTTTTCAAAATAGCACGTATTTTAATTACAATTTTTTTCAGTTGTTATGAGAAAATGGCAACAAAAAGTTACAGTAATCTACTATTTTCCAACTATTTCCCTTGTACTTTCTACAGAAATGGAGTTCTTCAGTTGCCACCATTACAGAAATGGCATTAAAAACTACCAAAAAAAAAAAAATAATATCTCAAAAATAAATTGAGATGCTGTTTTCAAACGAATTGCAGTTAAAAGTATCCCTTTTCCCTATACGAAGGTGTACAAATTGAAAATATGTGATGCTTTTAAGTTTAAAAAACTGCAGTAGAGATTATCAGTATTTAATCACACAATGATACGTCTACATCGTTTTACGGCTGGCTTTTGTAACGTAACATTATTTTTTAGTGACGACATTTTAACTGCTGCCTGAAAGAAATAACATATCGGGACTAAAAATGTACTGAAATTTTATCATCCCACTACGTTACTATATTAAGGCCGAAAAATCTCTTTCGGCTTTGCCTAATGATTAATCATATAAGAGGAGTTAAGTTCTCCCAGCAAATGATGAATGAAGTATCCACCTACAATGTGTCCTTGGTACGTAACCAGCATTTTTATGCCACTCAAGAATGAAAAATGATCTACAATGCTAAAAGTGTTAAATATTTTGATGTGCTTATTGCTTAGAAAATACTATATTTTAACAGATAAATTTCAAGTATTTTGTGCGTTTTATCTATTAAATTACATTAAAAAAAATATTAATCGTATTCGATTACAAATATTATAATCGATATCAAAAAGCGTTCTTTATCTAAATTTCTCTAAAAATATCTAAAAAGCATCCAAAAAAATTGCAGCGCTATGTAAGTGAAAATCGCTTTGAACTGATCCAAGTTGACCCCTATAATTTAATACATTTTTTAGCAACCTCCTTTGAAGATGGATAAATAAAGCATAAGTGAAAAGGTATTGAAATTTTATTATCGCACTACATTACTATATTAATGTAGAAAAATCTCTTTTTGCTTTGCTTAATGATAAATCATATAAGAAGAGTAAGTTCTCACAGGAAATGATAAATGAAGTATTCACCTACAATGTGTCCTTGGTACGTAACCAGCACTTTTCTGCCACTCAAGAATGAAAAATGATCTATAACGCTAAAAGCGTTAAATATTTTGATGTGCTTATTGCTTAGAAAATACAACATTTTAACAGATGGATTTCAAGTATTTTGTACATTTTATCTATTATGTTACCCTTAAAAATATATTAATCGTATTCGATTACAAATATTTTAATCGATATCAAAAAAAGTTCTTTATCTATATTTCCAGGGAGCATCTAAAAAAATTGCCACGCTATAACTGAAATCGCACAAAGCAAGAAAAACCTGTGCTTTGAAATGATCCAAGTTGGCGCCGATAACATTTTTTAGCAACCTACTTGAAGTTGCATAAATAAAGCATGTGAAAATGTACTGAAATTTTATCATCCCAGTACATTACTATATTACAGTTGAGAAATCTCTTTCGGCTTTACCTAATGATTAATCATATAAAAGGAGTAAGTTCTCCCAGCAAATGATGAATCAAGTATACACTGTCAAAAATAATTTACTTAAAAATGAGAACTTCCATGTACTCGTATTTTTTTTAAGTACAATTGTTTCAAAAAGAAGTACTACATTGTGAAAAATAATCTACTTAAAAATGAGCATTTCTATATACTCATATTTTTTAAGTACAATTGCTTCAAAAAGGAGCATTAATCTACTAAAAAATGAAAATTTCTTTGTACTCGATTTTTTTAAGTACAATTAATTCAGAAACGAGTACATGATATTTTGAAGTTGTGTATACTTATACTTGATTTATAAATGGTATGCAGAAAAGAATACATATATTTTGTATTTTAACTCTTAATATTCATGTTTAAATCCTATGTGCTCAAAAATATGAGTTTTCTGATAAACTCTTTTCTTATACTGAATTGACAGTAGGGATTTCCAAACTTTTATTTAAAGATATGTCTATCTTTGTTATAATTTTTAATTTATAATACACATTTTTCAAATTTATTTACAATTTCATTAGAAATGTTAAAGAAGAAAATTTAGTTTAAAAATTGTTTTATTAGAAATTAAAATATTTAAGAAAGGGAAAATTTCTCTCTGCTGCTAGCAATCTTCCTTTGCTGATTCATAAAAGGTGTCATTTGGAGACAGCTGGTAACTGCTCTTATAGCACAGTCAGTTCGATACTGATCTCCCACCTAGAGGACTCGGGTTCAAATTACGGGGCGGTTCATACACAAAATTTCAAGAATTAAAATAGTAAATTTCGTTGTTCTTTACTCCGAAAATTGTAGTTCTTCGCAATTCAAAATTACCGTAATTAAAAATGGTGATTTGTCGGTTCTCTGTAATTTCGCTTTTTCCCCCGTTATAGTGTATGTGTGTTCCTATACATACTTATTTTCGAGCCCCTGTATGTACTCAAAAAAATGAGTACATGCGTTTCTCAAATTTAAGAGTTAAGTACTCGGAGCTATTATAAGATCGGAAAGTATTCAAAAATGAGTACATTTTACTTATTTATAAGTATCCAGTTATAACAGTGTACGTCCTTGGTACGAAACCAGCACTTTTCTGCCACTCAAGAATGAAAAATGATCTACAATGCTAAAAGTGTTAAATATTTTTATGTGCTTATTGCTTAGAAAATCCTATTTTTTAACAGATGGATTTCAAGTATTTTATGTATTTTATCTTTTAAGTTACCCTTAAAAATATATTAATCCTATTCGATTAAAAATATCTTAATCAAATAAAATATCTTAGTCAAACTTTCTAAAAACGTGCTTTCGAAGCTGGTAGACGGGAGGTGCTGGGTTCGATCCCAATCGCGCCCGTCGGCCTAATCGTTCGGAGTTTTCGTGGTTTTCTTCGAGCCGTGGATCTTCCATGCGTTAATACGGATTAGGTTCCCTTAGAAAGACCCCCACGGAGGGCACTCCCCCCGGGCCCATATCCCTCGTGTAGATAATTGGCCGTCAAAAATCAACCCAACCCTTTCTAAAAACGATGTTTTCGACGATGTAGCATGTATATTGTTTAAAGTCGATTTGTGTTTTTAGAAAGTTTGTCTCCTGAGGATGTTTTTGAAGATTAAATCGAAATGTAGAGTTTTATTTTATTAGCCCCCGGTACGGTATGCTATTTCTTTCTCCCAGCTTATTTTGTGTGATCTTCAAAAAATAACGTTACATTACAGAAGCCAGCCGTAAAACAAAGCAGTACGATTAAATACTCTATAGCAATTTTTTAAACTTCTAAGCATCGCACATTTTCAACTTTTATATCGTCGCATTGAGAAAAAAACGTACTTTTAAATGCAATTTGTTTAAAAACTGCATCTCCATTTATTTTTGAAATATTAATTTTTTTGTAGTTTTTGGAGCCATTTGCTTAATATTGGCAACGGAAGTACTCTATTTCTGTAGAAGGTAAAGGAAAAATAGTTGTAAAATATTATATATATATTTTTGCTGCCAATTTTTCATAACAACCAAAAGAAAATGTATTTAAAATACGTGTTATTATGAAAAAATGTAAACGAATGATTTCTGTTAAAAGATGGAGCTATTATAAACTATATTTAATTTTAAGTATCTATATTAATGTTATAAACAAATGAAGGCCTATAAATCATTAGATAGCCGTTTTTTTTTTTTTTTTTTTTTTTTTTTTTTTTTTTTTTTGGTCGAGTTTCTTTAATGACGGCATCTTTTTGCTTCATTTGTGTATTATTTCGCGATAGTGACGACCTATGCCTACTTTACTGTAGATGCTTCAGAGTGGATCGCAAATGTGGAATTCTTAAGCGGATGCGAATGACGTCATTTTACATAAAATAAAAGCATGTGCTGTAAGTCTTAAAATTGAAATATGTTTTGTACTATTTATACATACATATATGTAGCATATTGCTACCGACTTTCAGATATTTAGGCGACACCAGTACACCTCGAAATAAAATGTAGTAGAGCAATCAAGACCATCCATTCGTTATATTGAAAATATCGGATTGCAGTCAGGGTGGCGAGTAAAGACGGGCTCGAAACACATTGAGATAATTTCCCTTACGTAATGAATATAGAGAATCATCGTCACTTGAAACTGGTTTTATTGACAAAAAACATAGTAAAACACTTCCAGTAGTTATTCCATCAACTCTCAAAAATCGATCATCACTTCACAAAATTTAGATGTTACAAGCATAGGATCTACACATTAGAACGTTTACTCCAAGCGACGCAGGTTAATTAGACAACCAGAAAAAGGTAAAATCTTCTTCTCCTTCGCCGATGTAACGATATTTGTACTCCGAAAAACAGCGCGCGGACGGTTACAGAAAGGTAAAAGACCAATGCTAGAAGAGAGGTGGGGAAGGATGGGACATAAAACAGATTACGATTCGATGGGAAAGGATGACGTCGATAATGAACTCTTTCATACGGCGTCAGAATTAAAGTGCAAATAGTACTGGCGGACGCATGGAATTGTGGGTATAGAACACCAAAGAATAAATGATATTAAAACATTCGAAAGAAAGAGAATTTAGTTTTAGAATAAAATGAAAAAGTAATTTAATGGGTTTTATAAGATTAGGCGAATGGATTAAGGTTTTTAGAATAATAAAAGAATACGCAACTTTAAATGCATGAAATAAAAGACAAAAGATATTAAGATATTATTAAAGATAGGTGAAAAAGGAAAAATAGTAAGAATTTGAAATAGTTTTACTAAGAAAAAGAGGCGAAAATTTTTATTATTACATATATATATTTTTTTTTCATCCGGGGCGACACTAAATTCTGATAAAGCTGAATTCCTGTTTTCTAGTTTTTGTGATTTTTTTTTTTTTTTACATCTTGTTTAAATTTATGAATAAATTATACGTTGGATAGCAAACTCTGCTTTGTTTAGTAATCTAGTATATGTCTAAATTTCTTAAACTGGTAAGTTTAAAACTTAAAACATTTCATAATAAGTACGCAAAATATCTACAAAATAACAAATTTTTATTTTAGTTGCTTATTCCAAGCTGATAAGGCAGACAATCCTTCGTACTTTAATGTTGACACTAGGGAAAAAAATTATTCTGCCGTATTTGAGATACCGGTATTTCGTTTAATAATGGGATGCCACGTAAAGGGAGAATCAAAGGATTCCTAATACAATTTATCTCCGTCAGTCATGTCATGTCATGGGGTATGGAGAAAGACGGAAAACGGATCTAGAAAAGAGAATTCAATACCGCATGGGAAGCGCGTGGGCGTAAACGGGCAAAGCAGAAAAAACAAAGACCACAGGAAGAGCGTTTATTTTTATTTTTCCAACTTAAACCGTATTTGGGGTATTCTCACAATCTTTATACTTTCGGGAATAAAATTCTGGTGAAATTAAACTTGCTGAAATAACATTTTAATCTGATAGACGAATGCCTTAATGATTCAAAATAAAGAAAAAATGGTCAGCAGCGATTTTTTTTTTTTTTTTATTTAACTGAGGTTTAATTTAAACTTGCAAGTTTAATTTTACTTACCATTTTACCACTATAACTTTCTATTTTCTTCTAAATTTTTACTTATAATGAATTTGCATAGTACCCACGGGACATTCAAATAAGAAATAATAACAATGTAGTATTTTTAGTACAAAATTTTGGTGTAACATTGTCTTAAAGGGGTGTTAAAGAAGGGACGGGAGGAAAAAAAAGGGTATGGTATAGGAAAAAAGGGATATATAAGGATGTGATGGTAAGGAAAATTACCACTATTTTTTGGCAAATCATGTTAAGACTAAGTGATAGCCACAATGTTCATTAATTTTTAGAAACAGTTATTTACATTGGATTATATTTAAAAAAAAAAAAATTAATTTACCTCAAAAAGTGCAGGAATAAACCTTTCGGACGGTAAGAGTACCGATAAAGCCACGATGCTTGAAATTTATATTTAAATGCTGATTTAAATTCTGCAGTAAATTTCCTGTCAAAGAATTTTAGACATTCTTTCTCTAGCACACTTCTGCAGGAGAAAAAAATTGAAAAAAATTCTGTCGCTGCATCTGAAGTGATTTTCTGAATAATTTTAGAAGAGGGATGGTAAGGAATCTAAAACCCGTAGAAATGTATGTAGGTTAATTTTTTGCTACATATTTATATAAAACTATTGTCCCAGTTTCGGTAAAAAATTACATCGAATTACTTTTATTGAAACAATTTTATACAGACAGCACCAAACTTAAAAATCAGCATTAGGGACACGAGGCGATATAGGAGTTTTCATGGTATTTGGACCCCCAACATCGTCCAAAACTTATTTATCTCGTTAATATTGTTATGCAATCCTGCAATGGGATGTTCCCCAGTATATGAAATAAAAAAAAACACAAGAATATATACTAAAATAAAAATTATTATTCAGGGACATAAAAGTCAAAAGATTGTGAGAGTGCCTCATTTATTGTTTGATGCGAAGAAAGCACTCTGTAGTGTAATGTAATACTGTCACATGCCATGACAGTGCTTTGCTATTAGTGTTGCTAGGTGTCCCGATTTACGTGGAACGTTCTGATTTTCAGAGCTCTAAGACCTGTCCCACATAACAATTGCAAGGGATATCCAAAACTTGCGATTTTTCACGAGGCAAAAATTCTTTTAAATTTCTCCTTCTCACCGCCGCGCCTAGAACTCATTTATCCATTCACTAAGCTGTAGGTTTCACTGTAATAGAAGCATTATTTAAATTAATATAATTCTGCACAGTTTTAAAGCATTGAGTAATGAATATTTCTCCAAAGGATTATATTCATATGCGTAATTAAGTTTTTTATATCATGATGGAAAAATCACCGTTTTTTAGTGTTTAAAAAAATAATTACATAAAAAATAACATTACAATTTTGCCCTTTTGCTGGACAGTTAGGGGTTTTAATATCATGCTATTCGATAGTCTGGAATCGTGTGGAATTTAATACAGCAAAGCCTATGAAGATAGAAACTATCTATAATGGGAAATTCTTATCGTGCCTTCCTATGGAATATCTTACAGATCTACCCGCCAAGACGGAAACTTGTCTAAAACGTACTTTTTTTTGCGTTTCTCGTGATTTTTTTTACAAGTTTTGCCATACTTCGTTCGAAAACCCCGTGTAATTAGAACTTGTTTATAAATGAATTCCGTTTTAAGTGTAAAAGTTTCATTGGCCCTACGTTAGGAATATTATACAATTATACTTGCTAAATTGTATTTCTGTTTCAGTCCCTAGCAATTCCGATTTCACAAGTTTTACTGTAAAAGTTTGTTGTGTTAAGTTAGTATAATAAAACCTAATCAGACAGAATCGCTAAAAACATGAGAAAAATACAGGTTCCGTTTACTCGGGCTTTATTGTATTTTTATGCCTCGATTTAGAAGTCGCTGTTCCACTTATTTTTCTTTCTGTGCCGTTTTATGTGACAGTGTGACACTGCAACTGGCAACGCTTATTTACTATACACTTTAATTACCTTTATAAAGAAATTTGTTGATTTCCCCAACAAAACTTGAAATAAGGATGCGCAATCTGATTAAAAACGGAATTTCATTATAGCGAAAGGTATGCCAACCCTATGGGAGCTCGTCCTTGTGAAACTTCATTGTATTACATTAACCCTTAACTGGAAACGTACGTGTGTGAGATGTTTGCGTCTACATATCTCCCATTAATATTTTCTCTCTCCGACATTTCAAACTTATTTTTATCCTGTTATATTAAAAAACTGGTCGTGTTAATGCATTACTATTAAAGATTAAATGTTTAAGTTCACTATTTGGTAAATTATTAAGTGTTCTGTTTGTGCACGGGATTTTCACGTTTCCGGTTAACGGTTAAAATAATGAGAATTGCCCTATAAGCTCTCAATCAAGTATTCTAAACTAATAAAGGATGGTTTAAGACTTTATAACGCAGTTCAAGAAAGTAAAAAACAGTGTCGGCGTATATTAGCAATAGTATACTTGCTTGCACCAGAAGTCGTATATAAATGACATTTATATTTAATAATCACAAAAATGTGCACAACTTGACGAACATCGCTGTATCTCCCGAATATTATGAATAGTGTGGCCAGGTGCCATACTATAAGAACAGGAACCAGGCATTAAAAGAAAGCATGGCAACATATTTTTAATCAGGATAAATATATCTAAACAGTTTCCTTAGAGCTTAGTATTTTTATAGCAACTGAATTATTTATAAGAAACCACAGCGTGAAAGTATTTAAACAATCTCAGTCATCGGTATAAGTAATAATTTTAGCATGAAAATACATTTTCTCAAATGAAACTTAATTTAATAACATTACTCTTACACTGTAAAAAAAAAAATCTGTAGTTCTACAGATGTGAAGATACATGATTACTAAATTTTCCTCTGTAACTGTACAAAAAAATCTGCAAATCTACATAAGTAGTTTTCGTAAAGCTACAGAAATCTGTAACTTTACAAATGAATCTTCTAAAATTACAGTAATCTTACTAAAATTTAATTTGTAACCCTGGCTGTAGTTACATGAAAAGTTCTAGGCATCCCAGTTTCCTAAAAAATTCTTAGTAACTGCTGGGCAACATATAACAATGATATGTTCCCGCACCATGTTGGTTAAATCAAAGTAAAATTGCGTAATTTGTTATTTCTGTTTGTATAAATATTTTTTTATAAAATATAATTATGAGTGTAAAATTATAATGTTTATATATTTAAGTAAAATAGGAGTGTAAGTTCATACAAAAATTATTAAGTTGATTTTAAATATTAAATATATATTTTTAAAAATTGTTGTATTGTAAAATGAATGTATAATGTTGAATAGAGTTCGGATCTCAGATAACAACAATAGCCAGACGCCATGGTGTCGTTTTATGACAAGCCAGTGGAAAGTGGTGTATAATTAGAAATCGTAAAATAATAAAAATGTTGGAATAAATTTATGGCCTTAATAAAAGTGTTGGGATAAATTTATGGCTTTTCAGACCACCCAAACTTTAAGGCATATAATAATATTAAAGTATATGTAAGGGGCCATTTGCAGACTGTTAGCTAATAGGCCTATCGAAGGATAATGCAAAATCTTCTCACATCCAATAAGGGTGAACTAGACAAATAGTTCCACCCACTGCAAGAGTTGGTGTGCCAGAAGAAAAAGGTTTGAAAAAGGGAGTCTGAAAAAAGATGTCGAGGACGCAGGAGCTCTCCTGAAAGCCCGTGCAATGAATCCAGAAAGCCCTAGTAATGCCCAGGCGAGATGGACATATCGGAGTGAGCCTAAGCAAGCCTAATTGAGGATGTCTTCCTGATGTTAAAATAAAGTGGATTGTTCTACTGAGGTCCGTAGCTATGCATCCTGCCATCCCGATATCGCCGCTCTGATAAGAAGCGGATTCCTGATGACATATGGATATGATCCTTAGCAACGCGACAACTCTGAATTTGATGAATAAAGGCCATCATACCGTATATGAAATAAGGTACTACCTTAAACTTTTTCTTTTACCACTTGAAATCATATGAGAAATTATAAATATCCTTTTCTGATATTTTATGGTAGAGAGCAATCTGAGATCCAACAAAACCAATAATTAAATATAATTAAGGTAATTTAAAAAGGAAAGATAATTATTCTTTTTTTTTTGCAAAAAGAAAAATATGTAATAATAAGAGTAAATGAAAACATTGTCTTTTTTTTAAGGATTAAATATACATAAAATAATGAGCAGCAAACAAAAGTGTTGCTTTCTTTTTTTTGAATTAATATTATGTGTTTCTGTATATAGTTGTGTTCAATGTAAATAAAATGTTTAATCAAGTTTTAAAAAGTTTCTGTAATAATTTAATTGATAATGTTTAAGGTGTGTCAATTTATTTTTACAGCTTAAATTTTAGTTTAATTCATAAGTGGAAGAGTTCGTCTAAATAAATCACAACGCAAACTCTTAATTTTATTCGTAATTAATTAGATTTAATAATTACAGTTTTACGCGGATTATAATTTAATTTTATTAATTATACGCGTTGCTCTTCTACTAGAATTACGTAATTACGATCACTTATGTTATTTGAATTTATCTAAGGTATATAAAATTATATACCAATTTACTATGAGGTTGCTTGGATGATTTGGACCAATTAACAATTTTGGATGTAAATTAAATAGGATATAAACAAGGTGTAATTATCTGTCCTGCAGTAACCTTACAGATTTTTTGATTTTCGGCGCAAAAGTGTGTCTGTTACATGAATTTTTGTTGTTGCCGTTACATAAAAAGTTCTAGGAATCCCAGTTTCCTAGAAACACTTTAGTAACTTTACAGAATTTTTTTTACAGTGTAGGAATGTACCATTCTCGTAAAGACGAAATAAAAGTATGAAGGTGCGAATAAATTGAAATTATATAAATCTGTTTCAAATATTTAATCCTACTTGTTGTTAGGAGTACTTTAATATACATCTTTATATGTTGTACTGTATACATTATATCTTGTACTTTAATACACATTAGAAGTAATAGCCAAAATCAGAATATCATGCCGGGTTAGAGATAGTACTAGTATTTCGTTTAAACATGGGTTTCCACGTAGAGTCCGGCAAGGGGCGGGTTGAAACCCGGTCTGAATCCTAAAATTCTGCTTAAAGTCAACTTGAAATCCGACCCGACCGCTAGTAATCAAATTCAAACACGAAGTGAAAGTAAATTAAACCGTATTTTAGTGCAATTAAGAAAAAATAGTCTACAATTATATCTCTAATATCAATTTTATCTTTTTCGTATAAAAATGAACACATATATACTCATTAATAGTCAAGTATGTAGTTTTTTTTAATTAAAAAATATTCAGGACTTTCTTTTGATATTTCGGGTAAACTCGAACTCAACCCGAAAGAATCAAAACTCAATCCAGAATCGACCCGAATCCGAAACATTTAAAGTCAACTCGACTTGAACGCTGAACCCGAACCGCAACGAAAAGAATTTCTTTTAACTCAACTCGACCCAAGGGCTCAGGTAAAATCGGATTACCCGACCTGATGCAGGGACTCTAATCTACACTGTGAAAAAAATCTGTAAAGTTACTAAAGTTTTTCTAGGAGACTGGGATTCCTAGAACTTTTTATGTAACGGCAACAACAAAAATTTCTGTAACAGTTACAGGAATTTTTGTTGTTGCCGTTACATAAAAAGTTCTAGGAATCCCAGTTTCCTAGAAAAACTTTAGTAACTTTACAGATTTTTTTTTTTTTTTTTTTTTTTTTTTTACAGTGTAGAGGTCTGAACTCCCGCATCAGCAGTCCCGGGCCGTCAAATGAAGACAAAATTACAAATGGGCCGTGCCTAAAAAAAATAAACAGACTGATCAGGGCCTATAAAAAAATTTAAATGGATCAGCCGGGTCCATAAAAAAAATGAAGCTGCCCGACCGACTCACAATAACAAATTTAAAAGAGTCGGTCTAAGCTATCAAAATATGAAAATTTTTCAATGGACCAGGCTGAGCCGATAATAAGTTTTAAATGTGCTTGATGCACCAGCCAACGCTACACTGTAAAAAAAAATCTGTAAAGTTACTAAAGTTTTCTGGGAAACTGGGATTCCTAGAACTTTTTATGTAACGACAACAACAAAAATTCATGTAACAGACACAGTTTTGCGCGGAAAATCAAAAAGTCTGTAAGATTACTAAGAATTTTTTAGGAAACTGGAATGCCTAGAACTTTTCATGTAACTACAACCAGGGTTACAGATAAAATTTTAGTAAGATTACTGTAATTTTAGCAGATCCATTTGTAAAGTTACAGATTTCTGTAGCTTTACAGAAACTGGTTTTGTAGATCTGCAGCTTTTTTTTCTACAGTTACAGATGAAAGTTTAGTAAGCATGTAATTTTACATCTGTAGAACTACAGATTTTTTTTTACAGTGTAGTTTGACAACATCAATGTAGAAATTTAACATATTCAGCGTGTTACGGACAGTTACATCACTTTTGAGCTAGAGCTTAATTTTTTAATCAGACTCGTGCCAGGCCGGACTCGCGCTAAATTTTTTTCGACATATTAGGGCCGGGCCGGACGTGGACTTAATTGTTTCCAGGAAGTGACAAGTAGACATTTTTTTCCTTTTTAATGGAAAATTAATAGTGATAATGAATTTTTATTAATTTGGTGATGTATATAAATAAATTACAGAGTAATATTTTCAAAACTCTGCTTATTATTATTATTATTATTATTATTATTATTATTATTATTATACAGGTCTAAAGTAATGATGCCTTAAACCATATTTTTTTTTCTTTTATTCTAAACTACAGTATTTTTTTTAATGAATCTTTATTCGAATTTAACCCTTCACTGCACGACGTGCCACATCTGGCATATACCTAAAAAACACTGTAATTCTTATTATGTGCCCTTGAATTTGGCCAATATGATCTCTATCCCTGATCAAGAGTAGTCCAAAGAATGGAATAACACTTATTTTGTCCATGTCAGATGGCTGCATTTGACAAAAAATTAGAATTTGTTCTTCGGAAACAAAAAAAACTTCGATCAAGCTATTAAGGTAAAATTTACTTTCATTATTTTTATTGAATACTTAAAAATATTAATATAAAATAAGTTGCATAGTGTTAAGCAGATAAAATTAAATAATTTAAGTTTATTTAGCTGTAAAATATAACAATACAATATTTCAAAACCCTAATTGTGTACACGCCATAAAATATCAAATTTTAGCTGAAAATTTGAAATTTAATTTTTTTTTTTTTTACTATTTTTCCCATTATTAGACCGGTATGTAGATTTCAAATACTTTTTTTTTCATAAAAATGAAAAAAAATCGTGCAATGAAGGGTTAATAGTCTAAGAATAGTGATCACTAATGTTTTATTCTGTATTCTATGCCTTGCGGACATATAGTCTAACTTATATTGCAATAATTTCTCGTAAATAAGTATGTAGTACTCTTTAAAAGAATCTTAAATAATATGTTAAGAAAAATCGCCTTTAAAAAAAAATAGAAATTGAGTTGGGGCCGGGCCGGGACTGAACTTTTATAGTTTTTACACCGGGACAAGGTAGCTTTCGTTCGGGCCTGGAAATTTTGGCCCTCTAATCCCACGTAAAAGAAGAATAAAAGGGTTCTTGACTCATTTTTCTCTTCGTCAGTTACATCATTGGAAAGGAAGAATTAGTGATGACCGATAACGAGATGTTTTTCTTGATTGTCTCGATTGTATGGACATCTCGATATTTTTCGATTGTGTAAATTTTTTCTCGATTACTCCAGTTTTTATACATCATATATTATATATTATATACGTCATACATTTTATCAAGAATCGTCTGCGAGTAAACTGGAATGAGTCGGTGTTAATAAAGACAAGGTGACTTCACCCGCTAGTGGGCCCCTCCTTTAATCGGGGCCCCTAAGTTATACGTAATCTTGTAATATGAAATCACGAACAGGTTACCCGCTATATACGACACCGTATAGCAGGCGTGGTGTGCACGCTCTACAAAATCTTGTAAAAATATATAATCTCGAAACGAACGAATCTCGGACCAGATCTCTTGGGGGAGGGGTCAAAGTGAGCGGAGGGGCAAAGTAGCTGCATGATACGAATAAGTCGTCACAAGTCTTCAGGCCTTTCGAACCATCACACGAGGGGTCTGGATCTGAATTTATAAAAATGCCCTTCCCGTGGGGGCAAAGTGTGGGGAGGGTTGCGGGAGGTGGATAACATGAGTAAGTGGTCATAGGCCTTTCCAACAATATATCACATGACGGGTTTTGGCTAAATTTAGAAAAGTGTCCACCGTGGGAGAAAAGTGGGGGGGGGGCGGTCACTGGAGGTGCATAACATCAATAAGTAGTCACAGACCATTCTAACGATATCTCACATGTGGGGTCTTGGCTAAATTTGTAAAAGTGTCTCCCGGGGGGGGGGGAAGTGGGGGGGACAGACACCGGAGGAGCATAACATCAATAAGTAGTCATAGACCTTTCCAACGATATCTCACATGTGGGGTCTTGGCTAAATTTGAAAAGTGTCTCCAGGGGGGGGGGGGCAAAATAGGGGGACGGACACCGGAGGAGCATAACATCAATAAGTAGTCACAGACCTTTCCAACGATATCTTACATGAGGGATCTTGGCTAAATTTGAAAAAGTGTCCTCCGGGAGGGGGGGGGGCTGTCACCGGAGGTGCATAACATCAATAAGTAGTCACAGACCTTTCCAACGATATCTCACATGAGGGGTCTTGGCTAAATTTGGAAAAGTGTCCCCCAGGGGGGCAAAGTGGGGGGGGACGAACACCATAGGGGCATAACATCAATGAGTAGTCACAGACCTTTTCAACGATATCTCACATGAAGGGTCTTGATTAAATTTGGAAAAATGTCCCCCGGGGGGCAAAGTGTGGGGGACTGTCACCGGAGGTGCATAACATCAATAAGTAGTCACAGACCTTTCCAATGATACCTCACATGAGGAGTCTTGGCTAAATTTGGAAAAGTGTCCCCCGGGGGGCAAAGTGGGGGACGGCCACCGGAAGTGCATAACATCAATAAGTAGTCACAAACCTTTCGAACGATATGCCACATGAGGGGTCTTGGCTAAATTTAGAAAAGTGTCCTGAAATGTCATATATATTAAGTAATATTTATCGGAGGGCTCCATAAAAAAATCCGATCTAAAATGATAAAAACAAAAAAAACTACCCCCCGTAGTGGGGGCCAAATTGGGGGGGGGGAGGAAGAAAGTCTCATAATATGAAAGAGTCATACGAGAGCTTTCCGATAACATATCACATGACGGGTCCAAAAAAACTTTGAAAATTGCTTTCCCTCCCCCCTTCCCTTGGGCCCACTCTTTCGCAACGGAATTCACGCAGCCCCCACTTTAAAATTTTTATCTTCAATAAATAATATTTATTGGAAGACTGCATAAAAAACTCACATCTAAAATGTTATTTAAATTTATTATAGAAATCGGCTACGGTTTTAAAAATTTGTTCGCCCCCTCCCTACCTCCCGAATTTCACCTTCGGGGGAAGAAAGGTTCATAATATGAAAGAGTTGTGAAAGGGCTTTTCGATTATATGTCACAGGAAGAGTTCGGTAAATTTTTTTAAATTGCGCCCCGCCCACTCTCACGTCCTCGGAATTCACCCGACCCACCTTCCTCTTTGAACTTTTTATATTTAATAAATAATATTTATCGGAGGGCTCCAGGTATGTGACAGCTTGGTAGGGCTAAAATAAGAAAAGCATTGAAAATTAAAGCTTCATTTCACAGCTCATTGTCATGCCTATTTCTTTCTCCAGCTTGCCCCTCGATATCTCTTCTCGGCCCTTCTTGGCCAAGAGTGAAATGACAACCATCGAGAGTAACATTTCGAGAAAGGACGAAAACTGATTTCTCATTCTCGACAATGTCATATGAAATGTTGAACAGAGACCGAGAGCGAGAAACGAGAAGTGACGAAGGAAGCAATGAGTTACAATCGGTGAGATACCTCGAAGTAAGCGAGAGGTTTGCCCTCGAGCAAAATGTCTCCTCGAGATAAACGAGCAGTTTGCGTCCAGAAAATAGATCTCGAAGTGCGAGAGCTCTCTCTCGCACTTCGAGAGAAAGGAAGCTTTCAGAAGAGTCAAACTTACCGCGCTTCTGGTGTAAGTCATGATTTCCCAAAGGAGTACACGTTCTTTTCCATTCGCTTTTGTTATTAAGCGATATGGGTTAGGAGGCATAGTGGTTTCACAGAGTGGTTTATGTTATCAGTTCGGGTTTCAGTTGTTGATACAGAAGTTTTCTAATGAATTTGGCGCCAGTTTGTTTTTGATTTTCAATGTTTCTCTTATTTTAGCCCTCCTAAGCTGTCCCATATCTCTTAATGTTAAAATGTTATTGTTAAAACAAAACTGCACTGCAAATTATGTGTTTTCAAGATTTTAAGTGTCGCCTCAGGAAAGAGGATTTTTCAAAATTATTTTACCCCACTCATGTAACATATTAAAATAAGGGTAATCTCATAACCTTTCTAAATCTACCTTTCTTTTGTCAATCCACCGTTAATTTTAGACCCCTGCGCTTAAAATGCTCTAAAGGCATATACTTAGCGGCGGTTTTTTCCGTACTCTGGTACGGTATCTTCCACTCATAGGGAAATTATAAGACTAACATCAAATTGTGTCTAAAATCGAATAAAAAATATGGACATATGTTTCTTAATTTTAACTCCTTTCTTCGCCTCAAGAGGGAGCTTTAACATTTTGTTTCTTCAAACCTTTAGTATACTGTTTGTCCAAAAAATTATAAAATTCACAAAATAAAGTCTTTTCACTCTCCCCTATCTTCTCGTATCAATTTTATTTTTACTACCACCAGGGGACACCGCCCAGTGAGACATTTTACTTTTAGCCTCAGGCTATTGGTATTTTTCATCTGTTTTTCATAATATTTTGTCTCATTGTTTTTCTTCAGATACTATTCTCCAAGTTCTTGACCCATTCTGACTACTTGGGCACTCATTGTGGACCAGCTGTGGCCCATCGGGCCCCTCTTCATTTGTCTGGCTCTAATCACACGCTTCACTTGTTCTTTTTTTTTTTTTCTTATTCAATGGTTTGGTTTTTTTACCATTCTCAACTTCTCCTAGTCCTCTCTTACATGAAGTTGTTGGTTTCATCCTTGGTCTGCCCTACTGTCAATTTGGGGCTTAATACCCCTGCGGGGGGGGGGGGGGGCGTTTCTTCTACTTTTTCCAGACCTATCATCTAATACCACGTTGGTAAGGATTGGAAGATTAAAATTATCCAAAATACCAAAAATGAAGTCCACTGAAGTTTTATTTTAGTTATAGAATTCCCTATTAGCGGATATATTTGTCTGTTTATCTTTCTATTTTTCGATAATACTCCTTTGTTTTCCATAAACGGAGAAATTCCACAGCATTAGACACACTTTAGACATTTAGGGAACTTTAATTTGTATCAAACCTTTTGCCTTTATCGAAAAGAGGGAAATGCTAATCGATTCTAGCTAATGCGTTTAAAATAAAAAATGAGTTTTTAAATGTGTCATAAAGTAGCTACTTTGGATTTCGATGCAGACTTAAAGAGTCATGTTGGAATCGCTAGGTACTGGAAAACAGTTTCCGTGTTAGACAGGTTCCCTCTTGGCAGGTATCTTCGATCAATGGGGAAATTCCACAGCATTTGACATTTAGGGGAACTTTAAACTGTATCAAACTTTTTGGAGTTATCTAAAAAGTAGAAAGGTTATTTGATTCAAATGCGCCATAGTTACGCGACTTGGACATTGCAGTTTCATAAAGAAGAAAGGGGAATTTATTCCAATGCAAACAAAATCATTTTAAAATACTGAAATTCAAATGAGATAGCTTTATAAATTTCTTCCATAAGATTAGCATTAGCGAGCAGGTCTTTTCACTTGACTGAAGTAACCCCTTCAGCATAAATCAGGAGCAAATAATTGCGATAGCAGAATTATCGGGCAAACCCTATCACTACTATGAAATTTTCGGCCAGAATAATAGCTAAATTTTCCAACAATTGTTTTTAGCTTCTCTCGTTATAATCGATTGTAAAACATCTCGATTGTAGATTCTAGGAATTAATCGATGGCTGTATCGATTGTAATTTTTTACGATGACGATTTTTCTCGATTGTCGAATTTTCGAGAATCGCCCATCACTAGGAAGAATACCGAATCCAGATAAGAGAATTCATTACCCTATATGGGAAAAGAGTGGGCGTAAATAGGAAAAAGAAGGGGAAACAAATAACAACAAAAAAGAAAACCAATACAAGACTGATATATTTTTATTTTTCCACCTTAACCCTTTATCTACTGAATTATGAATTCATAAAAATTTTATCTTCTAAAGCATTTTTCATGAATTGTTTAAACAAAATTAGGAGATTTACATAATGATTTAATAAATTTTAGAAGGATATTAGTAGTATTGATGGATTTAGAAGGATAAATAGAATTTTAATTTATAGGGATCTTGTGCAATATTTATAACCCTACTCAAATCTTTTATTTTAAATATTTTTCTTAGTATTTTGTATAATTAAGAAATGTACAAATATAATGTTCTTACAATAGAAATATAGAAATACTTCCGAATTGAAAAATTTCTCCCCCCTCCTCCTCAGCGCTAGAAAGCTGAAAAGACGCAAAGGCCAAAGAAATCGTCTTTTAAAAATACTTTTGTTTTGTGTAACCAATAATGTTTTTGGAACAAGATAAAGTAATGTATCTATAACTCATTCTAAGCAGTATTTCTACTAATTGACATATTAAATGATTTTTATAACAATTTATTTTAATGATACTTATAAGTATCGTCAATAGATAAAGGGTTAAATCGCCCCTTTCCACCTTTAAAAAAATAGAAATTGAGATGGGTTCCGGGCCGGGACTGAACTTTTATAGTTTTTACACCGGTCCAAGGTAGCTTTCGTTCGGGCCTGGAAATTTTGGCCCTCTAATCCCGCGTAAAAGAAGAATCAAAGGGTTCTTGACTCATTTTTATCTCCGTCAGTTACATCATTGGAAAGGAAGAATATCGAATCCAGATAAGAGAATTCATTACCGTATATGGGAAAAGAGTGGGCGTAAACAGGCAAAAGAATGGGAAACAAACAACAACAAAAAAGAAAACCCACACAAGACTGATATACAGTGAAACTTCCATTTAACGACGTCTCGTCGTTACACTTAAATACTTCGTTATGAAGAAAATTCGTTAAATAGAAATCAACTCAAGTTCATGAAATTTGTGTAATAAAATACATATGCATTAAACGAAAAATACACATAAAATGGAAATATTGGGAAAATGCAGGCAGTATTATATAATTCAGGCAATATAATTCAAGCAGTAATTTTTTTTTTTTTTTATGCAATGTAGACACAGGAGAAAAATTTTATTAGAATAATGTCTAAAAAATCACATAATAAAGAGAGGTAAACAAAAACGGAAGCGTAGCGTAACTTTTTTCTTTTTTTTTTCTCAGTATTTCAAATCCTTAACTTTTAAAATGTCTTTAATATTTCTTTGTTACAGGTTTCTTATAAAAAATACACATTTCATAAAAAGTTTTCCCGCTTTTTTAAGTATTCGAACAATTCATCTGTAACATTTTCGTGAAACTGGAATCCCCTTCTTCTTGTATCGAAGGCTTTTTAAATTTCTTCTTTTCAATGGAAATGATTAAATAAACAATTTCATTTTCATACAATCCGCTGAAACAAATTCATACATACGTCGCAACAACAACCTCCTCGTTTGATTGCCTGTACACGCACAAAAGTGGAATAAAATGCGTTATATAGAATATATTTTTCGTAATATGGAGATTAATTTACATGTTAATTGTGTTCAAAGTCAAGGTTCAGCAAAAATTTTCGTTAAATAGAAAACTTCGTTAAATAGGGACTACGTTAAAGGGAAGTTCGACTGTATTTTTATTTTTCCACCTTAAACCAAAGCGATATAAGTAAGCGTCCTATCTTAAATGGGAGAGGTAACCGCAAGATTAAAGGCGAGGTCACATCAATCAAGGTCGCACGCCACGTAGAGGGCGGGGTGAACTACAGAAAGATGCCAAACTGTTTTCTTCTTTATGGATAATCTATTAATTGCACATCCATGAAATAACTGCGCAAGCGCAAAAGTCGTCTTTTCATTTGTTTGTAGCATTTATATTCTGACAGTAATCGAATATTCTATTAATTTTTATTCGTGTTTTTTGACTTATTTATTATAGTTAATTACAGTAAATTCTGTCTAAGGCGGACTCTGTATAAGCCGGAAATCTGTCTACCACGGAAAATTTTTCAAGTCCCGGCGAACCCATAGTAAATTACATTAATTCATGCTGCATAAGGCGGAATCTGTCTAACGCGGAAACGGAAAGCATTTTAACATTCCACCGAAACCAAAATTTTGCATAAGGCGGAAAAAAGGATAATTTAAAGATGAAAGGCATTTTGTTTATTAAACGTTAAAACTGATAAGTCAAATACTGAATGTCGTGCATAGTAGTTAAATTCCGTAACACTTTGAAAAAGTTAATTCAAAAGGACAGAAACTGTTTAAATTTTAAGGAATTTATGCTTGTGCCATTTTTTCATATGAAAAATTATATTTAAAAGTTAATATTTCCAGTAGAATGAACATTTATCAAAATATATATTTTCGAAAGTGTGTATAAGTATAGTTCTTAAAGTATAGTTCTTACTATACTTTAAGGATGTACTCAAATTCAAAGTTATAGTGTTCTGTCTCATTCTCGAAGTTTTAGGAGGGGGGGGGGTGGGGGGAGGGGGAGGTTGTTAGTTTTTTTTTTGGTTTTTTTTTTGTGTGTGTGTGTGTAAACTTCCAATTCTCATGTATTACAGCAGTACTAAGAAATTGAATACCGTTTCTCATTTATCTATAAAGACAAAAGATTTTTCCGAATTTCAGTCTTCAACCGATTTTCGAGTCAGGAAAATCAATAAAAAATCATCTAATTCGAGGGATTTCTTTTTTTTATTTGGGGGGCGGGGGGGTTGCATAAGCCGGAATATTGTCTACCACGGAAAATTTTCTCAGTCCCGATCGATTCCGTCTTAGACAGAGTTTACTGTATTTAAATAAAAACAATTCTTTTTAGAACTAATATTATTTGTTAAAATGGCAAAATCTTGGCCATCGAATAACTGTAGTTTTCAAAATTGTAACAAAATTCTTTTTCTTGTAAAATTCATATCTATCCTTTTCCAAAGAATAAAATAAGTTAGTTACGTATTTTAACTTTAATTTATTAAAAAAGATAAAATATTATTTAATATATATTACCAAATGTTGTTGATTTAAATACGATCGATTTTAATTATTTTCTTTTAATGAAATGAAAAATGACTCACAAAAATTAGTGTGTAAAGACTGAATTTTGTAGTCTTATTTTTAACTCAATTCTTCATGTGCTAAAGTGATAAAAAATGATATACACGGTTGTATTCCCGATGAGTATACAAGGTTTATGAATGTTTAGAATATGTATAAAATTTAGTAATAAATAAAATATTCAATTTTAAGTCCTTTTGTTCGCTTATCATACGCAAACGATAAATTCCCAATATTCTTTTAATTGCATTGCAATCATCTTATTTAACTAACGAATATTTCATTCATTTAATTAAAAACTCATTTCATTTTATATTCCGAATCACTTTAATTTAAAATGCTTGCATTAAATGCTGTACTATTAAACGAGCAAGTGTTGTTCATTTATGTGTTTAAATATTTTGAGAGTTTCGGCAATAGCTTCAATAATTTTCCTAAAATCGCCAGATTAGATTTTTTTTTTTTTTTTTTTTTTTTTTTTGAAACAAACAAAGCCATTTAGAGAATCCCTGTTAAAAATTCAATTACGAATTTCAGATTATTACTTGCTCACGGAAGATAGATCTAGTTTGCCAGATTTATTGCAAAATACTTTTGTTACAGCTTGTTTTGATAAAGATATGTTTTTTTTTTTTTTTTTTTTTTTTTTTTTTTTAAGTCGCAATGTCATTTTAGTTTAAGGGCAAAAAGCAGTAATGCTTCCGTAGCATTAGTGCTTTTCTCCCGAAATTAAAATGATATTGCGACTATTTTTTTTTTTTTTTAATGTACATAATTTTATGAAAACAAGCTGTAATAAAAATATTTTGCAATAAATTCGGCAAGCAAGATTCATCTTCCATAAGTGAGTAAAGATTCAGAAAATATGCGCAAGAGATGCGCAGATAGTAGATATTCTGTCATATATGACGTCATACTGAAAACCCGAGTATTTGCATTATTCCCCCCGTCCACCAGATGGCGCAGCTGTGTCAATATACTCCAGATTCCAGTATTGACATTGTACGCTTACTTATATCGCTTTGCCTTAAACCGCATTTATTGTTTTTTACGGAGAAAATGCATTGCAAATTAACCCTTTACTGCATTCTGCAGCATATTTGATGTGCATCAATAAATGTTACACATTTACCACTGTGCCCCAAAGTGATATGAAAACGAGACTTGTTCTATACTAGGAAACATTACACATATCAAGTGACAATAGTTGCATGATTCCACGATTTGCCGATTCCTTGAATTTGAGCAGCACTTTTTCCGAATAGTAACCTTCGGCTTATTTATTCGCAGAATTCTTTCTTATAAAATAAGGAAATATTACTAAACGGAAATAATGGCACAGAAATTCAAGTAACCATGGGGATCTTGTTGTATGTTTATTCGATGTCACTGATATGCTAATTCTAACATTTTCTTTAAAAAATGAAATTAGTTGAAACTAACGTTACAGGCAAGATTTCTTTCTAATATTGTTTATAAACAACACTACGCAGCAAAATTTGGGCTGTGTCATGTTTTTTAGCTTTTTATAATTGATTCTTATGTATTTTGTAGCGCTGAATCCGTAAATGACCTTCATTTTTTTTACCATCACGTAAAGATTTTTTTCAAATCGAAAATTTCTAAGCTAAAAAGTCAAAAGATCGCGAAAATCTGATACTATAAAATAGATGTGATTGTTGTGTTTTTTAACTTTTGATAATTCATTTTTATGTATTTTTAGAGCTAAATTCGAAAATGACATTCCTTTTTAAACATCACCTCAGGATTTTTTTGTAAATCGTAAATTTCAAAGTGAAACACCTCCCCTCCTCATCGGACCTCTGAGCAGTTTAGCTGTAAGAATCCTCAGTATAAGCGAAAAAATTGAATAAATTATTAAATTAAATTAAATTGAATAAAAAATGTTTTACATCTATTTTATAGTATTAGGTTTTCGCTATTTGTTTTATTTTTTAACTTTGAAAAATCCTGACTTATTGGTTAAAAATGAAGGTCAATTTTGGATTCAGCACTGAAAAATGCATCAAAATGAATTATTAAAATTTAAACAAGTAATATATATATATATAATTAAGTCAATTCCTGCTTAGGTCAAGAAGAGAAATTGTTTTCTCCCATATAAAACTAAAATTAATTAATTAAATTTAATTAATGAATTAATATTTAAAACAACTGTATTAACATCAAGTGTCATCCACTGCAAGTTTTTAAAACATGTATTTGAATTTGATTGGATGAATAATAAGTATTTTATTAACGATTGAAAATTTGAACAAGATATATATAGGGAGAGTGAACTAATAGTAGGAATTGAAAAATACAACCATCGCAGGCTTGTGTAATCAGTTATATAAACTTAAAAACAATATCTGGTTACATGGAGCTTATTAAATTGAGTGAGCTTTGTGCCATATGTTATAAACTGTCTTTTTTGCTCTCCTGTTACGAATGATAAAATTCAAAAGGATGAAGTTTCATAAAGCAAGAATTTGGTCAAGACGAATTTAATGCCTCTGCACGTGTGTGAGATAACGCGATAAGAAATTAGAAAACAGATACATATTACTTCAAAGTATTTTATTTAAATTCATAATTATGAAGTGAGATACAAAGAAATATGAACGTAACAATATGACGTTATTTAGTTTTATCTGTATGCTTAAAACAAATAAATAAATAGCATAAAATAAAATTTATCTTTGTCAGGCTTTTCTTTCTGTTTTTTCATTGATTTCTGATCAGTTGGAGGTGTTCATCTATCATATAAAACAGTCAAAAATGGTATTATGTGGTTTCATTTCACCGTTGAGTCCTAGGTGCACTAATTATCATAAAACGAAAAATACTTGTGAAAAATGTCTTATTAGATGTGTTTGTTTCTATTTTGCATTGATAATATCAAGAATAAATCAATGGAGAATAACTGTTGGTTTACTTTATACAAGCATTATAGGTTTTTGAAACCGCATGTTCAGATTGCATGATTGAAAAACCTTTCAAGATTTGTTGATACTGTACATTGATTATCAATTCGTTTAGTGATCAAATACTCGGCAGCGTAAGGATTTCCCACAGTGATTTGATTCTTTTCAATGATTAGAAAATCATTCTCTGCCGTTGATAGGTAATTACATTTTATTTTATATGAAAATAAGAATTTTTGGTCTGAGCACAGACAGCCAACTTGGCCAGACGTATATTTAATTAATAATTATGTATATTTAATAAACACATATAATTAATAAATACTTATGTATTAATAAATGGATTATATATTTATTATAATGCATTATACATTAATAAATGTATTATATATATTATGTATTGATTAAAATATGTATTAATAATTTAAAACCGTTTTTGGACATTTTCGTTTTCTGCCGAAAATAGGAATATTACCGAAATGCGGTTTCGGTTCAAAAAATCTGTTTCGGTCGATCATAATTTCCTTCATTACAACTGCGAAATAAGAAAATTGAATAAAAATGTAAAATTGTTTTTTTTTTAAGTAATAATTATTATAGTATAAACATACATACAAATTAAAGCATGCATTTATTTAAAACAAAAGCACACTTGGAGGTGTGGGGGATCGAACCCCAGGCCTTTCACATGCGAAGCGAACGCTCTACCACTGAGCTACACCCCCATGTCAAAACCGCTATTAAAATACTTTATGAACAAACTTTATTTGAACATCAGTCTATTTACTGTAGAAATGTCTTTCCTCCAGCTGCATTGCACTTCAGCTTTCTGCCACACGTCTATGTAGAAAGCATTATTGATTCATGAATATCGTTAAAAGGTCATAGTAAGGAATAAGGCGGTATTTATGCATTTATGAGCTAATATTAATGTTAGAAATTTTAAAAATATAATCTGGAAATCTATTCATTTTTACTAAAAGGAATTTTTAAAATAAAAATAAATATATTTTTTTTCCCACATTCCAACCGTTTTATCCTCTATAGAAGTAAGAAAGCTTATAAAATCTTTAAGCGACAAAGCTTTTTATTGTTTAAATAGTCTAAAAATTTGGTGCTTATTATGATAAATGTGCTCCAGTGATACGAAAAGAATAAATTATAAATAAAAATTGTTTTAAATACAAGCTTTTATTATAAATTACTAAAAAGTTTTTAAAAAAATGTTTCAGGACAATTGATTGAAATAAATATTTTTAAAAAGAAAAGAAATTAATTAAATTGCGAGTGATTTTATTTGTGACAGTTTGTTAAAAAAAAAGAAAAAAAAAAAAAAAAAAAAAGATATGCAATTTTAAATCTAGCTTCCTGGCAAGAAAAGAAATGATCAACGTCCTCGTGTGCATCGAACCCACATCCATCAACACCCTGTGCGAAACTAAAAGACGCCGCATTCACCAACCATCTCACGGTTCAATCGAATAACAATTGCTTATTCCTGAAGCAATCAATGACAATTACACGTACGTGATGACATTTAAATACCCAAATTGGACAAATTTTTTTGTCCCATGAGGGGTTGCGGAGGAAAATTTCCAATATATATATATATTTTTTAAATAAAATATTGTATTATCACGAGAAATACGTCACACTACCAAGAATTTGGTCAATTGTAGTACAGTCATTCAAGGTAACTTTGATCCGCATTTTCTCTATTTTCAGATGCCCCACTCTTATTTTAAGAATATTGTTGCAACTAGTGGCATAAAAGAGAAGACATGATCCTAAATTATTGTATGACTTTCACAAATTAAGGAATAATAATGATATAAACAATAAAAAATGTATTTTTATCCTGGTTCAAAGTTATCGAGTCATGTAGGGTAACTTTGCACCATGCTATAAATATCATATAAAATTTGACATTTATAAAAAAGGTATTATAGTTAGGACAACTTTGAAGCGAGAAAAGTTTTTTTTTTTTTTTCATATATTTAAAGACTCCTAATTTACATTTCCCAACATCACAAGATTTGTATAATTTATGATATTACAACGAATATTATGCATAAGAAGAGTGGAAGAAGAAAACCATGAACATTTAACAAAAAAGAAATGTTTATTGTTCATATAAAACATAAAAATGCAGTGAAAAACAATTTTCTATACTTTAACTCAATAATATATCCATAGTTACAATAGTACATACTAGTACTCGTATTAATCAAAAAAGAATAAAAAATTTCGAATGCAGAGGTGCTAGTTTTGCCTCCATTCTTATTCAGAAATTTAGTGTATCCATACCAGAAAAAAAGAATAGTGTTTTATGCTTTATTTAATAAGAGAGAGAGAGAGAGAGAGAGAGATTTGACGATCACAGAAAGTAAAAATTCTTAAAAGGAAATTTCCGGTATGAATTTAAAATGCTGGATTAAAATTTTAGACCAAACTGGCATCCCTGGTCGAATGTATTGAATGTTAAATTTGAGTAGCTCAGCCCCAAATAACGTCTTTAAATGCATTTTATGTATATTACACATATTTTTGAAAATATTTACATGATATATTCAATGCACATTTTCGGATTCAGCGGACAATTTTGGATTCAGCACTAAAAAATGCATCAAAATGAATTATTAAAATTTAAACAAGTAATATATATATATATATAATTAAGTCAATTCCTGCTTAGGTCAATAAGAGAAATTGTTTTCTCCCATATAAAACTAAAATTAATTAATTAAATTTAATTAATGAATTAATATTTAAAACAACTGTATTAACATCAAGTGTCATCCACTGCAAGTTTTTAAAACATGTATTTGAATTTGATTGGATGAATAATAAGTATTTTATTAACGATTGAAAATTTGAACAAGATATATATAGGGAGAGTGTGAACTAATAGTAGGAATTGAAAAATACAACCATCGCAGGCTTGTGTAATCAATTATATAAACTTAAAAACAATACCTTGTTACATGGAGCTTATTAACTTGAGTGAGCTTTGTGCCATACAACTGTCTTTTTTGCTCTTCTGTTACGAATGATAAAATTCAAAAGGATGAAGTTTCATAAAGCAAGAATTTGGTCAAGACGAATTTAATGCCTTTAACCTGCACGTGTGTGAGATAACGCGATAATAAATTAGAAAACAGATACATATTACTTCAAAGTATTTTATTTAAATTCATAATTATGAAGTGAGATACAAAGAAATATGCAAGTAACAATATGACGTTATTTAGTTTTATCTGTATGTTTAAAACAAACAAATAAATAAATAAATAGCATAAAATAAAATTTATCTTTGTCAGGCTTTTCTTTCTGTTTTTTTATTGATTTCTGATCAGTTGGAGGTGTCCATCTATCATATAAAACAGTCAAAAATGGTATTATGTGGTTTCATTTCACCGTTGAGTCCTAGGTGCACTAATTATCATAAAACGAAAAATACTTGTGAAAAATACCTTATTAGATGTGTTTGTTTCTATTTTGCATTGATAATATCAAGAATAAATCAATGGAGAATAACTGTTGGTTTACTTTATACAAGCATTATAGGTTTTTGAAACCGCATGTTCAGATTGCATGATTGAAAAACCTTTCACGATTTGTTGATACTGTACATTGATTATCAATTCGTTTAGTGATCAAATACTCGGCAGCGAAAGGATTTCCCGCAGTGATTTGATTCTTTTCAAATAAAATCCCAAGCGAAAACCTTATTATTATTTTTTTTTGTATCTATTACGAATATGATTATCGTAAATATTTCGCAACTAACTCTACAATATATATTCATAACTTCTAAACTCTTTAATACAATCATTTACCAAGAATATTTAATGATGAACGTACTTCAACTCCACTTGAACTTGAAACAAACCGTGATGCACAGATTGATTTTTGAATTGAACATGTTACGACTAATTTAATGTTGTGTTTTCCATAGCAGTACAGTGTCGTAACACTTTTATTTTGCTATGCATTACACTTCGTGATGTCCTTTATAATATATTTAAAGAGAAAAGTTTTGCGTCCTTGCGTTTCTATCAAACCAATGCCGACAAATATGCAACATGAAGCATTTTGTTTAAGAATTAGAAACATACTTAAGTTTGCAAGTCTTAACGATATAGAAATTCCTCTAATTACGTAAAAATATGACTTAAATTTGAAAATACTAATATTCAATTTTAAAATAAGCGTAACATAATTTTTTCTTACATTGTTTTTGCCGCCAAAATCTACCTTGTAGACTATTATCCTTTTAACTTAAAGATTTGAAGTTACTTTTTGTTCCCTTTTCTATACAACTTAAAACTTCACAAACAATTTATTTTGAAACATTTCAATAATATACAATTGGAGGATCGAAATTCAAGTTTTCCAAACGCAAAGCAAACGCTCTTCCACTGTGCTGAATCCCCACTGGCAATACGTAAAAAAATATATTAATACCTATTGCATAAGTATATTATTTACTCAGGTATTTATACAGAATATATTAAGTTAAAAATGATGTAATCTTGATGATAAGCATGATATGCTCGAAAGTACTAGGTTTTAAAAGTATTGTATTGTAAATAAAAAACATCTTTAAGTAATTTAAATACGTTTTGTGTTTACAAATTTTTAAACTTTTTAAACTATATTAATATCTATTGTGTGAATACTTAGTCAAGTATTCATACAATAGATATTAAAATAGTTTCAGAAATTATTAAACTGTTTCCAGAATAAATGTCTTTACTGCAGATGTGTTATTTAGATTGTTTTCTTTCGTTGTATTTTCCTGTCAATAAATATACAATAGTATCAGTCATGTAAATACGTATTTCCCAGATAGTTTTTTTTCTGTCATTTAGATTTATGTAGAATTTTCATTTTGCGCTTTTTAAGGACAATGATATTCATCTACGGAAAATGGAGAATGATATTCATTAGAGATCGACAGAAAATTGGGTTTCGTTTTCGGTCCAAAATCTGAGTTTCGGCGAAAATACTGCAGAAAATTCGGCCGGACCCAAACTCGACCGAAACTAGCTGTATACCGAAAATCTCTTTTCTTCCTTTGGAAATTTTCAACATTTCTTATTGGTTTGAGCTCTGTCGGCTCAAATGAGACGTGAGTGCAAATTATAAAGCAATCATTGCATATATGACTGAACTTTGAAGACCCTATTCACGTGCTCATTAAAAGATGCAAACTTAAAGGAACTAAATGACCTAGTATTATGTTTCTTAAGTAAATAGTTTAGAATTCACGACTATTGTTGTATTAAAAATATCTCTATATTTCGAATTTCTTTAAAAATATATATTTTTCTCGGGATCAGCAAGTTTTATTTTTTTCAGCGTAGGCTACTTTGGAATCACATTATATCTGTATACTCCTTAAAAAAATCTTGGCTTCTTTTAGCCATTCAAATGTGAAAAATCATCACAATGCGATGGATGCGAGAATAATTCTTTCGTAAAAATAGTATTATCTCTAAAAATAGATTAAAAACTTTATACACGTGTATACTTTTTTGAGAACTTTTACCGATAAAATAAATCTTTCTTAATATCTGTTTTCAATTTTATAATCAAAAATCAATTAGTTATACAGTGTGTCCGTTCTCAACGGTGTCCAATGGCTAATTCCTAAACCCTTAGTCATAGACATCTAGTTCCAGTTACAAAAATGTTTTAAATCGAGTAAAGAAATATTTTAAAAGCGATTTGGGACAATAAAAACATTTCTTAAAAAAAAATAAGAAATGTAAATTTTT
Organism: Maratus speciosus; assembly: GCA_963932465.1. Taxonomy (NCBI): domain Eukaryota; kingdom Metazoa; phylum Arthropoda; class Arachnida; order Araneae; family Salticidae; genus Maratus; species Maratus speciosus. Next base: position 324,091,676 of record OZ010798.1, on the reverse strand, counting down.
ATACGGTCTCCTGGTTCTATAAGTTATATTTAGTAAAATTTTCCTATTACTCTGACAAGTAAGACAAAGAAAGTCCCATTCATATAACACTAAAATTGAGTGAGTTATGAAACTTTAAAAATGCATGACTTATGCCACTTTTCTGCTTTGAAGACAAATGAGTTCGGCTTGGTTTTGAGGAGTCACATACCAAGTGCTTAAAGTATTCGAAGATCTTATTTCATGTGTATCTGCGTTATTTATGTGTATCTGCGCGATTATTTTTTTCGTACAAGTATTAAGATTACATTTATTAAGTTAACATTTATTAAGTTTCAGATTGGCTAAAATAACATATGCTTTATTTTGTCAGGATTTGAGACGGTTTCCTTTGTGATTTCATTTAACAAAAATTATGTTATTTTTATAAGTTTTTATGTTACTGCAAAGGTCATATGTATGTTTTTCAGTTCAAAATTTGTACTCGAACTTTAACTCACTTTCAAATATCCGATCGAGATTACATTTTACATACTGGCGCAAATCCGATAGCAATGTAATATTCTTCTATGATTTTCGGTGGTTACCATTTATACTTATTTTACAGGATAACACAAAAAAATTCGGATGAAGTTTAAGAAAAAGTTTTAGATTAGATAATACAAGACTGCGATGGTTGGGTTTTTTTTTACTTTTATGTATTTTTTAACATTGAATCCAAAAATTACCTTAATTTTTAACCATCATATCAGAATATTTCGCAAATCATAAATTGTCAAAGTTGAAGAATAACGAAAATCAGATACTATAAAGTAGAGGAGATGGCTGTGTTTTTTAACTTTCCATAATTGATTTTTACGTACCTTAGCACTGAGTCTGAAAATGACCTTCATTTTTAACCATCACGTTAGAACTTTTTTGCAAATCATAAATATGTAAGTTAAAATATAGCGAAAATCTCATACTATAAAACATATGTAAAACTTCTTTTATTTTATTTTATTTTATTCAATAATTTATTCGATATTTTTGCTTATCCTGGGATTCTTACAGCTAAACAGCTGAGTGGTCTGATGAGATGGGGAAGAGGTTCAATTTTAACTTTGAACTTTTTAACTTTGAAATTTGCAATTTGCAAAAAATCCTGAAGTGATGGTTAAAAATGAAGATCATTTTCGGATTCAGCGGTAAAAAATACATAAAAATCAATCATTAAAAGTTAAAAACAGAACAATCACATCTATTTTATAGTATCAAATTTTCGCAAGTTTTCTTTTTTAACTTTAAAATTTACGTTAAAATCTTTATATGATAGTAAAAAATGAAGGTCAATTTCGGATTCAGCGGTATAGAATACATAAGAATCAATTATCAAAAGCTAAAAAATATAACATAATCCAACTTTTGCAGGTTAGTGCAATCTAATAATATTTTAAAATACGTATCATTTTGTAAGGAATTGAGGCTGTTAATTTAGCATCATTTTATTTAACAAAAATTCTATTTTTTCTTTCTTCTTAAATGTTTATTACAAATTGTATATTTTGCATTAAGATGTCAGAATGATTAAAGATTTCAAATTTATATTGCGATATTAATTTTACTCTCAACGATTTTTTTAATATATCTGACGAAATTATATTTCGACTAAATTTGTGAATGACCCCCAATTTGCAGCAAAAAATATGCTCCAACTTTAAACAGCTATTACTCGGTCAATTTTAACCGTATAATAACGGGACTTTTTTTTGTATTACTTGTCAGTGTAAAAGGAAAATTTTACAAAATATAAAGTACAAAAATTTAAATTTCGTAATATTTTAAGAAATGTTTTTATTGACTCAAATCGCTTTTAAAATATTTCTTTATCTCATTTAAAACATTTTTGTAATTGGAACTATATGTCTACGACTAGTGGTTTAGGAATTAGCCATTGGACACCGTTGAGAGTGGACACCCTGTAGAGTGACTGCAAATCTTATAGATATCACCTTTTCTTGCATTTTGTTAGTTCAAAGGGTACCTGACCCTTTAAAAGTTTTTTAGTTTAAAACCGCAGAATTGTTTCCAATACTCTTTGCAGACCTGCCAACTGCTACGAAAAAATCGTAGTTGCTACGATTTGGACCTATAAACTACGATGTTACGAAAGTCGGCCTTAAACTACGATTTTTTGCAAAAACCACAAAGGCATTTTTTGTTTCTAGTTTCAATTTTTATCCCGCGCAGCATATTTTTCAGGAGTTTCCAAAATATCAAAGTATTCATTTCCGAAAGTTTTAAAAAAATTGGTCATTAGTCCGAAAATTCGGACATTAAAAAATGCTCATGGGGAAAAAATCTGGGCTGAAAAACAATCTTCTTAACATAAAACCATCTTTATGTGTATTAAGCACGAGTGAATCGTGTTTCTGTAAATATTTATACAGTAATTCCCTTCCTTAGAAACAGGGATGCCATTTTAAGAATTTCTGGAGTGGGGCAAGATTTAAAATAGTGTGCAAAATCGCAAGATTTGCACGTGGAAAAGGAAAGTCCTGCTCATGAAAACTGCTGTGCAGTATTTCCCCCTGTATATTCTTCCACAGACCTATGATTCTTCTGCGATTATATTTCAAAATTTCCTGGAAGTCCGCGAATTTCTTTTCTTTTATGGGATTTCCCCAAATTAATTTGTGTATCAATCGCAGAAAAAAAAAATTGATAATTTCTTCAAACGATCGTGTAAAAATATCGGGTGCTTTGTCAAAGATCTCAGAAACAAATAGTGATTATCTTCAATAGGTCGCTGAATAAAATCGCTAATTTCGTTAAGAGTTCAGAAAGAAATTGCGAATTTCGTCAAAAGATTGCGCAAAAAAATACAAATTACGATAAACCATCGAGGAAAAAATATTGCAAATTTTGTCAAAAGGTCGTGGAAACGAGTAGTGAATTTTGTTAATTGGTCGCGAAAAGATATCAAAAATTTTGTCGATCGGTTGCGATAAACTATTGTGAATTTCGACAAATGACCGTTTAAAAAAATTAATTTCGTCAATTGGTCACAAAATAAAATAAATTTCATCAAAGGATCGTGGTAAAAAATGCCCACAATCGTAATTCACATTTTTCCATCACGATTCTTTGTTGAAATCTGCACTTTTTACTATGAACTTTTGACGAAATTCAAAATTTTGTGGATATCTTAAAATAATCGTGGGAAAAAATCGCTAATTTCGTCAAAATGTACTGCAGTGGGTTAAAAAATTGGAACCAGGCTCCTTTTACAAATCTAAAAAAAAAAAACGCTGCGAAACGAGAAGAAACTCTAAAATTCGTAAAAAAATTTTCAGAGGAAAAAATTTACTATATTGAGTTCAAAGACTGAAACCTTATTCCTTTTACGAATGTCAAATGATGGCTGCGAAACACGAAAAACCAACCAACCAACCTCCAGATTAATTTTAATTTTGTGTGCTACGATTTCTCATTTTCAAAGGTTGGCAGGTCTGTCTTTGAGAAAGTTCTAGAATAACAGATGATCAACATAACAAATGACAAACCCACTATAAAAGATAAATCGAGGTATGTATACCTAAAACATTTTTTTAATTACATGAAATTCGTATTACTAGAAAATCATTCTCTGCCGTTGATATGTAATTACATTTTATTTTATATGAAAATAAGAATTTTTGGTCAGAGCACAGACAGCCAACTTGGCCAGACGTATATTTAATTAATAATTATGTATATTTAATAAACACATATAATTAATAAATACTTATGTATTAATAAATGGATTATATATTTATTATAATGTATTATACATTAATAAATGTATTATATATATTATGTATTGATTAAAATATGTATTAATAATTTAAAACCGTTTCTGGACATTTTCGTTTTCTGCCGAAAATAGGAAGCTTACCGAAATGCGGCTTCGGTTCACAAAATCTGTTTCGGTCGATCATAATTTCCTTCATTACAACTGCGAAATAAGAAAATTGAATAAAAATGTAAAATTGTGTTTTTTTTTTTTAAGTAATAATTATTATAGTATACATACATACAAATTAAAGCATGCATTTATTTAAAACAAAAGCACACTTGGAGGTGTGGGGGATCGAACCCCAGGCCTTTCACATGCGAAGCGAACGCTCTACCACTGAGCTACACCCCCATGTCAAAACCGCTATTAAAATACTTTATGAACAAACTTTATTTGAACATCAGTCTATTTACTGTAGAAATGTCTTTCCTCCAGCTGCACTGCACTTCAGCTTTCTGCCACACGTCTATGTAGAAAGCATTATTGATTCATGAATATCGTTAAAAGGTCATATTAAGGAATAAGGCGGTATTTATGCATTTATGAGCTAATATTAATGTTAGAAATTTTAAAAATATAATCTGGAAATCTATTCATTTTTACTAAAAGGAATTTTTAAAATAAAAATAAATATATTTTTTTTTTCCACATTCCAACCGTTTTATCCTCTATAGAAGTAAGAAAGCTTATAAAATCTTTAAGCGACAAAGCTTTTTATTGTTTAAATAGTCTAAAAATTTGGTGCTTATTATGATAAAAGTGCTCCAGTGATACGAAAAGAATAAATTATAAATAAAAATTGTTTTAAATACATGCTTTTATTATAAATTACTAAAAAGTTTAAAAAAAAATGTTCCAGGACAATTGATTGAAATAAATATTTTTAAAAAGAAAAGAAATTAATTAAATTGCGAGTGATTTTATTTGTGACAGTTTGTTAAAAAAAAAAAAAAAAAAAAAAAAAAAAAAAAAAAAAAAAGATATGCAATTTTAAATCTAGCTTCCTGGCAAGAAAAGAAATGATCAACGTCCTCGTGTGCATCGAACCCACATCCATCAACACCCTGTGCGAAACTAGAAGATGCCGCATTCACCAACCATCTCACGGTTCAATCGAATAACAATTCAATCGAATTGCTTATTTCTGAAGCAATCAATGACAATTACACGTACGTGATGACATTTAAATACCCAAATTGGACAAATTTTTTTGTCCCATGAGGGGTTGCGGAGGAAAATTTCAAATATATATATTTTTTTTTAAATAAAATATTGTATTATCACCAGAAATACTTCACACTACCAAGAATTTGGTAAATTGTAGTACAGTCATTCGAGGTAACTTTGATCCGCATTTTCTCTATTTTCAGATGCCCCACTCTTATTTTAAGAATATTGTTGCAACTAGTGGCATAAAAGAGAAGACATGATCCTAAATTATTGTATGACTTTCACAAATTAAGGAATAATAATAAACAATAAAAAATGTATTTTTATCCTGGTTCAAAGTTATCGAGTCATGTAGGGTAACTTTGCACCATGCTATAAATATCATATAAAATAAGACATTTATAAAAAAGGTATTATAGTTAGGACAACTTTGAAGCGAGAAAAGTTTTTTTTTTTTTTCATATATTTAAAGACTCCTAATTTACATTTCCCAACATCACAAGATTTGTATAATTCATGATATTATAACGAATATTATGCATAAGAAGAGTGGAAGAAGAAAACCATGAATATTTAGCAAAAAAGAAATGTTTATTGTTCATATAAAACATAAAAATGCAGTGAAAAACAATTTTCAATACTTTAACTCAATAATATATCCATAGTTACAATAGTACATACTAGTACTAGTATTAATCAAAAAAGAATAAAAAATTTCGAATGCAGAGTTGCTAGTTTTGCCTCCATTCTTATTCAGAAATTTAGTGTATCCATACCAGAAAAAAAAGAATAGTGTTTTATGCTTTATTTAATAAGAGAGAGAGAGAGAGATTTAACGATCACAGAAAGTAAAAATTCTTAAAAGGAAATTTCCGGTATGAATTTAAAATGCTGGATTAAAATTTTAGACTTAACTGGCATCCCTGGTCGAATGTATTGAATGTTAAATTTGAGTAGCTCAGCCCCAAATAACGTCTTTAAATGAATTTTATGTATATTACACATATTTTTGAAAATATTTACATGTTATATTCAATGCACATTTTCGGCATTCATATATAATATACGTGCACATATGGTGAATTTTTGACAAGAAAATGGTATTTTCGTATAACCATAATATATGATTTTCATTTCTGTATTTTTTTTAATCATTATTTCACATAGTTTTTATGAACAGAAAGTTATACAGTATTTATCAGTAAACAATAAACCCATGCCTAACTTTGAGCTGGCTCAAAGTTATACTGAAAATAAGGTAAAATGGTAGTGCCTTCTAATTTTACATTTTACTCGCTATTAGTAAATACATAATCGCAAAATACTAACACATTTATTACATTTAGATAATAATATGTGTGATAAATGAGTGTATTGTTACTTACTATAAAAATTCAATTGGATTACAACACCTTTAAAACAGCATTCAAAATTAATTTGAAAAAAGTACTTCACAATGATAGATGGATGACGCAATTAATTGTGCATAATGTTGCCAATTTGTGTTCTAAAATGAAGAGTAGAAAGCGCAGTTTATAACCTTGCCAACAGAGTGTAGCACTGTAGTTCATCCAGCTTTTTAAAGTCAATCATATTGAAAATTAGGACGTGGTGCAAAGTTACACCCCATGGATCAAAGTTACCCTCAATGACTGTACAGTAGGGTGGAACGAGAAAAATAAAATTTTAATTTCGATACCCAGCTAAAAATGAACTGCAGTTTTTCTACAGAAGTGGAGTATTTTTTAGGTTTTTCTATAGTCAACTATAGATTTTCTGTAGTGCAATCTCGACTGTAAAAATACTTTAGAAATTCTGTGGCTAATGTGGCGTAATTTTGTAGTACTTTATTTCAAAAATACTCAGTGCTATTAACTTCAAAAATTCTATAGTTTATGTGAAGTCATCATAAACTTTTAAAATAATGAGATTTTGCGTCTGTAGTAATGAAGTAATTTTATCTCATAATTTTACCAGTTCGTCTTTTTCTCTTAGTGTTTAATTATTTTAGTTGTCCGAAAGGAATAAATTTTATTTTGTGTTAATCAGAGAAAAAGAAAATTTAGTTAAAATTAAATTTCAAAGTCCGAAAGAGAATGCCGTCCTCGGGTTACAGCTCCGCCCCCCCCCCCCCCCAAAAAAAATGAACTATTTTTAACCTGACTTTAAGATAAAGTTTAAATACATAAACATGAAAAAAAATCGACCGAAAATTAACTACCAAGAGTGAGATATAGGGGGGTGAATCTCTCCCCCAACAGAAACTTCTTAGTTTCTGTTTAATTTTAAGTTATTCGGAATAAATAAATTTTACTATATTTTTCAAAATCGGAGAAAATAAGATATTTCCGTTAATTAAATTTCAGACTTCAGGGATGGCAATGAGCCTTCCACCCCCCCCCCCCTCCTTAACGGATTTTTTTAATTTCTTTTATTTTAAAATACTGAAAAAGAATGAATTTTACTATGCATTTCATAAAAAAAGAAAATTTAATTACTTAAATTTCAAAATCCAGGGAAGGGAAATGGCTTTTTTCTCCTATCCCCCTTTCCCCCCCCCCTTCCCCCGCTCAACTGATATTTCTGATATACTGCTTCTCTTTTATTTTAAGTTTCTGAATATAAATAAATTTTACTATGTACAAAATCGGAGAAAAAGAAAATTCAGTTACATATCTGTTTCAAAATCCAGGAGCAACAATGACTCCCCTAGGCTCCCCTCTTTTAACGGAAAATTTTGGTTACCTTAATTTTTAAGTTACTCGCAAAGAATAAATTTTACTATGTTTTTCAAAACAGGAGAGAAAAAATTGGGTTACTTAAATTGAAATATCTAGGGAGAGGTAATTGGTTTCCTATGCCACCTTCCCCTAAACGGAAATTCTTGTTTCCTTTTTTTTAAGTTACTCGAAAAAAAATAAATTCTTCTATGTTTTCAAAATAGGAAAAAAAGAAAATTTAGTTTATACAATTTCAAAATACAGGGAAGGGCAATGGGCCTCCTATACCGTTCCCTCAACTGAAACTTTTTAGTTCCTCTTTTAATTTAAGTTAGTCGAATTAAATAAATTTCACTATTTCAAAACCGGTAGAAAAAAAAAAATTAGTTACTTATATTTTAAAATCCTGGGAGGAACAAATGACTGTTCTATAACCCCCCCCCCCCCCGCCTCCTCCTGACGGAAAATTCTTGGTTTCTTTTTTTTAGTCACTCGCAAAGAATAAATTTTATTATGTTTTTCAAAATAAGAAAATAAAATTAGTTACTTACTTCAAAATCTAGGGAGGGGTAGTTGCTCTCCTATGCCCCCCTCCTCCCCTAAACGGAAAATTCCAGCTTCCCTTTTTTTAAACATACTCGAAAGGAATAAATTCTACTGTGTTTTTCAAAAGCAGAATTTTTTTTTTTTACTTTAATTTCAAAATCCAATGAGGAGGCATCCCCCCCCCCTTTTTTTTCTTTTTCATAGCACACCCGGACCCGGATTTACTAAATGCACAATTTGCCCTTCTCCCCGAAAATACATGACTCCCAGTTCGTATGAAAATTACTTCTACTTTATAAAAACGAATGAAAAATAAATAATTCTTATTAAATATTTTATTTTAAATTTACATTGGAATATTTTATTATTGTTCACGCAGCTGAGGCTGCATTTCTGACTAAATAAATATTTATTATTTAAGTTAATTTTTAATTATAATTGATTTAATAATTATTAATAATATTTATAATTAATAATTATTGATATTTAATATAATATTAATTATATATTACATAATATGAATAATATAATTTAAATAATTAGTAATTATTATTTATAATTAATAATTATTAATAATATATAATAAATTAATATTATTTAAATAATATTTTTTATTCTAAATTCTGTCCGGGATGCAGATACATTTTGCGCTGTTAGCGAAACGAGATTGACCAATCAGAAGCTCACATTTCGCGAACTTTTCCCTGTTTTAAGGAAGCAAGCTTCCTGATTGGTCGATCTCGTTTCGCTAACAGCGAAAAATCTATCTGGATTCCGGCGGATGAAGCAGTAGTGCTCGTACAACTCAACTTTCGATCTAGGCGGAATGCTTTATTTACAATACATGTGACTCGCGATTCGACCTTCGTCTTTTTTTCATAGCCCCTTTTGTTCGTATTATGCTTTCGCGTTAATTATTATTATTATTTTTTTTAAATGAATGTCAATAACCATAACATTGCGAATATTATGTACCGAGCTAATTTTTTAAAGAACTGACACCATGCCCGTTCGGTTTTTGCGTTCGTATTTTTTAAATCTGACTTGTCCGTATAATACTTTGATTATTCTTTTAGAATGTATATTTAAGATTGCTAAATTATGTACCGAGCTTGATCTCTCTTTTTGAAAGGACTATTATACTTCCAAAAAAGTGGGCCCTTTTTAAAAAATTCGGATATACTATTCAACAGTAGAAAATAAAAGTCGCACCAATAAAATATTTCGGAGGAGGATTTGTAGGTGCAAGATACTATTTATATGTATATTTTTTGGTTTTTCTTTAAAGAATAATAGAGGTGTAGCTGATTAAAAGCTAGTTAGTGTAAATTTAAGTAATTTATTGTTACTACAGAGGAAAAGAGTTCAATAATCTAAGTTTTTTATTGAATAGTTTTTTTTTGTGTGTGTATTGTTCGGGTTATTTAATGTAACTTTTCAAGTAGTGCTTCTGGTTTTAAACATTTTAAAACAATGTGCATGACTTATTAAATTTTGGAATAAAATTAAATTTTAAAAGTAAACAGAAAAAGTATGTTTTCAGACAATGCAAAAATCTTACATTTTTTTTAAAATCTGCCTACCCTCAACTGCTGCTGAAGATTAAACTTGAAGCCACAGCGGTTGTCCAATGACCTGGAACTAACCCTTCCCACTTTTCAATGTTTTTAATTTAAGCAATTTTTCTTTTAAATTTGTCTGGTAACTTCTTTTAAAAAAAATTCTGCCTCCAGTCGAGTGGTCATTATTGATTAGAGTGTGTGCATGAATGTTTCTTCCTTAGTATACACTAGTACTTGGTATTTGATGCTCAGAAATTCTGCAAAGCAGCACTCAATAGACTGCCATGTTTACTTGTGTAATAGTCTCACCCCTGATTTGAAGCAGAAAAAATCGTCAAACTATTTTCTTTTCATGAATTGAATGGATGAAAAAATTATGAAAGATCAACGTTTGGAAGAAAAGGTCTTAAGCATTGCTCAAAAAAACAGCCATGCTGGTACTTGATAGTTTCCGAAGACATTTTGTTGATGATGTAAAGAAAAAACTTTCAGAAGGCAAAACAGATCTTGTGATAATTCCCGGAGGAGTCGCAGAGATTCTGCAAGACAATATAAGACGAGTATATGGATATTGGATAATCAATGGGAACAACAAGAAAATTCCCAGTGGAAAAGTAAGGCGCCCATCCCTGGAACTAATGTGTAGTTGGACATTACAAAGCTTGACTTTAATGACAAGCGATATAATTTCCAAAAAATTTTAAGAAGATGGGTATCTTTGACGCTTTGGACGGAAGCGAAGATGACATTTTATGGAATGACGGAGATTCTTCAGACACCGACTCTCATTACAATAGTGATACTGAAACCTTTAGTAAAAGAAATTTATTATAATTTTTTGTTTAAATTTTCACAAAGATTATTATTTGTAAATTTTACATCTATAAAAATATTACCATAAAAAGAAAATGGTATTTAATAAACATCATAATCTGGAAACATTTGGTAAGTTACTAATTTTATTGTGTTTTTTTATACCAGTAATGTTTCAGCATTTCAGTGTACAATATTATGCAGTAGATTTCTCCGCATAATAGTTGCACCTAGACTTTCACAATAAAAATTTGGCAAAAAAAAGTGCAACTATTATGAGAGTAAACACAGTACTATACAGTATGAAGTCGATTTTTGCAAAGAATCTCCACTACTTACTTAAGAGGTTACTTCACTCACATGAAAACGCCTGCCCTGTAATATTAATCTTATAAGAAATTTTTTTTAAAGTATCTCATTTGCATTTCCATATTTTGAAATTATTCTGTATGCCAGCTGAGGTCGATCGTTACAACAGCCGTTTTTTACTTTTTTGATTTTGTTTGCGGTTTTTTTTTCTGAGGCTATTTTTCTCTGAAAAAGATTAACGTCCTCATAAAAAAAAAAAAAAAAAAAAAAAAAAAAAAGTGTATTTTAGAGATCGTCTTTAGTTACCCAATGCAAACAAAAGCATGGGAATGCAAACGAGATATTTAAAAAAAAATCTCCAAAAGATTAAGATTAGAAAGTGCATGGGCACAGATGTCATATACGGGCGGGGGTTTTTTCCGACGCCAGTTTGCAGGAAGTTCAAGACTGGCAGCGGTCGTCACAGATTTTCTTTACTGTTTTGCATATTCTTTTTCATCAAGCCATTACTTTGCTTCATATTATTTTTAGCTCTTTATTATTTAATACAAAAAGTTGAGATTATTATTAACAATTCATAAAATACCTAAAAACACTACAGGTAAGTCATTGTTTGATTAATTAATGCTTCAATTGTTAAAATTTTGCAATATTTTTTATGACTGATTTGTGAATTTAGTATTTTCATTCTGTGACAGAGTCACAAAACTTGCATTTTTTTCCATGTCTGACTGAAAAAAATAATTAACTTTTGATCTGCGACTGATTGATGAATTTTGAGATATTTTCATACAACTGACTGACAAATTTTGCAAATTTTCTTTCGACGGAAAGATATGACATTTGTTCCCCCTTAAATTACTTATAATCTTGACATTAATGTAAACATTACCCTTAATCTCTGATTCATCTGATGTAAACAAACAGCCATTATTTGTGACATTAGTTGTAGATTTGTCCCCAAATCACTAATTTATAGGCATTTTAGAATTTTTTCAATTAATAATATAGAATTGTGTTTGCTTGATGTTTATATATGAAATTATCTAAAAATTAGGGAGCTTCACATTACTTTTCTCCTCAAGTGGGCACACCTAGAAAATAGTGTCAGAATGAACAAAGTAATAACTGTTCTTATGACGTAATTTTCTTTGAAAAAGTTTTGTTATGTGCAATTTTATTTAAGGAAGTTTTGGGATTTTTTGTAAAGAAAAATTATATGTGACATTTATCGTACTTTATGAAATTCATATTTTCAAACTTGCATTGATAATTTCAGTTCTGTTCAATTTAAAAAAATTGACGTATTTATGTTTGCTCTGTTTTTTTTTTTTTTTAAATTGTACTGAAATCTATCGGAAAAATTTGAGTAAAATATTTTTATAAATGTCATCCTTCAATTTAAGTATAATACATTATTAGCATTATATCTATGTATGTGTGTATATATATATATATATATATGATGTGGGAACGCTGCATCTCCTGACTGAATTTATCCCTGTGCATTTGTTATGGTGAATGCTTTTCATTATGGGTGTTCTCAAATCCAAAGAATCAACTTTATGACATATGTTTTAAATTATTTTTGTTTGGAAACGCATGAAACTAGCAGGTGTTTGTGTTCAGAAACTATGTAATCGAAAGATGTTTTCAGACGTTTTATTTTACTGCAGAAACGCGGAATTCCGCTTTTTCAGCATTGAATTTTATTATTCCTGGGATTGATGCAAATATGCATTAAAATTTGTTAACATTTTTAATGAGGGAAGGGTTGTAGTGGGAGTGTAGGAAATATAACAAAAACGTGACTACGAACCGCACCAAATTGAGCACAATTGTCAAAGGATCATGGAAAAAATGCAATTAATGTCAAAGAATCATGGGGAAAATGCGATTTTCGTCAAAGGATTACAGGAAAAAATGCGACTCCCGTCAAAGGATCGCTGGGAAACGCAATTTTCGTCAAAGGATCGCTGGGAAACGCAATTTTCGTCAAAGGATCGCTGGGAAACGCAATTTTCGTCAAAGGATCGCTGGTAAACGCAATTTTCGTCAAAGGATCGCTGGGAAACGCAATTTTTGTCAAAAGATCGCTGGGAAACACAATTTTCGTCAAAGGATCGCTGGGAAACGCAATTTTCGTCAAAGGATTGCCGGAAAAATGAGATTTTCATTAAAGGATCACGAAAAAGACACGATTTCCATCAAAGAATTGCAAAAAAAACATGATTTTTGCCAATAGATCGTGTAAAATATGCAAGTTTATTCAAAAGGTCGTGCAAAATGCTTGAATTTCATCAAAAGATCGTGTAATATGTGAATTTCTTCGAAGGGTCGTGGGAAAAACGTGAATTTCGCCAAAGAATCACAAAAAAATATGATTTTTGTCAAATGATCGCAGAAAAAATGCAAATGTCGTTAAAAGATCGTGGAAAACATGCGAATTTCTTCGAAGGATCTTGCAAAAAAATGTGATTTTCGCCAAAGGATCGTGTAAAATATGCGAATTTTGTCGAAAGACCATGTAATATGCGAATTTCTTTGAAAGGTCACAGAAAAAACAAGAATTTTGTCAAAGAATCGCAAAAAAATGCGTATTTCGTCAAATAATAGTGTAAAATATGTGAATTTCTTCGAAAGATCGTGCGAAATATGCAAATTTTGTCGAAAGATCGGGTAATATGCAAATTTCTTTGAGAGGTTGTGGAAAAAACGTGAATTTCGCCAAAGAATCACAAAAAAATATGATTTTTGTCAAATGATCGCAGAAAAAATGCAAATGTCGTTAAAAGATCGTGGAAAACATGCAAATTTCTTCGAAGGATCTTGCAAAAAAAATGTGATTTTCGCCAAAGGATCGTGTAAAATATGCGAATTTTGTCAAAAGACCATGTAATATGCGAATTTCTTTGAAAGGTCACAGAAAAAACAAGAATTTTGTCAAAGAATCGCGAAAAAATGTGATTTTTGTCAAATGATTGCGAAAAAAATGCATATTTCGTCAAATGATCGTGTAAAATATGTGAATTTCTTCGAAAGATCGTGCGAAATATGAAAGTTTCTTTGAAAGATCGTGCGAAATATGCAAATTTTGTCGAAAGATAGTGTAATATGCAAATTTCGTTGAAAGGTTGTGGAAAAAACGCGAATTTTGCCAGAGAATCACAAAAAAAAATGATTTTTGTCAAATGATCGCAGAAAAAATGCAAATGTCGTTGAAAGATCGTGGAAAATATGCGAATTTCTTCAAAGGATCTTGCGAAAAAATGTGATTTTTGCCAAAGGATTGTGTAAAATATGCGAATTTTGTCGCAAGACCATGTAATATGCAAATTTCTTTGAAAGGTCACGGAAAAAACAAGAATTTTGTCAAAGAATCGCGAAAAAATGTGATTTTTGTCAAATGATTGCGAAAAAAATGCATATTTTGTCAAATGATCGTGTAAAATATGAGAATTTCTTCGAAAGATCGTGCGAAATATGAAAGTTTCTTTGAAAGATCGTGCGAAATATGCAAATTTTGTCGAAAGATAGTGTAATATGCAAATTTCGTTGAAAAGTTGTGGAAAAAACGCGAATTTTGCCAGAGAATCGCAAAAAAAATATGATTTTTGTCAAATGATCGCAGAAAAAATGCAAATGTCATTGAAAGATCGTGGAAAATATGCGAATTTCTTCAAAGGATCTTGCGAAAAAAATGTGATTTTTGCCTAAGGATTGTGTAAAATATGCGAATTTTGTCGAAAGACCATGTAATATGCAAATTTCTTTGAAAGGTCACGGAAAAAACACTAATTTTGTCAAAGAATCGCGAAAAAATGTGATTTTTGTCAAATGATCGCGAAAACAGTGTATTTCGTCAAATGATCGTGTGAAATATGCAAATTTCTTCGAAAGATCATGCAAAATATGCAAATTTCTTCGAAAGATTGTGTAATATGCAAATTTCTTTGAAAGGTCGTAGAAAACTGCGATTTTTGCCAAAGGATCGTGTAAAATAAGTGAATTTCTTCAAAAGGTCGTGCGAAATATGTGTATTTCCTCGAAAGATTGTGTAATATGCAAATTTCTTACCACTTATTCATGTTATGTACCTACGATGACCCTCCCTTTACATTCACACCAGGGGGGGGGGTACTTTTCTAAATTTTGCCGACATGCATCATGTGACATATCTTTGGAAAGGCGTGTGGCTGCTTATTTGTATTAGCACCTTCGTGTCCCTCTCCCCACCTGCCCCTCCCCCGTGGGAGGGCATTTTTCTAAATTTTGCCATAGCCCCTCATGTGACATATCATTGAAAAGGCCTGTGACTGCTTAATCATTTTATGCACTTCTGGTGCTCTGCCGACCACTTTGCCCCCCCCCCCTGGGGGGTACTTTCCTAAATTTTGCTAACACCTGTCATGTGACATATCGTTGGAATGGCCTGTAACTGCTGAATCATTTTATGCACTTCCGGTACGCCTCCCCCACCCCCCACTTTGCCCCCCCAGGGGTGTACTTTACTAAATTTTCCCGACACCCGTCATGTGACATATCGTTCGAAAGTCCCTTGGCTGCTTAATCATTTTATGCACTTCCGGTACTCCGCCCACTACTTTGCCCCCCTGGGGGCCCTTTCCTAAATTTTTCCGACACCCGTCGTGTGACATATCGTTGGAAAGGCCTGTGACCGCTTAATCATTTTATGCCCTTCCAGTACCCCGCCCACCACTTTGCCCCCCAGGGGGGCACTTTACTAAATTTTGCAGATACCCGTCATGTAACATATCGTTGGAAAGACCTGTGACTGCTTAATCATTTTATGCACTTCGGTACCACACCCACCACTTTGCCCCCCATGGGGGCACTTTACTAAATATTCCCGACACCTGTCATGTAACATATCGTTGGAAAGGCCTTTGGCTGCTTAATCATTTTATGTACTTTCGGTACTCTGCCCGCTGCTTTGCCCCCCTAGGGGGGCACTTTCCTAAAATTTTCTGACACTAATCATGTGACATATCGTTGGAATGGCCTGTAACCGCTTAATCATTTTATGCACTTCCGGTACTCCTCCCCCACCCCCCACTTTGCCCCCCCCAGGGGTGTACTTTACTAAATTTTCCCGACACCCATCATGTGACATATCGTTCGAAAGGCCCTTGGCTGCTTAATCATTTTATGCTCTTCCGGTACTCCGTCCACTACTTTGCCCCCCTCGGGGGCACTTTCCTAAATTTTTGCGACACCCATCATGTGACATATCGTTGGTAAGGCCTGTGACCGCTTAATCATTTTATGCATTTCTGGTGCTCCATCCACTACTTCCCCCCCCCCCTTTGGAGGGCACTTTCCTACATTTTGCCGACACCCAAGCCTGTGACCGCTTAATCATTTTATATACTTCCACTGCTCCGTGCACTACTTTGCCCCCCTGAGGGCACTTTCCTCAGGGAGGCAAAGTGGATACTCATTAAAAAAATACTACATTTTTGAGGTCGATATACTACAAAAAAACTGCAGTTGGAGAACTGCGGTGATTTGGCCGATTCCACTACAGAATTTTTGCGGTCAATAAAACTGCGAAATTTCTGCAGAATTTTTAATATTGATATAACTATAAATTTTCTGTAGAATTTTTGTGGTCAATACAACTGCTAAATTACTGCAGTTAGTAAACTGCGGTAATTTTGTAGTTCTATTGACCGCAAAAAATCTGTAGTGGAATCGGCCAAATCACCGCAGTTTTCCAACTGCGGTTTTTTTGTAGAATTTCTGCAGTTCATTTTTAGCTGGGTATGTAATAGAGATAAAAAGTTGTCTAATGCCTTTGGTAAGACAGTGTTAAAATATTTTAACAAACATAATATATTTAGAGGTGCCGCAAAAGACTTGAATATATGTATTTTTAAGAAAATTTTACGAATTTTGATAAAATTGGTTTAGTAAAAAAAAAAAAAAACTATTTTAAATATCAAATGCCTGTTTTCAATTATTAAATAATACACATAAACTACTTTACAGTAGAAATTTACAGTGTTATACTGCATACCTTTAATATTTATGCTACTAAATCTTGTATCTTTTAATTTCCATTTTTTTAGATTTTAACAGTATTTCGTAATAACATTTCGATGAACCTTACTTTTAACTTAAAAACGCTGCAAAACATTTTTTAGTTCTGAAAATTAATAGTCAAATGGAGGACAGTACTTGTTTTGAAGTGACCTTGATTCAGGCCTGGTTATTGCCTGGTGTAGGGTGGCGGATGTGGAAGAGAAACATGTAACTGTAGCAATGGTCTGGTCACCTGTTTCAGTCGTCAGTCACTGCAGGCAAACGAATCGTTTGAGTAACAAATGTTTTTAAGCTGTTCTTTACTGGATTTTGTTTTGTTTATGAATATGTCAGTTTGAATATTTGTATAATAATTTATTAGTTAATACTTTATCTTTAGAGTGATGGCAGTGTCAAGACCAGTTCACACCAGACAAAAGTTAGAATGCCCAATTTTTGGGTACCATAAACAATTAAGTGATATAAGATTTTCAACTTATTATGACAGTATGAAATATTATCTTTATATTCGACATGAGCTGAAATCAGACAAAACATCAAAACAACGAACGGTGAGTGAAATACTTGATATGCTTATTAAGAAAGTTGAATCTATTTGGTCGTCAGCATCTATTCATGTAGTATCTCGCACTCGCATGTTAGAAATGGGAAAAACCTATCATGATAAATGCAGAAGTATTTTAAGATCAAAAGGTAGAAAAGGTACCGAAAAATATAATTTGATTGCAGTAAAATTTTTAAATGAAAGCAAACCTCTTTTTTATGTAGCAACCTGTAAGTGCAAAGAATTTTCTGTCTGTCAGTGCGAAAAAAGAAAAAAAGTACCTAAACTTGAGAAAGATTTTTTACTTGACCAAACAACAGTAAGAAAAATGTGTATAAGTGGAGTCTATAAAGTTATTTCCAAGATTTTAACACAAAGAGAAGAGAGGAAGCAACAGGTAATACAGCAACAATTAAAGTATAACTACAATCAGAAATTAGTAGTTAAGGCTACTAGAAAAGTTGAAAATTATGTCATTCAATCAGATCCTGAGCAAACATTTAAAGGAAACTTAATCCCTTCGGCCCTGGCGTCCTGCTATTAGAGCACATCTTTACATTGCCCTAAATTATTCATTTTAAGAATTTTTAGTTGAAAACCCAGTGTCCTACTAATAATATATTGCAGATTAACAATTTAATCTAATTTGTAATCACACATGGCAGCACATGCCTCAGTAAGGAGTAAAATGGAGGCTTCTACCAGTTTAAGGGCAAAACGTAAGTACACATTTTTAACCTTTTCAATAAAAATACTAATAACAATTTAGTGACGTTTTGTTAATTGTATTTTATAAATTAAGGCATTTTCTACCTAAATTAGTCATCTAACTTAAAAGATAATGATAAATCACATTATAACTAAAGATAAAACATTTGTTCTAGTATTAGGACATGAGGCCTTGGTGCTAACAAAGTGTGTGTAAAAAGTACCCAGAATTGCTATATAAAAAACACAAAAAAATATTTTTTTCATCAAAATTTATTTTGCCATCTTCAAAGTAAACCCTACTGAGTTCAATGTAACTATGCCAGCACAGGTCCCAATCTCCCATACTGTTTAGATAGGTAAATTGGGGTATGGCCTTTAGTTCCTTCTGAAAAATTTCTCTTATGGCCTCAATTGACTCAAAACATTTTCCTGGAAGTGATAATTTTATCTTCGTGAACAGAAAAATGTCACTCGAGCCCATACCAGGCGTGTTCGGTCCTTGGTTGACGACATTAGTTGCGTCTTTGGCCAAAAACTCTTGCAGAACAATAAGAGAAAATTGAGGTCTTTCGAAATCAGTCCTGTGGCGATGCGTTTCAAATGCAAAATATTGGACATATCTTTATGAACGGACTTAAAAGATGTGTGAGATATCTTGAGCCAACTCTCTTTAAGACACATACGATGTTTTTCAAGCACCAGCGTCTTGATTTTATTGCTGTCAGCTTTGTGCGCAGAAATAGGCTGACAAACTGTCCATTAAACAGTGATGCCGAATAAAAAAAAAATATGGACGCGGTACTTGTGACACTTGTGCCAGCAAATATGGTAAAAACGTTGTTGTAAAGTGGTATGACAATAAAATTGTGACACTAGCATCTACATTTCTGTTAGATAATGCGAAGGATATTGTTAAAAGATGGAGCAAAAAAGATTCCACTTATATTTATGTATATAGGCCAGAAGTTGTGAAGTACTACAATAAAAACGTCGGGGAAGTCGATAAACATGATTTCTTACCGTCATTGTATTGAACTCCTATAAAGTGTAAAAAATCGACACTTCGAGAAATATCTCATTATTTTAGTATGGCCATTACAAATTTTTGTTAGAGTATAAAAATAATGCAAAATGCTTGGTTTTTTTTTTTGCAAGATTAAATGGATTTATTCGATTTCACATTTGAAATAGCAGAAGCTCTATCACTCAAAAACCAGTCGCTAATCCGTATCAAGCATGGAAGACAGTCATCAAGATGCTCTGTTTTGCCAAAGAACAAAATGAATACTGCTGTTAGGCCTTCATAAGACATTGGATTTGATGGAATGAACCATATGATTGAAAGGAGTGAAAAGCAACAGAGGTGCAAAATGGAAGGTTGTAGATATAAAAGTACCTGTTTTTGTGAAAAATATCAAGTATTTTTATGTTTTCACGCACAGACAAATTGTTTTAAAGGATTTCATATGAAAAAAGCTCATTTTATTCATTCTCATGTCCTTTATATCTTACATAATTCTAAATGTGCACATAAAATAAAATTGCTCATTTTGCGTAATTTAAGCCCTGGTGTCCTATTATTAGAACAATTTTTAATTAGTTTACTAATTATCGAAATGATATAATTCTTCATATTATAGTTATTTATGTCTGTTCAAGCTTATTTAACCTGCAATTTATTTTTTGGCTGTTTCCAAATTAAATCAGGGCCGAAGGGGTTAATATACAATCCCAAAAATTCTTCTACTTATCTTTTGGATTCAACTACAAGCGAGCAAATGCGAGTAGCACTCCCAACAGTAGCAAGTGCTTGTGACCGAAATGTTATTTCAGACAGAGTTGCTGCGACTATCGCAAGTGCTGTTCTTAAAGATGTTGGAATGATTACAGAGGAGAGCAAGAATAAGGTAATTGATAGGATAAAAATTCGAAGAGAGAGAGAGCCAAGAATCGAACAAAAGAGATAGTAAGAAGCCTTAACCAAGTTGGAGATAATATAAGTTTGTTTTTCGATGGAAGAAAAGATAAAACAATTGTGCAAGATAAAAAAAGTAAACAAATTTTACAAAAACACGGTCATCGAAGAACATATTCTTTTATTAAAAGAGCCCAGTTCATTCTTTCTAGGACATGTAACCTCTGCTTTTGGAACAGGTGAAGATATAAAAAATAGCATGACAGCCTACTTTATTGGTAACAATCATTTGAACATACCAACTGTAACTGCTATTGGGTGTGATGGGACAGCCACAAACACTGGAGTTAATAACGGTGTGATTGCTTTAACAGAAAAAGATCTCAATAAGCCACTGCAGTGGCTGATTTGTTTGTTACAGTTAAAGGAATTGCCTTTGCGCCACCTGTTTCCTGAATTAGATGGAAAAACAAAGGGTCCTAAGGAATTTGGCGGGGTTTTCGGCAAACAACTTGAAAATTGCAACCATCAACCAGTGGTTAAGTTCCTGCCACTAAAATTTCTAAAATTTCAAAAATTCCAATGGCTGCCATTTTGAAACAAGATGGCGGATGAAACTGGCCAACGAACTTGGTCGAGACATTAGTATGTACTATGCATATGAAAAATTTCATCCAAATCGGTTAAAAAATTCGAGAGTTACAGCATGACAAAATTCAGATATAAATATATATATATATAGTATATATATAATTTTATTAATATTATTAATATTTATTGTTAATTTATTAAAATTTAAAAAATTGAATATGGTTAAATAAATAAATGATTGTATTTTGTATTTTATTATTCTTTTCAATTAAGTGAATTATTATCTTTGTCAAAATACTTTTGAGCGCTACTGTGCTATTTAAAAAACTGTGTTTGAACAACTATTTGTAAGCAAAAAAGTAATCACAACAGTTAAATTCAAACTGATATTACATCTTGATTTTTTTTAAAAAAGCTCATTTATTTCACTTTTTTAGAAAATGTATGCATAAATTTACATCAATTAAACTTAATATTATTGTTGTTATAGTAAAGAAACATCTATAGATTGCTGTTAAAAACAATATTTGATTTTAAAAATGTGAAAATAAAACAGTGAAAAAAATTATAATTTTATGTTAAATTTGGACTTTAAAAAAAAAATCCTTATATTTAAGGCCCTTGCGGCACCTCAAGATATAAATTTATAAAGAAAAAACTTCGTAGTTTTATTGTTAACATACGAAGACAACTTTTAATTGCTATTAGAAAATCATTTGCTGAAAAAAATATTTTGCCCTATACTTTCGTTCCACCCTACTGTACAGGAAGTATGTTAAAATTGAATTGAGGGATTTCAGACGAACGGGCACACAACGCAAGTTAAATACGAGCTTTTAAAAATATATAGGTACTGTAGGGATTATTGTACTGTGGATAGGGAATGCACTCTCGAGATTAATTTCTAATCCTAGAGTTTTGGCAGTGCTTTGACGCAATCCGATAATTTTTGAGCGATAATTTCTCTAAAATCAATTACTGCTTTCTCTATAAATAGAGCTAAATTTTTATATTTAAGATAATTAATTATTAAGAATTGCTTGATTTCCGAATGAAAATGTTTCTAATTTTCAAATGTTACTCGAAAAAAATAAAATAAAATAAAAATAAAAATTTTCAAATAGTGACGCGAGTTAATCTAACAAGTGGACGTTACCGACCGCAAATTCAAACCATAACGAATAATCATGCACTACGGCATAACTTATGAAACAATTTCCAACAGGAATATTGTTAAGAAATTTCACGTTTGTTCATACAATGAAATGAAATATCCATAAGTAAACATAAAAAAATAGTAAACATTCATTTTCTGCAATTGCTGTGCATAGCCGGTATTGTGTGGGAATTCTTTCGTGCTACCCCGCCTGTGATCAACACACCTCGTAATACACTAAAAATTAGTTTAATTTTAAAATGCATATCACAGTTGAAAGCTGAAAATTGTACCGTAATACACATTTCATTTTCTGTTACCACCAATCTACAGTCGTGGAAAAAAAAAAGTAAACACCCCTTACTAACTCTACAAAAAATTATCGTAGAAGAAAGTTACTGGTACCACACGATTGGCAATAAAGTCTACTTTAAGAAGACGTATATAAAATTTGCTTAGGGGGCCATCTACATATTAAAACTAACCATAACTTTGTTTTTACAATAGTAGTACACAATTCTGACAGCATAAATGAACTGTACACCCTTCAATTAGCATAAAATCAAATTTTTATACAATTCGTACGATAAGTTTCATAGAAATTAAATATTTTAAAACGAGCATATTTTAGGGGCTGTATCCAAATTGAAGTTCGGTACTTGATTGTTGATTGAGAGAGCCCCCTTCTTGATCAAGGCATCTTAAGCGCCACTCAAGCAATCATTGAAGACTGCTAGATTAGAGGATAGCATAAGAAATTTCAAAATATCTAGTCACTTCTATCATAAACGGCCCCTTAAACCATCTTTTTGCAGTTTTTCAAGCATAATTTGAAAACTACTTGGAAGAAAAATGTGAAATTTTGGATTTCCATAAAGCAGGACTTAATAAATCTAAATCCATCAACAACAAAAAATTGTAGGTTGCAATTCATAATTTTTTCGAATATTAATTTCATAATTCATAATGCATATCATAAAATTATAAAAATTGCAAATTCAACGTATTTATGTTTGGGTATTTTAGTATTATTGCTACACAAAAAAATAGCAGATTAGGAGTATAATTTCAGGAGGTATTAATAAAAATATGAAATGTAATTTAACATTAGAAGCACTAAATTTTGAATGTTTATAATTCAAAAACTTATCATTCAAATGACTTGAAATTTGGTGTCTAGGCATATTTTGAACCGAAGATTTGAAATATCTTGTCAAAATTGGGTATTGCCATTGAAAAAAAAAATTGGATTAGTTTTACTATGTAGATAGCCACCTAAGCAAATTTTATATACATCATTTAAAAGTAGACTTTATTTCCAATAGTTCGGTACCAGTAACTTTCTTCTACGATAATTTGTTGAGGACTTAGTAGGGGGTGTTTACTTTTTTTTCCACGACTGTACATGATACTGGCTTTACATAAAACTTCTCTAACATTCATTAAATCAAAGCACTAAGCTTCACCTTTAACTGCTATGACAAAAATTGTCGCGTAGATACGTCAAACGGTCTCTGAGACCGCTTGCTCGAAGGATGAATACTAGAAAACGGTAATTCTGCTTATTCAGAATTTAGTGTCGCCCCCTATGAAAAAAAATATATCCATAAATATAGATAATACAAAACATATTTCAGTTTTAAGACTAAAACACACACTTTTATTTTATATAAAATAATGTCATTCGCATCCGCTGAAGAATTCCACATTTAGAAAATCCAGTCTTATACAATATCTACAGAAAAGTATGTATGTGACGTCACTGTCGCAGAATAATACACAATTCCAGCAATGACGTCATTCAAAAAACTCGACACAACCCCCCCCCCCCCCAAAAAAAAACAACAAAAAAACAAAAAAAGAAACGGTTATCTAATGATTCATATGTCTTCATTTGTTTGTAACATTAATATAGATACTTAAAATTATATATAGTTTATAATAGCTCCATGTTTTATCAGAAATCTTTCATTTACATATTTTCAAAATAGCACGTGTTTTAATCACACTTTTTTCGGTTATTATGGGAAAATGGCAACAAAAAGATATAATAGTCTACTATTTTCCATCTGTTTTTCCTTTACTTTCTACAGAAATGGAGTACTTCAGTTGCCAAGATTAAATTAATTCTTTAAAAACTACAAAAAAATTAATATCTCAAAAGTAAATTGAGATGTACTTTTCAAACAAATTGCATTCAAAAGCACCTTTTTTTTCCTATACGACGGTGTATAAATAGAAAATGTGCAATGCTTAGAAATTAAAAAAATTGCAGTAGATATTATCCCGTACATTGATAAATCTGCCTTGTTTTATGGCTGGCTTATGTAACGGATGGTTATTTTTTAATGACGACACTTTAATATCTGGCCGAAAGAAATAGCGTATCGGGAGCTAAAAATTCTCGATTAACTCATAGGTTACTATTTCTGTACTTAACTATATGTACAGGACTATTATAATTATTATTCACCTATTCAGAAGTCTCTAACGATAGTACTAGGACTCCAAACGAAACACAATTTCATTAATATCTGTAATTAAACTGAAAATTACAAGTTAAACTGTGAGAATTGAAAAAAACAGCGATCTGTTTGACCACTAAAAGGAGTTAAGTGTTAAAATAGATTTATCATTGTTATAATCATTTAATGAGAAATTTGTGGTTGCATTGTTTCGCAGTTTTCTCATGTACATATCAATTTAATAACGTCTTAAATAGTGTAACATGAGTAAAATGCACAGAAAACTATTTTTCCCCATTGACTTTAATGACTTTTGAGTACCAGAACTAACACATCGGCTGATAAGTTCCCGGTCTAACACAGAGATGGCGCCAATAATATAGAAGTAATATTCTGTTTAATAAGTACTTACTAACCTTTAAAAGGTAGCTGTAAGCATTTTATGACGATCTGACGGTTGCTTCAAAAGTTACAGTGGCTTTAGTGAAGCAGCTTTTTGTATTTGCAAAACAATGGAAAAAAAAAGAATTTCGTATTTTGATAAAACATTGCTATTTGATGGGGAAAAACACCGTGGAAACAAAAGCTTGGCTTGATAAATGTTATCCGGACTCTGCACTAGGAAAATCGAGCATTATTGACTGGTTTGCTAAATTTAAACGTGGTCGTACAAACATCGATAATGCGCAACGCTCTGGTCGTCCAAAAGAGGTGGTTATACCGAGCAACATAAAAAATGTCCACAAAATTGTTTTAGAAAACCGTAAAGTGAAGTTGCAGGAGATAGCTGACACTCTGAACATATCAAAAGAACGTGTAGGCTTTATTTTTTCGTGAACATTTGTCTATGAGAAAGCTGTTTTCGAAGTGGATCCCCTGCACCCTGTCACAGGTCTTTGGCTACGATGACAAAATTGCACGAATTACGGTTCGAATTGCTTCTGACCCACCCTATTCTGCAGATTTGGCTCCCAGCGACTTTTACCTGTTCGCAGACCTGAAAAAAAAATGTTGCCCGGCAAGAGATTTGACTCGAATGAGGAGGTGATCGCCGAAGCAAACGCCTATTTTGAGGCCAAAGATAATTCGTTCTTCAAGAAAGGCATTGAAATGTTAGAGAGGCGCTGGAATGATTGTATCGCTCAGGAGACTATGTTGATGAATAAAATCGAATTTGACCAAAAATGTTGTGTTTTCTTCATTAGACCGGGAACGTATCCGGTGTAGCCGATGTGTTATAATTGCTACTTATTCTGTAAACGAACTATAATTGTTACTTATTCTATACTGTATAGAAAACATTTTGTCGTCTATCTAAGTAAAGCATGTCATTTTTAGAACTTTATAGAAATTTTGAAACATACAAAATGGGAAAAAAATAAAATGCATTTAAAAATATCGATATTATACACAATAATTAATTATATCACAAAGCTTGGAAATAACAATCACATTTTTTTAATTTTAACTAAGTAACTTTTTACAATAAGCAATACACCTTCATCAAATGTTTGCACAGTGAACTTGTTGGAAATGCATTATCAAAATATTAGATAATCTTATGTAACCAACGTCACGGCGTCTGAGTATAATCGTAAATATAATAACAAAAGCAAAGGTATTTAAGTAAAAGTAAATATTCTAGATTTATTTTGTGATGTTTTTTAGTTATCGGTTAAATCAACAGGTATTTCAGAATTTTTCATGCAAAATATTTGCTCTCTACTGTTAAGGACCTAAATGATGCAGTAATGTGTTTGAGCAATATATCTTCATCAAATGTTTCCATTCGACTTTTCTTTGTGTTGTAATTAAGACGAATTTATCAAAGAATTTCCAGATTCTACTATTTTATTTATTTATTTTAGAACTTTACAGAAATTTTGAAACTTACAAAATGGGGAAAAATAAAATACATTTAAAAATATCGATATTATACACAATAATTAACTGTATCACAAAGCTTGAAAATAACAATCACATTTATTGCATTTTAACTAAGTAACTTTTTACATTAACCCTTTATCTACTGACGGTACTTAGTAGTACCACTCACTTTAATCTTTCATCCCATAGTGAATATTACTAATATTCTACTGGTACTTTGCAAAAACACTCTTTTAACTCCACTTTATCCGGATGCCTGGCAGCAGTAGTTCTACGCTTGCTATTTTAGCGAGGAAGGGGGCTATCTTTGAAACAGTTCATGTGTTTTGTGCCGACATCTTGTACAGATTGCCATGCTCGTCTTTTTATTGCTGCAAACACAGTAAAGGATAAAAGATAAGTGTTGGATTTTTTTATGTGTTCACTATGATATTAGAATACAATTTGACTAGCTATTTTAGGTGAACGGTGTATGTATTTGATTTAAAAGTTGAATTACTCGGTGGTTCTTATAAGTACCGTCATTACACTGGGTGTTGGAGAAAAACTTCTTGTTTACTTTTCGTCTGCGTCGTTATCCATCGTTTTCATTTGCTTTAAAATGTAATTACTAAAATGTAGTGTAGTAATAATTTTCCTACTATTTCTTTTCTGTTTCATTATTATTTTTTATAGGAAATCGAAAAATTTGTGGCACCGGCTCTCATTTGCTATGCTATAAATGGCATATGTAAATTCGGATATTGCATATGTGGAGACGCGAGAGAACATGTTGCTCCTGGAATATACACGTCGCTTAACTAAAGAACTGCTAACAAGATCGAAACCTAGAAAAAAATAAATAAATAAAAAATAAAAAATAAATAAATAAATAACCCTTTCAGGGGCAAAGGATTTTTAATGCTAAAATGTTGAAATAAATGATGCTGTTACGATAATACTGGCTCCGGAATTCGCCTAGAAATGTATTTATAAATAATAAAAAGGGTACATTTCACATACTTATTAAATAGAAAATATTTTACTACAATTCTGGTGCCTTAAGGGTTTTCTGTTACGATAATATTTTAGTCTTAGTGTACTGACGTACTTTAAAGTACCACTTTAATTAATTACCACTAAGGAAATAAATTTCTCACGGGTGAGTATTTTTTTTATGTTTATCCTTTAATTTTAATTGTAGTAACTGAAAAAAAATATTACATGAAAAAATTGCAGTAGATAAAAGGTTAAGCAGTACATCTTCATCAAATGTTTACACAAGCGAACTTGTAGGAAATGCGTTATCCAAAATATTAGATAATCTTATGTAACCTACGTCACGGCGTCTGAGGATAATCGTAAATATAATAACAAAAGCAAAGATATTTAACCCTTAAATGCCGGTTGTTGCTTTTCAGCAACATACCCAATTTAGGCTCTAAAATATTATTAGAATAATATTGAAGCTATAATGCCTAATGTTGCCAATAAAATACATTCTGAGAATATTATTAAATCGATTTTCAACATGTAGATGGCAACATTTGTGCTGTTTAAGAATAAAGATAGATTTATTTTTTCAATTGTTGATACTTGCTCTTTTTGTTTTGTTTGGAAGCTTGCGAAATACCCTATTTTGTTTTGCAGTGAGCAAGTAAAATTTATTTCTTAATATAGTTCCTAAAATTCTTGTGTATTTAATATTATAGAATTTTATCAAGGAAAATTATTTTTTCAATTAAAGACCAGTATTACCAAGTAACAAACTGTTTTTTAGCCGTAAACTATACTTAAAACAAAATATGATATTTTTAAGTATTTTTCCCATGACTTACTTTAAAAATGAAAGCCGAAAAACATTATTACAATGATTTTTGAAAAATCAGGCATTTAAGGGTTAAGTAAAAATAAATACTCTAGATTTATTTCGTAATGTTTTTTAGTTATTGGTTAAATAAAGAGATATTTCAGAGTTTTTCCTGAAAATATTTGCTGTTAACTGTTAAAGACACTGATGATATAATATGCTTCAAAATTTCGAATTTTCACTTTTGTTCTTAGCCAATTTACATCATTAGCTTATATCTGAGTCAGTTTAGAAATTTATTTTCTATCCAGAAATTCCAAATTCAAACCACAATATCTGAATCGTAATTTTTGCTTTATTTAATTACTGACCTTTAATGATTACATAAAGTAAAATTTCTTCTTTCGGAATTTCCGGTATGGACTGGGAATTTTTCAGTTTTAAAAAAAAATTCCTTACATACACGCTAATGATGCAAATGAGTTAAAATATATAACAAACTGAGACAATTCAGAAAACTAGAAAACCGGAATTCTGTTTTTTTTTTTTTTTTTCAGAATTTAGTCTCGTCCCCGAGGAAAAAAAAAATATATATATAGATAGTACAAAACATATTTCAGTTTAAAAAGTTAAAATACACGATTTTATTTTATATAAAATGACGTCGTATTCATCCGAAGAATTCCACATTTACGATTCAGTCAAACAGCATCTATAGAAAAGTATGCATAGGACGTCACTATTGCGGAATAATACACAAACTCAGCAAAACGTGATGTCGTCATTCAAGAAAACTCGAGAAACAAATCGGCTATCTAATGGTTCATATGGCTTAATTTGTTTGTAACATTAATATGGATACAGAAAATTAAATAAAATTTACAATAGCTCCATGTTTTATCAGAAATGATTCATTTATACTTTTTCAAAATTCTGAAAATGTTATTACACACGGATTAATAAAATTGCATTTTTTCAACTTTTTGATAGGAATTAAGTAAATGCGAAGAAAAAAAGTCACGCAAATATTCTTTAAAATACATTTTTATAGCAGACGATATTCTAGGAATAGAACGTAATTTAATTACAGTTTTTTTTAGTTGTTATGAGAAAATGGCAACAAAAATATATAGTAGTCTATTATTTTCCCTTTGCTTTCTACAGAAATGGAATACTTCAGCTGCCACCATTACAGAAATGGAATTAAAAACAATAAAAAAATTAATACCTGAAAAATAAATTGAGATGCAGTTTTCAAACAAATTGCAAAATAATACTTTTTTTTTTTCTATACGATGGTGTAAAAACGGAAAATGCGCTATATTTAAAAGTCTAAAAATTGCGGCATAGATTATCAGTATTTAACCGTACAATGGTACACCTGCTTCGTTTTATGAATGGCTTATGTTTACGTGTAGAGTTATTTTTTAGTGTCGACATTTCAATTGTTGTCTGAAAGAAATATCATATCGGGGCTAATAACTAATTTATGTAATTTCACAATAGATAAATCTATTCAGACTTTTAAAGTTCGTAAATAAACAATACCACGTAGAGATACGGATATAAATCTTTGATTCACCTTTTTTGAGAATACATTTTTTTTCATATTTATGTACATTGGTAAAAATTAAATACTCAAATACTAAATTAAATTATGGATGTAGCAAGTATTTTCGTGTTGTATAGAAACTAAAATAGATGCATTTTAAATTAGACAATAATTTAACACTCATATCTGTTCATTATCAAATTACATGGTTTTAAACATCATGCTAAATCTGATTCATTCACGCAGCCGAGGTGTCATCTGTGCCCTTAACCTTTTTGAATACGAGCAGGAATGTCGACTATTTTTATCTACAATTGTACTTCAATTTGCGAAAAAAGTTCTTTGTGGTATAGATAGCTTGAAAAAAATCGTAGAATAATTGTTTGACAGAGGTTTTTTTTTATGTATTGTTATGTATTATTAAATGTATGGCAGAGGTCACACATAATTTACGTCACAGTGTCTGAATAATAACAGCAAAGATAATGAAAAATGCAACGTGATTTAAATAAAAGTTAATATTATAATTTTATTTTTTAAGATTTTATAGCTATTTGTTTTTAAAAAAAACGTTTTAAGAATTTTCTTAACTATTCGGATGTGTCAATCCCAAAACTTTCTTCTTTACCATACATGTTAATATTTCAAAATGTTGTTATGCAAGTTAACCCTTCAGTGTTAATACTTCAAGATTACATCAACTTTGATTTACCTCTTAAGTTACTGCTTCATTTTACAAATCGGAGTGAAAACGTGTTAATCTCAATCACAATAAAAATATGCAATATTATGTATTTATCATTATGTACTATATTAAAGTACATATGTATTATGTATATAGCAGACATCAAATAGAACAAGAGAACTACAGCTTTGGCCAGATTATGCAGCAAAGAATTTTTACAAATTGATTTTGAAAATTGCAAAATAATTTATCCGTCCAGATTTTATTTACCACCCATTATCCGGGAATCAATAGAGATATTTTTACGCAGTGAGACTATTTGCAATGATTCAGTCTCCCTTGAGTTTCCTAAAATTTTGAAGGAGATGCTGTGCAAGTTTAGTAACAATAGTAGAAATTAATTCACGCTCACAAATATCCATTTTTATTAGCCCCCGGTATGCTATTTCTTTCTCCAAGCAAATAAAAGGTCGTCTCCAAAAAATTACGTTCCGTTGCATAAGCCAGCCGTAAAACAAAGCAGATGTATCATTGTACTGTTAAATACTCTACTGTAATTTTTTTAACTTCTAAGCATCGCATATTTTCAATTTTTATACCGTCGTATTGGAAAAAAAAAAGTACTTTTAAATGCAATTTGTTTGAAAACTGCATCTCCATTTGTTTTTAAGATATTAATTTTTTTGTAATTTTTAACGCCGTTTGTTTAATTTTGGCAACTCAAGTACTCCATTTCTGTAGAAAGGAAAGGAAAAATAGCAATTGTTGGAAAAATAGTTGGAAAATAACAATTATATCTTTTTGTTGCCATTTTCCTAAAAAAAACTGAAAAAAATGTACGTGCTATTTTGGAAAAATATAAATGAACTAGCTGACCCGCCCGGCGTTGCCCGGGCAGAAAAAAAACTGAATAATATTTATTTGGCACAGATGTCATATACACACCATGGCAATATAACTATATATCCACAGTTATACTCCGGAACGTTTAAATCAGTAATTTGGATTTCAGAAGCAACGCGTTCGCCCATGCAATGATTATTAAGCCTATTTTGGCGATTGCTTATGCTCTGTGTTTGACGCCGTTCTGGATCCAATCTATTTCGATTTTCTCTTCTTAATGCGGCTTCTTGTTCACTTTCAAGCGTTCGCCGAGATCTTTTACGGGCATTTCTAACTATATTGTGAAGTTCCATCAATTGCTGCGAAAGAGAGAACGTAAATAAATAAACGCGAAACGTAAATAAACCGCATTTACCTCCGCCTAAATCCTGCCAAATAACTTTTACACAATAACCAATGAGATGCGTTTTTCGGGCGTTGCCATTAAACAAATAATGCCGATTTCTGTGCCACGTACGTTAGCGTAATATATATATAGATAGTTTCTGATAAAACATGGAGCTATTATAAACTAAATTTAATTTTAAGTATGTACATTAATATTACAAACAAATGAAGGCATGTGAATTGTGAGATAGCCAATTTTTTTTTTTTTTTTGTCGAGTTTCTTGAATGCCGATATCTCTTTTTTGGATTTGTGTATTATTCAACGATAGTGACATCTTATGCAGACTTTGCTGTAGATGTTGTTTAATACAGGATCGTAAATGAGGAATCCTTCAGCGAATGCGGATGACGTCGTTTTATATAAAATAAAAGTGTGTGTTTTAAGACTTAAAACTGAGACATGTTTTGTACTATCTCTATATTTAGATATATTTTTTTTCGTCGAGGCGACACTAAATTCTGAAAAAGCAGAATTCCTGTTCTCTAGTTTTATTTTATTTTTGCACTGGTTTTCGTTATACATGAAGTCTCGTTACATTATTTAGTTCTTGTTAAAAAAAAAAAAAAAAAAAAAAAAAAAAAAAACTGCGAAAATATTTCTATTAAGAATGATCTTGAAAATGTTGCCGTTTGTGCGATGAAACGTATGCTGATCTAAATAAAGGTATTTTAATCACTATTAGCAATTTTTAGCTTAGTTTGACTCAATCATAATATGTAACTAGTTGGATGTGCCAATCCCAAAACTTTCTTCTGTCTCATGTCAATATTTAATTATAATTAGTTTTATTAGTGCTTTTATTAAAACTAAGCATAACTTTATACACTTTTCGATGGTACAATATTAAAATTGCACAAAAATCGCTATCACAACGCCCCCTTCCGGCGGAATTTTTCCAAATTCAGGGAGGGCCTTCTTGCCATGGCCAAAAACATACACAAAAAAATTGGTTCAATTCTATGCATAACTTCATAGACTCTTCGATGGTGCAATATTCAAAATGCACAAAAATCGTTATTACAGCGCCCCCTACCGGCGGATTTTTTCCAAATTCAAGGAGGGCCTTCTTGCCATGGCCAAAAACATACACAAAAAAATTGGTTCAATTCTATGCATAACTTCATACACGTTTCGGTGGTACAGTATTAAAAATGCACAAAAATCGCTATTACAGCGCCCCTACCGGCGGAATTTTTCCAAAGTCAGGGAGGACCTTCTTGCCATGGCCACAAATATGCACAAAAAATTATGTTCAATTCTATGCATAACTTCATACACTTTCCGATGGTACAATATTCAAAACGCACAAAAATCGCTATTACAGCGCCCCCTACCGGCGGATTTTTTCCAAATTAATGGAGGACCTGTTTGCCATAGCCAAAAACTTAAAAAAAAAAAATTGGTTCAATTCTATGCATAACTTCATACAATTTTTGATGGTACAATGGCGACACACGGACAAACAGATTGACAGACAGACATTTTGTATAAACATGTTTTGTGATCTCTGACCCCTAAAACGTGTAAATCCGTCAAAAACCGGAAGTCGAAAAAAATTTCGATTGCAATACTTTCTTCTATTGAAGATAGAAGAAAGTAAAAAAATCAATATTTTTCGTTATTAAGCTGTGCATCAGCTGCTTGAGAATCTTCGGGTTATCTGGATGCAAATTGCCCGTCGCTGTATGAACAGCCGATGTACAACAGAACTATGAAAAATAGAGAAAAATCGCTCTTGTCGGCGGATTGTTACCAAATTCACGTGGGACCTGTGGGCCATACCCAAAAACATACACATAGAATTTGATTCAATTCTATGGATAACTTCATACACTTTTCGATGGTATAATAATGACAATGCCACAAAAATCGATATTACAGCGCCACCTTCAGGTGGAATATTTCCAAATTCAAGGAGGACCTGCTGGCCACAGCCAAAAACGTACACTAAAAAATTGGTTCAATTCTCTGCATAAATTCATACACTTTTTGACGATACAAAGCGGACACACGGACGGACAGACAGATATCTTGTATAAACATGTTTTTCGGGATCACCAACCCCTAAACCATGTAAATCTGTCAAAAACCGGAAGTAAAAAAAATTTCTATTGCAATACTTTCTTATCTAGAAAGAAGAAAGTAAAAATGTTTAGTTCAGCAGTAGGAACGCATTTAAGGTATTCTTATAGAGGGAACTCTCAAATTCTGCATTTATGGCTTATTTATTTAGACATATCATCTTTTACAATATCAATAGAATAGTTATAAAATCGATGATATTTTATAATAATCTATATTTAGAGCATTTTATAATGCAAGAAATCAAAATCATGCGTCAATCATATATTATGAAACACTTTTCAAGACTCTACAACATTGTAACGAAACTTTACCGTAATGTTATGGTTATTACGGTACGGTAAATTCACATATTCAAGTGATTTAGAAAACGCATAACACGATTGAAAACGAGATTTCAGCAGTTACCATGCATAGTCGAAAGGTATTCGAATTCTTTTGTGCAGCCTTATATATTATCCGTAGATTTGCATTTAGAGGGTGTTGCCAAATTCGACCGACAAATTGAGAAGGGTGATAGTATGATCAAGAGGATGAAAAATTACCATAGAACATAGGGTCGCAAACCTCCTATTTAATCAATATTACATGGTGTTCTACTATAATTCAACTAGGGTTGACGGTAATAGCTTTCAGAAAACTGAAGTATATTATAATGAAACTAAAAAAGACATGCTCACCTTTCTTGTAAATGTGGTAACATCAAACTAGTTGGATGTACCAATCCCAAAACTTTCTTCTATCTCATACATGTTAATACTTCCAAATTCGCTATGGCACTGTCAAAATTAAGCGGCAATATATGCCCCTCATTAGGATTCGTGTGAAAATCGGATGTGTGATTCGGATGAAATTCCGTGCATTTATTCTTGAGATATGACTATCGCAGAAATCATGTAAATCCAGCAAAATGTAGCCTAGCAGCGCCACCTATTGGGTGATTTATATCAAAATTTAATTAGCAACAACGTCTAACTAAATCTGAAGTTAGATAAAAATTCGTGCATTAATCTTGAGATAGAGTTACTTGCGGGGATCGTGAAAATGCAGCACAGCAGCGCCACCTGTCAGGCGATTTACACCAACACGTAATCAGCACTAATTTATATCAATCGCTAACGGAATCTGAAGTTTGATGAAAATCTGTGCATTCGTTCTTGAGATAGAGCTATTGCGGAAATCGCGGAAATCCTGAAAAATGCAGCATAGCAGCGCCATCTGTTAGGCAATTTACACCAAAACATTATCAGAACGAATTCATATCAAGGACTATCTGAATCTGAAGTTTGACGAAAATCTGTGCTTTAGTTCTGGAGATAGAGCTATTGCAGAAATCGCGAAAAAGGCAGCATAGCAGTGCCATCTGTTGGGCGATTTGCACCAAAACTAATCAGCACCAATTTATATTAGGAACTACCTGAATATAATTTTTTATTAAATTCCGTGCATTAGTTCTTGAGATAGAGCGCCCACAAAATTTGTGTCACTTACAGATAGACAGACAGACATTTTGTAAAAACATATTTTTCGGCATCTCTGACCTCTAAAACATATAAATCCGCCGAAAACTGGAAGTTGAAAATTTTCACTAATCCAGTACTTTCTTCTTGTAAAGATAGAAGAAAGTAAAAAAGTGGTAGATGTTTCCATTATACGCGCCAGTATTATGCACTTGACTCTCCACATTTTGGACTACGATTACCATTTCATATGGTATTATCGATTACGTGACAATCCCATTTTTCCTGAACTTTTCGTGATGTTATCACATTTCATACAAAATAAGATGCGTATAGTTAAATTTTCAAAGTAATATTTTTATTTTTCTCAAAATTATTACCGTCAACCAGAGTTCAGCTAAGATTAAACACCCTGTATTTGTAACTAAATAAATGGTTTGAGACTACATTCTATGGCAATTTTCCATCCTCTTTATGCCTACTACCACCCCTCTGAATTTGTCGGTCGAATTTGGCAACACCATGTATACTACTACATAGTATGTTCAAATTCTCTTGAAAAACACAGCATAACATAGTTGAAATCCACCTTCAGTAATTTTCCTCATTAGACTGAACTCTACTCAAATTCTTATTTATATCCCTATAGCAGGGCCGAAACTAAGAGGGGGGGCAGAGGGGGCATGTGCCCCGGGCGCCAGAACGAAGGGGCGCCAAATGAAGGATTATACCTTTGGAATGGATCATTTTCTTCTGATGGACTGATGGCTTCTATTATTATGAAACAGCCATTATAAATTAAGTGTTAGGTGAAGATGAAAGAGCAGTCGTAAAAAGTTAGAACTCTGATTTTCTGGTTAGAATGGGAAGAAAAAAATATGGCCATAATTTTTTTTGTCAAAAAAAATTCCATTCCAAAAAAGGCATTAGTTCATCAGAAGAAAATAACTCCGTTAAAGCGGAAACTCGTTTAAGCAGGACTCAGATAATCGGGACTCTACTGTATATTTCATTAAAAAAAAAATGATCTTTAGAATAATTTTGTTTGTGTTCAGAGGGGGTCATGACCCCCGTGATCTCCCCCTTGGATCCGCCATTGTAGATTACGTAGTTCAGTATTACATATTTTAAAATTACATATTTAAAATTTTAAAATAAATCGGCTATTAGAAAATTAGTAAAATTCTCTTTGTAAATATACTTTGCGGAAGAGGCGGGGGGGGGGGGGGGGGGCGCAAAATCCATGCTTGCCCCGGGTGCGAAAAAGGCTAGTTTCGGCCCTGAAAGAAAAAGCACAAAAACAAAAGAAAAAAAAAACATCTGTTGAAGAAGAAACAAATTCATAACTTCGTCAATTCACAAGGTATCAAATCCGTTTAAATTTATTATACATCTTCTTAATATTATCTACAATTTTTATATTGACAAGTTTTTGATAGGACCAACTGTTACAACAAAAAGAAAAAAAAACGTGGGGATAGGTAGGGTTGTATAAGAAAAAAAATCACATTTCTCTTAATCCGTTAAATTGTTGGTGAAATTAGTATTTAACTCCGGGATCTACCTGAACCTGTAGGTCAAGCTAACAGGGATTCTTCTATAATTATGAAAGTTATCAATATTTTTGTACAACAGAGCAGCTGATTTAATGTGGGGAGGAGTTAAACAACATTATAACTTCATTTTTTTTAAAGATTGACTGGAATAATCAGAACTTCAATTAATAAAATAATTCCTTACTATTAATTAATAATAAATTAATTAAAATAATAATAAATATTTGTTAAAGTAATTCATTAAAACTATCAAAATTCCATTCCCCCAGAGCCAAATTCCTATGGGGCCTGTTGTCCCGCCTGCCGAACCTGCCCCGTGCCAAATGAACCAACTAACCCCATATCGCCAGTTTCATTTTTCATATGACTGTAAGGAATTATTCTGAAAGCATTTCAATGAACAAACATGCCCTACAATAACTACAAACAATTATTTTTCTGAATACTATACATCAAAATCTAAAATATAATCTACAAACAAATAAAAAGCGATTATTTATAAGAGAGGAAATTTACCCACTCACAAAATTTTGAAAATTCTTTCTGGTTTTTTAATGGACACTCCAACTTCAATGGCGCTGATGCTAGGTAAAGAAAGCGAAGCAACGCATACTTGGCAGGACTGATAAGGCCGTCTAACGGAAAGTTTAAAAAATATCGCAACTGGGTCAACATGCCCCTATGGCCAAGTATCCCCAGTCTACCCTACATGTCAGATGCTAAGCTGAAACTTAATTTAGACATTAAAAAAAAACGCATAATAGAACTAAAACACATTTACAGAAATTACTATTCACAGATGGTTTTGTATCCTGTTCATTGCTTAGCATATGAATGAATTTGTATTCTGCAAACATCTCACAGAATACTAAATTTAGTTCAATGCATTTCCAGCAATAGACAATAACTCATAGACAATAACTGTAACCGAAATATTTTGTGTGTTGCTGTAAATGAATGATAAATTCTATACACGTCATATTATACACTAAGCATCTTGTAGTGCAACTGAATAACGGATATATATTTCATTATGTTTGAAATAGTGTAACATCTTTAAAATACGCTGCAAACAGTTTTCCCCCCATGGTCCATTATGTAACGAATTCTTTTGTGGGAAACTGTAAACGAATGATGAAAGTTTTGCAGTCCATAGTCTACAGAAAACATGTTTTTGTGCACCTCAATAAAGTATATATATTTGTATGTATTAATTATATAAATGTATAATGTGACAGAATTGTTTTGAGTGTGCCTGTAAACGAACTTTAGATGCTTCTCACTTCATTTTCAATAGCGAACATGCCATAGTAAACTTCGATAACATATATCAGTTATATTTATGCGAGTTAGAGCACGGCAGCACAAGACACTTTTCAAATGTGTTGGAAAGTGTTAAAATGGCTTTTTAACATTAAACAATATCTCTTTATGATATATTTACATATTGAACTCGCATTAACTGCATTACAGTAGTATTAGATAATCTTACATAAATTACGTTTACAGTACCTGAGTAAATAATATAATTAATTATATTATTCACTCATTATTACTAATATTGATAACAGTATATATAATGAGAAATGCGAAACGTATTTAATAAAAAGTACACATTCTAACTTTATATTTGAAGCTTCCTTACTTATTTTTTAAATTATGAAGTATTTTATTAAGAAGTATTTTAAAATATTTGGCTCAGCAATTAACACTTAATGGTTTTTACTTATTTTTTAAAGAATAAACACAAATTCTTCAATTATGGATTATTGATAATCGTTTACAATATCAATAGAACAGTTCTGTATTCTATGATATTTTAAAATAATCCATATTTAATGCTGCATTATCGCAATGTTAGACAAACTTGCATATTTTATGCCACAGTGTCTGAGTATAAAATTAAATAAAAAGACAAGTGCAAACATATTCAAGTAAAAGTAACTATCCTAACATTAGTTTTTAATGTTCTTTAATACTGTGTTAAAATAAAATGTATTTTGTGACCTTTCGTAAAAAAATAAGGCTCAGCAGTTGAAACTCATTAAATTGTCTTTTTATAATTATTATCTGCGCTGTCTACAGCACAAGAGCTGTCGGGTTCAAATCCCAATTCAATTATGGATGTTCAATTATTGCTAAAATGGGTGGGATTCCGGATTTTAAACGGAAGTCCCAGTCTGTTTAGTCTTCGTGTGTAAAATATGACCACGGCACCCGCAATCAATCAATGAACAAAACCAACCAACCAACTATAATAAATTTCTAAAGAAGACAAAGACAAACTTTTCACTTGTGATGGGTTACTTCAAAACATTATCGATTATAACATCGATTTTGTCGATGATCAGTCACAATTTCGTAATGATCATAATTTTAGAATTCGGTTGTTCCTTCCTTAAAAATTAATTAGAAATTCATTATACGCATTTTACTGCACAGAATAAATATCCTCAAGAAAATTCTGAAAAAACCTCTTGCTTTAATAAATAACTAAACATCGTTAGGAAAAAAGTTAGAATATTTACTTTTGCTCAAATATATTACAATTATACTTAGATGCTGTGACTGTGACGTAATTTAAGTAATATTTTGCTAATGCAGTGCCTCCAAGTTCACTATGTAAACATTTGATGAATGAAGAAATATTGATTTAGTATAAAAATGTCACTTCTAAACGTGAATAAAATAAGGATTATTTTAAAGCATCATCTATTTTAAAATCGATTTTATCGTTAATGCTATCGACGATCAATCATCTGTAATTTAAGAATTTTACTTTTTCCTTTTTGAAAAATTAATTTTAAAAAGGTAACAAGTCAGTAACAAATGTTTTCAACGAAAAGTCTGAAAATATCTTTTCTTTTAACAAATAACTAAAAAATATTAGCTGGAAAAGTAACGATATTTACTTTCACTTAAATATATTTGCTTTTGTCATTATATTTACTATTATTCCCAACTGCTGAGACTGTAATGTAATTTATGTAAGATTAACTAACATTTTAACAACATAGTTCGTACAAGCTCACTGTGTAAACTTTGAATGAGGAATACGCTATAGTATAAAATGTCACTTCTATAAATTGGAAAAATATGGGGAATTTTAAAGCATCAGCTATTTTAAAATCGAATTTTTCGGTAACACAACCGATAATTAAACATCTGTAATTTCAGAATTTGACTGTTCCTTTTTAAGAAATTAATTGATTGTCATTATATGAACTTAAGGAACGATCATAATTGCTTTTTTTACAGCTAGTACAAAATGTTTTCATGAAAAGTTCTCAAATTACCCCTTGTTTTAATAAATGAGTAAAAAATGTTAGCAAACAGAGTACGATATTTGCTTTTGCTTAAATCTGTTTGCTTTTGTCATATTATTTACTGATATACTCAGATATTGAAACTTTGACGTAATTTATGTAACATTAACTCCAATTTTGATAAAGCAATTCCTTCAAGTTCACAGTATAAACACTTGTTGAAGAGATATTGCTATCAATATAGTTAATAATGGCATATAGCATCAATATGCTTGCATCTATTTCACATTTTCATGCCTTTTTTTTTTTTTTAAATGCAGTAGGAATGAAATGTTAGAATGTCAACTAATCACACAAACATTAAAGAAGAAGTAAAGAAAAAAATCGCAATAACGATTACTCAATTAAGTATCATTGTTAACAAATTCGATACTACTGAGAATCAATCATCCGTAATTAAAGATTTTGTCTGATCATTCTTGAGAAATTAATTAAAAAAATACCTTTAAATGAGTTTCAGCTGCTGAGACAAAAAAATTACGAAAGGTCATAAAGTACCTCTTTTTGGCAAATAACTAATGAACAAAAAAAAAGTAAATTTGGAATATTTGCTTTATCTTAAAGGGAGACATGAGTGAAATTAAAAAAATATATATTTTTGTTTTATTGGCTTAAAAAGTTCTTTGAACCTTCCTGAATCCATTGACATGCCCGTATTTTTTTCTGACCATCAGAAATAATCGTAAAAATTGAAAGGAAAACAACTACTCGGACGCCACGCCCTTCGCATTAGTTTTACACTAACATTTTACACTTATTTTTATTTTAAAAATCTACTCGCACCACTATATTTTTAAAATTAATTTTGCAGTATGTGCATGTTGTTAAAGTACAAGTAAAAGCCCTTCTTATAAAAAAAGTGATGCTAACCGAATAAATTCGTGCAAGAAATGCTGGTCCAGAAATCACTTGAAAAGTGGTACAGAACCGATAAGGGTTAAAATATTACCTCATTTATTATATGAAACTAAATTTTATCCAAGTGCTTATATTTACTTTAATTCACGTGTTTGAAAAAAAATTGTGCAAGAACTTCACACCAGTTAGAAGCGTTTAAGATTTTTGTCTCTCTTGAAAAATCGTACTTTTCGGGTAAAAATCCCATTATCTCATAAAGGACTCGAGCAATTTTGATATTTTTTTGTTTTTGTGGTAGAGCATAAAGATAAGATCATACATGGCAGACAGTTTAAAAACAACTTTAATTAGTTTCAGAAAAAGAAATCTGCAAAATGGAAAATTTCTGAAAATTTGACATCGCTCTAAAATAAAAAGTTTTAGTCGCAGAGAAAGCTGTCTGCCACAAATCTTGAGCACAATCCAGTGAATGTGGATTTCAAATTTCACCAAAATCGGTTTAGTAGTTTCCGAGGAAACGGGTTTTAAAGCTGGCATATTTTCCATAGGCCCAGTCTTATTTTCCCTTAAATATATTTGCACTTTTCGTTACAGTAAACATTATTTTAAAAAGTAATGTGAAATTTCCTAATATTGCGATAATGCAGATTTTGCAAGTTATGCAAATATGTGATAAAGAAATATAGTTTAGTGTTAAAAAGTGACATCTAAAAATATATTAAATGTACCGTAATTTCCTGCGTATGCGCCGCTGTTTAGTTAAATCTTTTTCAAACCGGAAATTTTATCGAAAAAATAAAGTCAGTGTTAAGAAGAAGTAAGTCACATTTTATTAGGAAATCGAATTACCTGAGGTGCGGTGGATACGCGCAAAATTACGGTGTATTTTTTTAAAACATCGACAACTACAAAACTGATTAATCGATATAGCAATCTTATCGGTATGACCGATCATTCGTAATGAAAGAACCTAACATGAATGATTTTGTTTATAAATTTAGAAACAAAAGAACATTAAACTTTTTTCAACTATTAATTCAAGGAAATGTCAGAAAATACTTCTTATGACAATAAATCACTATCGTATCTTATAAAACAAAGTTTGAATGTTTGCTTTCAATTAAATATGTTTGCATCTGTCTTTATGTTTGTGGTTATACTGAGATATTCGTAACGTAAATTATGTAAGGTTATCTAATATTTTCTCATCGCGGTGTTTGCCAGTTTGCTATATAAATTTTTAACAAATATCGATATGCTTGTTTGTCTTTTATCTTTTTATTTTATTCTTTTCTTTCAAATTGGGTACTAATAAAATATTAGTCCGTGGACATATTGCCATCAGATATCACACAAAACAACAAAACTACACAGCAAAAAACGCAACACTGGCATAGACCAAGGTTGGAGAACCTATGGCACGCGTGCCAGAGTTGGCACGCAAAACAATTTCTCTGGCATGTGAAATTGAAAAAATTTCGATTTAAATTTGACAACTTCTTTTTCCTGTATTGCTTTGTAATGTTTTAGACATGCGTTTTGCCCTTCTATATGAATTTAAAATTTGTATTTTTCAGATGAATCAAGCTAGATAGCCGCTGCAATAAAAGGGCAAATGGACCCAATTTTGATATGTATATTAACAAAAATAACATTATTTGAACAAGGTATAAAGCAATTTCCATCGAATGTACAACAGCAAAAATCTCACCAATCCATTATAAATATATTGTTTAAAAGAACTTGGATAATTATAACTTAGATGTTTCATACTGAGTTAAAAATTACTAAAATAAAAATTAGTAGGGGTTTTTTTTTTTTTTTTTTTTTGACTGATTATAGTACGTACTCCATAAATAAATCACATTTACGAATTAAAATTCCATAAATTTAATGGCTGATTCCATTATTAGAGAGAAATCGCATTTCGGTTTTGAATGTTTCTAAATTATTAATTATTAATGCATGAAAGTAAACTCATTTTATAAACAGTGTTTCGTACAAACATCGTACGCTGCACAAAATTTTGGCACGTGACATTTGTTAATAGATATTGTTTGTGAATTTTTAGCACGCGTACGAAAAAGGTTCGCCATCCCTGGCATAGACAGTCAATTGAATATCATCGATAGTCAATAGACCACAATCCCATACTTACTTAATTTTATCGAAACAGATTTTTATCTTAAGTAATGTACTTTCATCTAATGATAACACAGTGATTCTGTAGGAACTGCATTATCAAAATATTACATAATTATATGTAATTACGTTATAGGGTACACTGCAAAAAAAAAAAAAAAAAGACAGATGTTTCTTAAACTAGGAAAATAGAATATAACCACGAACGAAAATACACTGTAAAAAAAATCCCTCAAATTGACAGAAAAAACTGTCAATTTTGGCACCAGTGGGAAACCGTTTAACACGTTCCCGCCGGCGCGGTGGGTCATACTCGACTGTCTCAGAGCTGCCAAATCTCCGACTTTGTGGCTACCAGTATTTTAATACAGAAAATGTAGTTTTATTTAATTAGAACAATTGGGCGATTTAAAGGAACAACAATTTCTCTAAAATAACAGTGGTGTGTAAAAA
Organism: Maratus speciosus; assembly: GCA_963932465.1. Taxonomy (NCBI): domain Eukaryota; kingdom Metazoa; phylum Arthropoda; class Arachnida; order Araneae; family Salticidae; genus Maratus; species Maratus speciosus. Next base: position 324,048,231 of record OZ010798.1, on the reverse strand, counting down.
GCCGTAGGCTTGACAACTCTGAGACAGTCGAGTGTGACCCACCGCGCCGGCGCGAACGTGTTAATTCACAGAAAATATCTGTAATTTTTCATTAAAACATTTTTTTTCTGAAAAAAATTTAGAGTTTTTCTGTAAATAGGACGAAATCCACTCTTTTTTACAGAAAAAACTGTTTTTCTTTAAAACAGTTTTTATCTGTCAAAAATACAATTTATTTCTGTAAAAATTGCCATTTTTTTTTACTGTGTACGCAATAATCTCTTTCGAGCTATTAACTATTCCGAAAAGCATTCTTTATTTTTAGAAACCTCAAGAATTAATATACTTCTGAGTTTTAAAGAAACATTTATAAAAACAAAGTTTCTTTCCCTGTCACTGGTTTTCGCTAACGTTTCCGAGTATTTTTTATAGGGTTTTAATCAAATTTTTCAACCCGGAACATATGTTTTTTCAAATAATATGAATTATTAAGTAACTATTTTAATGTACCACAAACGTGTTTAACAGACAAATGTGATAAATTAACACCATTAACATTAAGATTAAAATTATTTTGTTACTCATTCATGCATAAAATCAATTACGCATCAGAAAACGTTTGATTGAGAATTAAGGCTACATGGTACCCTTTAAAAAAAATTTTTTTTGGAGGCAGTTACATTAAAAATAATTAATGATTTTGTTTGAGATTATAAAATTAAACTGATTCTGATTTAAAAAAAAAAAAACTCATTTTAGCAATCACCATTTTTTTAAATTAAAATTAAAATTTTTGAAAAATTTGAAGTTTTTTAAAACTTTATGACACTTTTAATTTTTAATATTTTATAGTTATTTTAAGGGACTTATATTCATTGAATTTTTGTAACGCGAAACCTGAAAAAAAAAACCACCAAAAATTTGGAAATATTAACTTTGACATTAAAAAATAATAATAACTATAACCCTCAGACCTGAATCCATACTAATTATTGTAGTACGTATATATATATATAAGTGTCTACAAAAATTTTCAAGACTCTATCTGCAACAGAAAAAAAAAAAAAAAAACCTTAGAGAATAACAAACATCAACAAAAATAAAAGTCTGCGAAAAATGCATTTAAAGTTTGTAATGGAACACTCAGAAAAGTTCAAATACCTTTAAAACAATTTGGATTTCAAATCTACAATTTGGACTCATCATTCACAACCGTAATGACCACTGAAAAATTCCATAAAAACAGTATTCGATATTTTTGTCATTTTAAGGGTACCGTGTAGCCTTAATAGAGTCATAAAACCAATATTTCGATTTAAGAAAGTTGATGGACACATTATAAAAACTCGGAAACTTTTATGAAAATCAGTGGCAGCAAAAGAAATTTTGTTTTCCTCAATAATTATCAAAAAATTGAAAATATACTGATTTGTGGCTCTTGTAATGATAAAGAATACTTTTTAGAATCATTGGTAACTCGGAAGAGGTTATTGTACATTTTTGTTCGTAGTTCTATTATGTTTACGTAGTGGATGCGTATAACCGTAACTATAATGATAAAAGAAAACATATTTAAGCAAAAGTAAATATTGTTTAAGGGGTCTCAGGACTCTTAAAGCTCTAAAATTTTCGAAATTTTAATTTTTTTTAGATGTTAAACCTGTATGTTTTCTGAACATTTTGATATAATTGTTACCTTGAAATTCCCATTAGAACAGAAGTTAAGGCATTTAGAATTATACTCGCTCAATAGCTGAAGCGGTGTTTTCAAAACTTTGAAGTCATTTTTCTCCAAATGACGTTTTTGGGCATAACGCGCACGATATCTCAAAAACTTCTGAATATATTTTCATGAAATTTTCAAAACATATGTTTCATGTTAATCTGTATAAACTGAACCTAAAATTTCCTTTTTATTGTAAAAAGAAAATATTTTTTTAGGGGTTTATATTGTTGAAATTTTCTAAATTTTCCATTAGCTAAATACAACTTTGTATTAAAAATATAAAAATGCTTTAAATACAAATTTATTTAGGTTCAGTGTAATTATTATAATCTGAGGTACAAGTAGGCACCAAAATTTTCATTCTAGTTGCAAATTTTATTTTGTAATCGTGCGCATAAGCTGTTACGCCGATTTTCTGCTCGTCAATAGTCTGACAGTTTGAAGTCCCCTGTAAATGTTAATTCTGAATCTTGCAATTTTTCAAATATTTGAAATGAAAGAACATACTTGTATCTTTCATTCCCATTTAAAATTGTGTCTTAATATCAAATACATTTTAAGATATTAAATGTTGAAAATGGTCCTTTTTTTTTCATTTTTTCCAATTTTAAGAGTCCTGAGATCCCTTAATATAAAATTACATAAATGATTCATAACTTAAAAGATGATTAAACAATTAAATATAGGTTAAAAATCGAGTACTGCTTTCGGTTCGAGATTTTAATTTTGTGTGAGATATGGACAAGTAGCGTTCGTAATAGCTGTTTAAATTTTAAATATTGATGATGGATAAGTATTAGCCGAAAGTACTCAATTGTTAACATATTTTTAATTGTTTAATCATCTTTTAAGTAATGAATCATTTATGTAATTTTGTAATGTTATTAAGATGAATTTTAGCATCCTCATCTAGTTTATTTTATGAAATATTGTTTAAACTTCGTTTTCTATCGTGTTATAGTTTTTTTTTTTTTTTTTTTTTTAAACTAAGACGTACTTTATGATTTTACGTGAAAATATTAAGTCTTATTTATTGATTTTTTAATTAATTTCTAATTAAGTAAAAATAATATTATTCACTTATGGATGATGGATTGTTCTGTTGAATAAATTCTATTAACTGTGATACGAGGGTGATCAATAAGTTTTTGTCCTCATATAGAAATAATTGAGTAAAATTTATGAAATTTCTAAAATGTATTAGTCCTTTTCTATATAGTCACAGTGCACAGTAACACATTCCTGCATACGGTATTTCAAAGAGAAGGGGGGGGGGGTGTATTTCAGGAGGCGCAATAGTAGACCCAAAGTGGGGCATTTTTATAACTTTTGCCGACCCCCACATGTGACATATTGTAGGAAAGGCAAGTGACCACTTATTTATGTTATGCTACCCCTCAAGCCCCCCCCCTAAATTTGCCCCCCGGGGGTATGAATGGTGTCCGCAAAATTTAGTAAAGTGCTCCCCCGGAGGGCAAATTGGAGGGAGGGGCTCAGGATATGTATAACATGAATAAGTGGTCACACGTCTTTCCAACAATACGTCACATGTAGGGGTCGGTAAAAGTTAGAAAAGGGCCCCCTTTGGGTCTACTATCACTCCTCCTGGAATACATCATCCCCCCTCTTTTTGAAATACCGTTTGCAGAAATGTGTTGCTGTGCACGGTGACTATATAGGAAAAGAATAATACAATGTAGCAGTTTCATAAATTTTACCCAATTAATTCAATGGGAGGGCAAAAACTTATTGATAACCCCTCGTATTATGAAACAATTAATGTTGTAGTGTTAGTATTATTATTCATTGTTCTATTCAATTATAAACTATATAGATTAGGTTTGAACCAAGAAAAATATTTATTGCTCTTTATCAAAGTGACTTGTTATACTAAGCAACATATCTTTTTCAAATGTTTACACAGTGAACTTTTAGGAACTACATTATCAAAATGTTAGATAATCTATTACATAACTTATGTCACAGTGTCTGAGTATAATAGCGAGACGAGCAAGAACATTTAAGTGTAACAGTAAATTTGTTTTCTAATGTTTTATAGCTTATTTGTTAAAAAAGAAGTACTTGATGGCTTTTCTTTAAAATATTGGTTTTGAGCAGTTAAAAAACATTGAATGAGCCTTTGTTAATTATTTTCTACATAATGTTCAGCTAATTTCTTAAATAACGGATGATGGATCATCAATTGCGGTATTGATTTTATCGAAGTTGATGTTTTAAAATAGCCCAATAAACAATTAAGATTTTGTGAAATGTAGTTTAAATAGTTAAATATAATGAATTTTCTAGAAGTCAATTTTTAAGATTAAGCAATATCTTTTCATCAAATGTTTACATAACGAACTTGCAAAAATTGCATTGTTACAACATTAGATAAACTTGCATCATAGTGTCCCAGTATAATAATAAATATAATAAATTTTATATAAGTCAGTTTTTAACAATTAGCAGTATACATTCATAATATGTTTGCATGGTAAATTTGGAAAAGCTGTATTGTCACAACATTAGATAAACGTGCATTCCTGAGTATAATAATAAATATAATGAGAAATCCAAACATATTTAAGAAAAGTAAATATTAAAACCTTATTTTTTACGGTTCTTTAATTATTTCTTAGCTCCTTGAGGGGCGGTGGGATATGCACCTAATTTAAAGAAGATTCGTATCAGAAACGTTGAACTAAATTTTATATTTTTAACTTTGGGGGGGGGGGGGGATGTTGAGAAATTGTTTTTCCTTATTTAAAAATAAAAATTTTCGATTATTTCGGTGAGAATTCAATATTACAGAGATGTTATTGCTTGCCCCACAAAGGGTTAAATAATCGGTTAAGTGCGAGTTTTACTCTGGCACAAAGGGTTAAGCACAACAAAGACATTATACAAAGTGTAGAATTGACATTGTGCCATCTGCGCTTCGAAAGGAGGTCGGAAAGTTGCAACTCTGTCTTGGTCCGTGCCTCTGTTTTCTAGAAAGGTTTTTAAGTAATATCTCAGTTAATTAATGATTTTTTTAAAAACTAGGGGGCTCTGCCCCCTACGAGCGACGTTCGTCAACCCCCGTTCAGACACTGCAGACTCTAAATTACGTTAATTTAATCGGCTTTAAAAAGATTTCGGAAGATTGAATTATAATTTGAAAAACAGTGGCGATCTTCCTATATAGGGATTTCTATTCATTTCTCTTTGATTGGGGAATTTTAAGGCCAAATACGCTGCTGTACTACTTGATTATGCCGTCGACCAATTTCGCCAAATTATATAAATCGCCAAACCACTCGCCAAATTATACAAATTGACATAATTTTTATTTTAAATAACGAAAGAACAAATAAATTAGTGCAAAATTAATAAAAATGCAAATAAAACGTCGAAATAAAAATAACTTGATGACGTAGACACGTGTAACTTGCTTAAAGTCAAGTTAATGTGACATTTACGATCAACCATTATTGGCCTTTAATCTTATAGTTTGGCGAAGGATAGATTTTTGGTCGACGAGATAACTAACTAGTACCAAAGATACAATCGCTGTTTTCGCCTTTGATTAAGTAAAATAAGTTAAACATTTCAAAATAAGTTAATATAAAAGGAATTAAGTAAACAGAGTCTTTGTCTCCCGGTATTTTTTAACAAAGCAAAAAGAAAGTTCTTTTAAATAAGACATTTTAAATTAATCGTTTTTAATCTGACGTAATTTTGACCAAACTATTCTTTCTCTTTTTAATATTCACGTGAAAATACTTTTGTTAGAAATGAAATATTATTTACGCTTTCCTAACAAAAATAGTTGAAAAGTATCCTCTCAAAATATCAAATAAATGTCTAGCGCAATTTCTAAATTTAAACTGTTTTGCAATACTATTTTGTGTTCATTTTATGTAATAACTCTAATGTGACGTAAATATGACGTAATTTCTCCTATTTAAGACTTCTAACGGATGTTAATGAATTTATTATTTTACAATTTCCTATCTCCCTTAAAATTCACGTGTAAATATAGTTTTTATGACGTAATATTTAATAAGTTCCTGCTTTTTGTACAGAATTATTTAATTCTAATACCAAATGTTTCTTTTTTCTGTTTATAGTAGTCATGTGTAAATAATTTTTTAAATTTATTTACACACATAAATATTTTTTTTTATTTGAAGCAAACATTATTGTTTGCGCTGTTTATACAGTTGGCAACAGTTGAAATTAATATCACTTTCTAAAATATGTAAAAAATATCTCTAGAAATGCTGAAAATTTGTCAGCGGTAGTTACTTTTTTTTAGAATAGAGAGAGTCTTTATCGACAATCCTTGGATAATTCCGAATCGATAGGTAACTTAAGCGCCTCTCAAATACCCTTCTGAGCGCCCCCAAAGTAAAGTTAGTATGTATGCACACTAACGTTAATTTTTCCGTTATAACGGGAAAATTCGATTTTCACCAAAAACTATATGACTTAGCGTAATCGCTATAGTTTTCCTGCAAGATTTAGATAAACTGCTACAACCCCTAATTTTTGCATGATTTTAGTTCGAGTAGGTTTTAAAATTAGTAGGTGGAGGGCCATATTTTTGCGGCAATTTTAGACTATATCTCCGAAAATATAATACCTAACATTAAAAGTTTTCCGTTAGGTATTACGAGGTCTTTCGAACGCTACCCCAAAAGATATATGTAAAGAAAAAAAAATTCAAGTAATTTAATTAGCCTCCGTAAATTACTAAGTTCGAACTTTTACCCGTAAGTTCGAACTTTCCGCGTTCGATAGTTCTCGAGAAAAACAGCGGTGACAGATGGACAGGCGGACACATGAGTGATATTAGGTAGCTTTCTTTACAAAAAGCTACCTATTGCAGCCATTCGGAGGAAAGCGATTTCAAAAAATTTTGGTATATTTTCATCGATCATGACCCCCAGACCCCGAAACCACCCTCCGTTCAAAATTGACATATATATATATATATATCTGAACTATGTCACACTGTAACTCTCGTATTTATGAACCGATTTGGATGTAATTCTGTGTGTACATAGTGCATACCAATGTCTCGACCGAGTTCGTTGGCCAGCTTCATCCGCCATTTTGAAACAAAATGGCGGCCATTTAAAAATTTTAAAAAATTTTAAAATTTGAAATGTGGTACCAAAAAATTGAAAATGGAAAAATATTTTTTTTCTTATGTATTTGACCTTTATACAAAGACTCCGTAGAAGTTTTTGATTCGTCTATATCTTAAAAAATGGCTGAGTTATAGCATTTTGAATTTCTAGCGAAGCTGACATTTTGCCAAATTATATCATTCAAACACACGAAGCTCAATTTAGTGGAAACCGAATAGAGGAGATTCAATACTAATTTTTATCAATATAATGAATGAGAATTTCGCGAAATTAGTCAGCTTTATCCAAGCTGCTTTTCTTTAAAGTAACATATATTTGGCTGCGAAATTCGGCAATTTCTTAAAGTGCCTGTCATTTTAAGACAACATGGTGGATGAGGCTAAGCAGTGAACTTGGTCGAGACCTTAGTAGTTGCTGTGCACATGCTCACTCACATCGGAATCGGTTAATATATAGGAGTGCTGTCGCATGCAAAAAATCAGATTTTTCAAAATGTCACCCACAATAGAAATTGAAACTGCTATATCTGAGCCATTTTTTAAGGTAAAGACAAACAAAAAATGCTCCTGAATCCTTATATCAAGGTCAAATACTTAAGAAAGAAACCTTTTTGAATTTCTAATTTTTTTGCACCTCACTTTAAATATATATATATTTTTTAATTTAATGGTCGCCATTTTGAAACAAGATGGCTGATGAATCTGGCCAGCGAACTTGGTCGAGGTGTTGATGTATACTATCCACATGCCTTCTTACATCGAAATAGGCGAATACGTGTGTTATCGCGTGACAAATACAAGATCGTTTCAAAATGTTAGCCATGCTAGAAATTCAAAGTGCTATAAATCAACCATTTTTTAAGATATAAACAAAAGAACAAATTTTCAGAAACAAAAACTGCTCCGGAATCTTTGTATCAAGGCCAAACACATAAAAAAATCTTTTTCATTTTCCAATTGTTTAATACCTCATTTTGAATTTTAAATTTAATTTTTTTAAAATGGCAACCCTTTTGAAACAAGATGGCGAATGAAGCTGGTCAACGATCTCGGTCGAGACATTGGTATGTACTATGTACAGACCAAGTTACATCCAAATAGGTTCATAAATACGCCTGTTATCGCGTGACAAAAATCAGGTCGTTTTAAAATGTCAGCCACAATAGAAATTCAAAATACTATTACTCAGCCATTTTTTTTAGATATAGACGAACGAAAAACTGTTCCGGAATCTTTGTATTAAGTTCAAACACATACAAAAAAAAATCTTTTTCACTTTCCAATTTTTTGGTATCTCATTTAAATTTTTTAATTTTTTAATTTTTTTAAATGGCCGCCATTTTGAAACAAAATGGCGGATGAAGCCGGCCAATGAACTCGGTCGAGATATTTGTATGTACTATGTACACACCAAGGTACATCCAGGTCGGTTCATAAATACGCCTGTTATTACGTGAGAAAAATCAGGATGTTTCAAAATGTCAGCCACGCTAGAAATTCAAAATGCTATAACTCAGCCATTTCTTAAGATATAGACGAAACAAAAACTGCTCCCGAATCTTTCTATCAAGGTCAAACACATAAGAAGAAAATATTTTTTCAATTTTTAATTTTTTGGTACCACATTTCAAATTTAAATTTTTCTTAAAAATTTAAATGGCCACCATTTTTAAACAAGATGGCGGATAAAGCTGGCCAACGAACCCGGTCGAGACATTGGTATGTACTATGTATAAACGAAGTTATATCCAAATCGGTTCATAAATACGCCTTTTATCGCGTGGCAAAATTCAGGACGTTTCAAAATGTCAGCCACGCTAGAAATTCAAAATGCTATAACTCAGCCATTTTTTAAGATATAGACGAAACAAAAACTGCGCCGGAATCTTTGTATAAAGGTCAAATACATAAGAAAAAAAATATTTTTCCATTTTTAATTTTTTGGTACCACATTTCAAGTTTTAAATTTTTTTAAAAATTTTAAATGGCCGCCATTTTGAAACAAAACGGCGGATGAAGCTGGCCAACGAACTCGGTCAAGACATTGGTATGTACTATGTACATACCGAATTACATCGAAATCGGTTCATAATTACGGGAGTTACAGTGTGACATAGGTCAGATATATATATATATATATATATATATATATAACCATTAATTAAACATAACCTTCCACCGTCAAATATTATGAATTAAAGCTGTAAGTATTAAAAAAAAATATATATATATATATAAGAATTATTATGGAAGAAAAAGAAAAAAGTCCTTCCGGCCAGTGCCGGGAGGAAGAGGTAGCTTTCAAATTGCTTATTTTAAAAAAGCCAACTTATATTATTCAAACACACGAAGCTCAATTTAGTGGAAACCGAATATAGGAGATTCAATACTAATTTTTATCAATACTAAATCATTATGAATGAGAATTTCGCGAAATTAGTCAGCTTTATCCAAGCTGCTTTTATTTAAAGTAACTTATATTTGGCTGAGATGTTGATGTATACTATCCACATGCCTTCTTACATGGAAATAGACGAATACGTGTGTTGTCGCGTGACAAATACAAGATCGTTTCAAAATGTTAGCCATGCTAGAAATTCAAAGTGCTATAATTCAACCATTTTTTAAGATATAAACAAAAGAACAAATTTTCCGAAACAAAAACTGCACCGGAATCTTTGTATCAAGGCCAAACACATAAAAAAGTCTTTTTCATTTCCCAATTTTTTAATACCTCATTTTAAATTTTAAATTTTAAATTAAATTTTTTTTTAAATGGCAACCCTTTTGAAACAAGATGGCGAATGAAGCTGGCCAACGAACTCGGTCGAGACATTGGTATGTACTATGTACAGACCAAGTTACATCCAAATCGGTTCATAAATACGCCTGTTATCGCGTGACAAAAATCAGGTCGTTTTAAAATGTCAGTCACAATAGAAATTCAAAATGCGATAACTCAGCCATTTTTTTAGATATAGACGAAACAAAAACTGTTCCGGAATCTTTGTATTAAGGTCAAACACATACAAAAAAAATTTTTTTCATTTTCCAATTTTTTGGTATCTCATTTTAAATTTTAAATTTTTAAAATTTTTTTAAATGGCTGCCAACTTGAAACAAGATGGCGGATGAAGCTGGCCAACGAACTCGGTCGAGATATTTGTATGTACTACGTACACACCAAGGTACATCCAACTCGGTTCAGAAATACGCCTGTTATCACGTGACAAATATCAGGACGTTTCAAAATGTCAGCCACGCTAGAAATTCAAAATGCTATAACTCAGCCATTTTTTAAGATATAGACGAAATAAAAACTGCTCCCGAATCTTTGTATCAAGATCAAATACATAAGAAAGGAATATTTTTGCAATTTTCAATTTTTTGGTACCACATTTCAAATTTAAATTTTTCTTAAAAATTTAAATGGCTGCCATTTTTAAACAAGATGTCGGGTGAAGCTGGCCAACGAACTCGGTTGAGACATTGGTATGTACTATGTACAAACGAAGTTACATCCAAATCGGTTCATAAATACGCCTTTTATCGCGTGACAAATTTCAGGACGTTTCAAAATGTCAGCCACGCTAGAAATTCAAAATGCTATAACTCAGCCATTTTTTAAGATATAGACGAAACAAAAACTGTTCCTGAATCTTTGTATAAATGTAAAATACATAAGATAAAAATATTTTTCCATTTTCAATTCTTTGGTACCACATTTCAAATTTAAAATTTTTTAAAAAATTTTAAATGGCCGCCATTTTGAAACAAAATGCCGGATGAAGCTGGCCAACGAACTCGGTCGAAACATTGGTATGTACTATGTACATACTGTGTGTTATGTACACTGTGGACATGACAAATGTCATATATATATATATATATATATGGATATATATATATATATATATATATATATATATATATATATATATATATATATCAACTTTTGAAGGGAGAGTGGTTTCGGGGTCTGGGGGTCATGATCGATGAAAATATACCAAAATTTTTTGAAATCGCTTTCCTCCGAACGGCTGCAATAGGTAGCTTTTTGTAATGAAAGCTACCTAAAAGTGGACACCGACAAAAATTGAAAAGCTTATACATTGAATTACGTTATCAAGGGCACAGAATTCAGTGATATAAGCAAAATGGTGGTTTTCTGTGGGAAAAATAAGCTAAAGCTAAAAGTTATTTTCCCTGTGCCCAAACAACCATAAAATCAAGTGAATTGATTAAAAATTAAAGCAGAATAGAAACAAATAATATGAAATGGAAGAATCAATAAAACGTATTTAAATATTTATAGGATATAAAATATAAATAAAACACCATACCGATTAATATTTCAGTATTTTACAAAAATCCACGCGCACATGGCTGTCAGTATATCAAAAAGAATAAGGTGAATAAAACAGTTAAGTAATCACAGTAAATTATACCAAAGGATGCAGTTAATACATTTTGAAATAAAATTTGAAATACCTTGTTAAACACATTTAATCTAATATAAAATAAATAGATATTAATTACATTATTTAAAATGCACTATTAAATTAATTAATAACAGTTTAACAATATCGTCAAAATTTAGCTAAAAATACCCCCTGGTTTATTAAATTATAACTGAAATGGAGCTAGAAAAATTAACAATTAGAGCTATCTTAAAGAGACAAATTTAGTGCTGCCATCTAGTATTACTTCTATTAAACAACTAATGCAAGATAAATATTTGTAAGCAATTGAATGTAAATAATTGTATAAATAATTGTAAGCATTTGAATGTAAATAACTGTATAAACAGCAAAACCAAACAAATCCTTATATATAGAGAATTATAAACCGAATATAAACCACACAATGTATTTAAAAACTATTGTAAATAAAATTTAAAAGCATACAATATATTCTATTAGCTAACTTATTTAAACTAAACTAAGAAATAAATAATTCTAGAACATTGATAATATATAGCATATAGCTATATGCTATAAAACAAAATAAAATTCAGTAATAATTAATATAAATAATTATTAAATATAAAAATTATTTTTTATGAATTATATATCAGATATTTATAAAATGAACAGGAAATAAAAAACATGTGGAAGTAAATAGAAGGTTAAATGATACTTAAATACCCATTACTTAAAAAGCACAAATATAGAGTGTGGATTATCTTCAGACATCCATAAAAAACCATAAAGTATGAATGTGGGACATTCAAAAACATTAATCCGATAATAAATATTAAAAAGAATAGAGTAATAATAATAAAAATAATTACCCAATTTTAATGCATACAGTATAACTATATTTATATTATACATACTTATATGTATATTATTCACTATAAGAATGGCGTACTATTAGTAATTAATATGATATTGTCCTTAGTAAATTTAAAATTTAATAACAAATAATTGTAAATTAGATTAATCAATAATTAGGCTAATTATAATATTAATGAAATTCTCCAATTACATATAAAATATCAAATCAACATCCATATAAAATACGTAACAAAAATATAGTAATAATACAAGAGCCCACATTTTTTTTTATATATATAATTAACCATTGCGTATTATCCAGACAACAACACCCTCCTCCGTACTCTAACATCTACCCACCCAACCATCCTATAATATTTTTTTATATTATTTTACAATTTTTAATTTTTTATAGATATTTTTTTATTTTATAATTTTTTTGTAATTTTGTTTACGCATGTGTTAATTTGTTTTAATAGATCATGTAAGAAAAGTACTAATTGTATATTAATGAATATATGAATTTTTTTGGAAAACCATGATTTAATGCATCATAAATTAGTTTTTTAATATTATTGTTAATTAGAGGAGAAGAACTTAAACATTTTATTCTATATAAATGATTAAGTATTATATTCCGAAATACAGAATGATGTAGACAAGATTTAAAATTTGTAAATGTATTAACTTTGAATTTAAATTCTTTACGTTTGTCATATAAATCTGTGATTGTTTTATTGTCTTTGATTGTAATTTTAAGATCTAAGAAGTTAATTGTATTGTTAGATAAAAGGTTTTCCGTTAATTCCAAATTAGTGGGATAATCAACTGGAAATCGAGTAATTGCAGATTGATCAGTATCAATTAAAATGATGTCATCAATATAACGATATAAATGTAGATTATTATTAGTAAAATTACGTTCATAATGATATAAGTATAAGTCAGAGAGTAAACTGGAAGTACAACCGCCTTGTGGTATACAGACATGCTGTAAATATAAAGTATTATCTTGCAATATATAATTATTATAGATAATGAAGTTAGTTAAAGATTTAAAATATGCAATATCTATATTAGATGGTAATTCCAGTTTTTTATAATATTTTTTAAATAATGCATTTATAATTTTATGTAAATCTAATAGGTCTATATTATTAAAAAGATCTTTGAAGTCATATGTCGTTATATTATAAACACAATGAAGATTTTTTAAAATATTAACAAGTTGATAGCTATTTTTTATACAATGTGTATTATCATTATTTGTAGTAAGTACATATAATTGATTAAGAATTTTTAAGAGAAGTGTATTGGCTTTATTATTATATGTATTACAACCAATAGTAACAGTCCTAAATTTAATAGGAGTTTTATGAAATTTGGGAATAAGAACTAAATATGGATAATTAAAATTAGTAGATAAAATATTTAATAGTTTATAATGACTTCGAATTTTACGATTATTTACAATTACAGTTTCATTAGTTTTTTGAAATGACTTATTAGAAGAAATAGAATTTGTAAGAAGTTGGTGATAATATGATTTACATATAATAGCATAATTGTTAGGAGATTTGTCTACATATGTAATAACGTAGTTTTTTTGTAATTTAGTAATTTGTTGGAAATAATGCTTTGTATTAATAGAAACCAAATCAGCAATATTATTTTTTAAAGCCATAGTTAATTTTTCAATTACTAATATCTTCCATTGATAAAATATTCAATAGGCTTATTATAAGAGATAGAAATTTTATAAATAAAAATATCAATATCATATGTAAACTGTTTGATAATAGATTTAACATTAAATTTAGATGGAAGTCTATATTTAGTACCATAACCCATTAGTTGTTTCAATTTAAAATCATGAACAATATCAAGATTTCCAGTGATTATATGTCCATGATCGTTGTTTATGTATTTTTTTAGAGTGGGGTCTTTGCAGTTACACGGAAAATTACTTGCAGCAGATGTATTTTTTGAAAATGTATTGTAGTTAAAAATCTTTCTCCCAATTGTATTCGGATATTTAAAGGTTTTTGATATATGAAGATTATTGATAGGAAAAAAACAATTTTTATCATTAATTATAGAATTGATATTAATTTTATTAAATATGTGATTTGAAAAAGTAATTATCATTTGAGTATTCATGTTCTGAATTTTGTGTTTTTTTTTGTAAATTAATATTTAAAAGATTAACCCTACTCATAATAAGGTCAATGTAAATATCAGAGAAATGTTTAGAGAAAGATTTACTTAGAAAGACATTTAAATGTTGTACAAGCTGTTTCTTTTTAATAGCAAAGATGTTTTTTCGAATTAACAACCAGTTATAATTCTCTAAGTAATTTCGTTGAAGATCATTAATTTGTTTTGTGATAGATTTTTTGGAAACTACAACTGATGATGAACCCTTTCCGCGTTTATTACGTGTTGTTTTAGCATTTAAATTATGATTAAGAGTAGGATAAATTGGAGAATAATCAATATTGTTATTTATAGATGTGAAGACTTTGACAGGTCTGTTAAAAACTTCACTATTAAGTCCATAAGGATAAATTGTGTTATAATATTTCATATATGATGATTCCATATAAAGACGTTCTGATTTATTTTTTAGAATTTGAAGGATTTCAATTGTCGTATTTTTAAATAGATGTTTATGGAAATGTTGAATTACAGCTGTAGATTGTATATTTTTTGCTTTGTTGTTATTAGAGTCTGAACGATGATGATTGATTCGTTTATGAATTGGACCTGATGTTTCACCAATATATTTCATATTACATAAGTTGCATTTTATACTATAAATAACATTAAATGCTTTACAAAAACTTGAATAATTAGGATCTGAGACAATTTGTGTCTGAGCAGCGTATGGACATATATATATATATATCAATTTTGAACGGAGGGTGGTTTCGGGGTCTGGGGGTCATGATCGATGAAAATATACCAAAATGTTTTGAAATCGCTTTCCTCCGAACAGCTGCAATAGGTAGCTTTTTTGTAAAGAAAGCTACCTAAAAATTAAATTTAAAATGAGATACCAAAAAATTGGAAAATGAAAAAGAGTTTTTTCGTATGTGTTTGACCTTGATACAAAGATTCCGGAACAGGTTTTGTTTCGTCTATATCTAAAAAAATGGCTGAGTTCTAACATTTTGAATTTCTATTGTGGCTGACATTTTAAAACGACCTGATTTTTGTCACGCGATAACAGGCGTATTTATGAACCGATTTGAATGTAACTTGGTCTGTATATAGTACATACCAATGTCTCGACCGAGTTCGTTGGCCAGCTTCATTCGCCATCTTGTTTCAAAAGGGTTGCCATTTAAAAAAAATAATTTAAAATTTAAAATGAGGTAATAAAAAATTGGAAAATGAAAAAGATTTTTTTTTTTATGTGTTTGGCCTTGATATAAAGATTCTGGAGCAGTTTTTGTTTCTGAAAATTTGTTCTTTTGTTTATATCTTAAAAAGTGGTTGAATTATAGCACTTTGAATTTCTATCATGGCTAACACTTTGAAACGATCTTGTATTTGTCTCGCGATACCACACGTATTCGCCTATTTCGATGGAAGAAGGCATGTGGATAGTATACATCAATATCTCGACCAAGTTCGCTGGCCAGCTTCATCAGCCATCTTGTTTCAAAATTGCGGCCATTAAATTAAAAAATATATATATTTAAAGTGAGGTGCAAAAAAATAGAAATTGAAGAAGGTTTCTTTCTTAAGTATTTGACCTTGATATAAGGATTCAGGAGCATTTTTTGTTTGTCTTTATCTTAAAAAATGGCTCAGATATAGCAGTATCAATTTCTAACGTGAGTGACATTTTGAAAAATCTGATTTTTTGTCTGCGACAGCACTCGTATATATCAACCGATTCCGATGTGAGTGAGCATGTGCACAGCAATTACTAAGGTCTCGACCAAGTTCACTGGTTAGCCTCATCCACCCTGTTGTCTTAAAATGGCAGGCACTTTAAGAAATCGCCGAATTTGGCAGCCAAATATAAGTTACTTTAAATAAAAGGAGCTTGGATAAAGCTGACTAATTTCGCGAAATTCTCATTCATAATGATTTAGTATTGATAAAAATTAGTATTGAATCTCCTACATTCGTTTTCCACTTAATTGAGCTTCGTGTGTTTGAATAATATAAGTTGGCTTTTTTAAAATAAGGAATATGAAAGCTACCTCTTCCTCCCGGCACTGGCCGGAAGGACTTTTTTTATTCTATTTTTACTTTTTAAATACGGTACCATAAAAAAGAGGTATTTTGTGACCTTTCGTGAAAATATACGGCTTAGCATTTGAAATTTACATAATAATCTTATCTCAATTAATCTTTGGTCATCCAAATTATGAATCAAGAAATTGCTTGACCTCATGAATTATTTTCCTTAATGTCTGAAGATATATTACAAAACTTATTTGCTACTAATATGACATTTAGATGTTTTTTCATTAAACCGTCAAAATAAATATGTAGTTGTAGCTGTTTTTATAAAATATTTACAATTAGATTAGTTAACAAAAAATCTGTAATGGAAATCTCGCAATTCTTATAAAAACAATGTAGGTAAATATTGGGAAAGTATTATGTAATATGTATAGGGAAAGTAAAAATGACTTCATTTTTCTCTATAAATCTCATTAGTGCTGATATTTTGTTCACGAGAACAGGACTTTCACTAATATAAATAATCCAATCCTGAATCGCCATACTTCTGTGTTTATTAACATGGTAATATGTTGCTAGAGGACAATCCAGTACGTAGTGAAGGGAGTGGAGGGGAGACCACATACACAAAGAGGGGGAGGGGTTACGTTTATAATAATATAAAAGCTACACCTGCATAAATGGTTTAAAAATTAACCACTTTAAAAAATATTTGACTTCAACTGTTTTGATAGCTTTTAAATGTGATCGAACAAATTATTTTGTATTATAAGTAAAATCTACTTCATTTATAAACGGATCATATAAAATTTTATATAAAATTTTCTTTAATGGTACTACTTAAAAATATCGTCGGAGCATAAAGGGTTGATTTCTAAAGACAAAAATATCTAATTCTTGAATCGTGGATTATTGGTTATGGACAGTACGAATTTATTATCAATGATGCTTATATTACGAAATCGATATTGTGTTTTTTGTTGTATGGTGTTGCATGTTTGTAAGTTTAACTCCTTTTTAGTCGCCATTCTAAAGCCTGACATTCTCCCACATACTTGTGAACAGAGCGATTTTTCTTTCTTTACGTACAGGGTGGTTATAATTAAACTTCCCCTATAAACATCATCCTACAGAGCAAACGGTTGAACGGAATGCAACGAAATTTGGTACATAGACTATACATGAGATGCGCTCACGGAGTTTCGAAAAAAAAAATTTAGTTCCAAAATTTCCACCAGAGGGAGCTTTTTCCGGAAGAAACATTAAATTTAACACAATGAACAGCCAATCCAAAAATGTCAATAAATGTTAATATTGTTTCTGGATTCTGTTTTGGCCGTTTATTGTGTCAAATTTAATGGTTTTCCGGAAAATGCGCCCTCTGGTGGACATTTTGGAACTAATTTTTTTTTTTTTCGAAATTCCGTGAGCGGATCTCGTGTATAGTCTATATACCAAATTTCGTTGCATTCCGTACACCCGTTTGCGCTGTAGGATGCTATTTATAGGGGAAGTTTAATTATAACCACCCTGTACATGTACTTGTGTCTTGAGCCTTAGCGCATTCAAATGATTTTTCTTGAATATGTAACTTTCCTACAACGCAAAAAATACTTCAAATTATATTTTGTTTCCAATAGTGAAAAAAAAATGTATATACATTTATATTTATAGTTCTTTGTGATTGTAAGTGGTACATAAATTGTAATCTTGGGAAAAACTTAAATGATCAAGAATTTTAAGTTTTTATTGAGTAGAGAGAACCTCCGATAGTGCGGACTTCCAAGGGAGGCCATTTTTCGTCCGCACTAACCGAAGTCTGTATTAACCCCTTATAGTCCAGGCAATAGGGAATTTTACCTAGCAAAATTAATGGTAGTTCTGGATATCGGCTTACTTTATGATTTTTGGACCGCTGAATCCGAATTTGTAACTTCCCACCAAAATTTCTCCCGGCAACCCCCCCCCCCCAAATTTTGGTAAAGAGCTCCCCAAAAAAGGTTTTTATTAAAAAAATCAATTTTTTTATTGTTTTAGGGGAAAAGTATCTGGAAATTCAGAAAGTAGACAACATTTGCAACAAATTAGATAAATGACATTATGACTTAGGATGAAGGATGAAGGAGAAGGGGGGATCTGCCTCGGAACATGCGCGCGGTACTGCGTGGACTAAGTTGCGTAATTCCACTTAACCACTCACACGTTTACATTTGCTCTCCCATCTCCCTTCCGAACTTTCCTTATAAGGTTAACTTTAAGTGTTTTGGGTCGCTGAATCCGAATTTTTAACTTACCCCCAAAATTCCCCCCCCCCGAAAACCCCCCAAAATAGTTGTTATTAACTTAAATTTCTTATTGTTTTAGGGGAAAAGCATTACGAAATTCAGAAACTAGACAAAATTTACAACAAATAGGATACATGACATTATGACGTAGGATAAACGGGGAGAGAGGGGGCTGCCTCGGTACATTTCTGCGCGCTTTTCGCAAAAACCAAATTTTTTCAAAAAATCAATTTTTGGGGTGGTTGCCGGATGAAATTTTGGTGGGAAGTTACAAA
This sequence comes from Maratus speciosus, assembly GCA_963932465.1. Classification (NCBI taxonomy): domain Eukaryota; kingdom Metazoa; phylum Arthropoda; class Arachnida; order Araneae; family Salticidae; genus Maratus; species Maratus speciosus. The sequence continues at coordinate 324,029,347 of OZ010798.1, read as the reverse complement.
TTCGGATTCAGCGACCCAAAAAACATAAAGTGAGTCGAAATCCAGAACTAGTATTAATTTTTCCAGGTAAAATCCCCTATTGCCTGAACTTCATAACTTAGTGCACGTAGCGCCGCAGTGCATGTTCAGAGGCAGCCCTCCTCCTCCCCGTTCATCCTACGTCATAATGTCATATATCCTATTTGTTGCAAATTTTGTCTAGTTTCTGAATTTCGTAATGCTTTTTCCCTAAAACAATAAGAAATTTAAGTTAAAAACAACTATTTGGGGGGTTTTCGGGGAGGAAAATTTTGGGGGGAAGTTAAAAATTCGGATTCAGCGACCCGAAAAACTGAAAGTAAACCTTACAGAGAAAGTTCGGAGGGGAGATGGGGGGCTAATGTAAACGTGTGAGTGGTTAAGTGGAATTGCGCAACTTAGTTCGCGCAGCACCGTGCGCATGTTCCGAGGCAGATCCCCCCTTCCCCTTCATCCTAAGTCATAATGTCATATATCTAATTTGTTTCAAATTTTGTCTACTTTCTGAATTTCTAGATACTTTTTCCCTAAAACAATAAAAAAATTGATTTTTTTAATAAAAACCTTTTTTGGGGGGCATTTTACCAAAATTTTGGGGGGGTTGCCGGGGGAAATTTTGCTGGGAAGTTAAAAATTCGGATTCAGCGACCCAAAAAACATATAGTAAGCCTTTTTCCAGAACTACCATGAATTTTGCTAGGTAGAGCCCCTATATGGTCTCTATTGCCTGGACTATTAACAATTTCTTTTTTCTAGACACAATAAACTAAAAATATGGGATAATCACCACTTTTTTTTAAAAACTAAAATATTCGCCTTATTAAAGCTAAAAATTTCTGTCATTAAAGGGAGCAAAGATTATAAATAAAAATTAGTGGTGTAACGGAGGCCGATTTTGTAATATGAAGTGGTAACTTTAAAAACTTCTATGGGGCCGTTCTCATTTAAAACCGAAGAAATATTTATTAAAATAAAAAATATATATATTTAAATAATAAGTTCTGGGTTAGATGAGTTTTTACAACATTTAAAAGGGGTTCAAAAACAACTTTCAATTATTTGTAGTTAAAGATAAGACCTGATATTACGCCACTGAATATTTATACATTAAAGTATAAAACAGAGTTCAGTCTAAGTCTCGTAAGTGAATCATGAATATCACTTTCACTCCTTCCGCTGGAATTTTTTCTACGCTTGGGCAGAATCCACTTTAGTACACGACAGGATGTCGTACGCCTCTCGTCTGCTATCAATCAGGATTCGATAGCTTTTCTTTCTCTCCCTGGATTGAAGCCTCGCCGGCTTTTAACCTATTCAGCCTTCGGATGGCCTGAAGGAAATAAATTCACTACAGAGTTAAAAATCTATACCGCACAAGAATCTTAATTCCGTTCCAAAGCTAAAACTCAACTCAAAATCTCCCTAAAAATACCCCTCCATTTCCTTATATTATCTCAGCATTTCCACCGTGAAAAAAGGCTATTTCTTCTAGCCACTTAATCACTAGTAAGTGATGTCACTAACAAAGTTCAATCTTATAGGAAGACAGACAGATCTCTGACCACATGATGGAGATAGTTTCAGTTTGAACTCCCACGAAATGCGTTTGGTCACCCGGCAAGGATGAAAGAGAGACTTCGCCGCCTTCCTCTTTGTGAAAGCTCTTTGTATCAACTGAAAAGACTAGTTATGACGGATCGAAATCTTTTAAGCCTTGCGCATATTTCTGGACTTAGAAGAAAAATCGAGCATAGATGATTTTACATGGTTTTTTTCCTATACTGGCTTCTGATTACTATCTCGAGGTTTCTAAGTAAGATATAGTAGATCTCTCACAATGGTATGAAAAAGCTTTAAGGAATGTAACAAGCAAATTCTTCTTGCACGTACGATATACGGACAAAACTATTAAGTGGTTAAACGATATAAACATTTAAATGGTGTAAAATAACACATTTCCTTGAATAAATTGAATTCAGTTTTTTAGAGAAATTACATGGGTTATACCAATTTAATGGTAAAATAAACAATTCTTTCTTTAATTTAGTTTTAGTTAAAAAGCAAGTCAGTGACAAGGTGTTAATACAAAAAAACTAATCACTGAAGACAAAATATACAAAGGTATTGTCCTGATTTCATATTTTAACTTTAATTAAATTAGTCTCTCACTTGTCTTTGAGTTACTTAAACAAATTAATCATTTTAGAACATATTTTTCCTATTAAGCGACAAACTCGAAAATATGTTCTGTCATATAACATTTTGATTTGTGATATTGGTGAACCAGTTCAATTATATGTTTAGGAAGAAATTAGGTCTTTGTCTTTTGAAGGACCCTTCACAAAACTTCATATCTTAAATCAAGATCTTTCACGAAACTGTTCACATTAAAAGAGAATTCTTCACAAAATTAAAGAAACCTTTCACAAGATGTTTTCATCTATAAACTGAAACATTCACAAATTTAATCATTTTAAAGTAAAATATGGCCCATCATAAAGTAGCTGAGCTCACCAAAAAATATATTATCTAATTTTTACATATGTAAATGATCTTGTTAATCATGCATATAAACAGGAACCTGGATATAACTATAATTAAAAATTCAGAAATTATGACTAGATTTTCATAAATATAAAAAACTATTCACAATTTCACAAAAAACATCACGAAAAAAGTGTGAACAGACCCCTGAAGTTACTTTTCAAAAAATAACGTACAGAAGTAGTTTCAATTCTGCTCTATCAGTTTGTGAAAAAATTGTACTAATTATCAGATGAGTAGTACGATTTAAGAAATGCACTAAACATTAATTTATAATAAGGAATGATGGTGAAAATGAAATTGTCCTCATTAACAGGAGATACGTTTTAAGCGGAGTCGCATTAACGATAGTCCACTGTATTTAACCCATTTCGGCCTGAATTTCTGTTTTCTCAAATTTGTTAGTAAAATCACTTTAAAATGTTGTAAAACGAACTGGAAAAATACTAAAAAAATTACGCTAAAATATTTTTGTATTTATTTGGTGAAATGTAAACGTACTAAATATGGGAATATCCATATGTGGAAAAATGCATAATTATATGTTTTGTCTAAGTTTATATAAATTAAGCTTTTGAATTGCATATTATATACTGTGATTAGTATTTTTATGAACTATTAAAAAATATGTTTATTTCTTTACTGAGACTAATAACATTATAAATATTATTAATAATAAATTAAGAATAATCGTATTTGAGGCTAAAAAACTTATTTCAAAATAATCTTGAAAAGGACTTTACATAAATACCTGTCCCCTAAATAGCTATTAGAAATATATACCCATTTGCTCCTAGCGCCCTATATTTTGCACGTTACAAACATGCATAAAAAATCGGCTTGATCATATAATTTCACAATTTAAAGAAATACGTATTTCAAAGAAATCTACAAGCTAAGATTTTGACTTATTTATTTGGATCCTTAATACAAAAAATACACATAAACTTACATTTTACATTTCGCTATCTCGAAAAATGAAAAATCTATAAACACCGAAAAAAAGGTCTTCTTTTAAGCAAATAAATATCAATCTTATGGTGTTATCTCTCCGTAATAGATAAAGACATTCATAGACAATTACTTAATATAATTTTCATGTTGTAAAGAAGAAGGAAATTATAAAAAATTATTAAAATGCGAAACGTCCCAAAAATGGGACGCTAGGCATAAATGGGTTGATTAGATTTCTGATTTCACAAACAATCTATTATTTGAACTAGCGCGAATAGCTCTTGACTGTTCTCCCACATCCTGGGAAATAGATTATTATCAGGTATTATTTCGTGAACATTGGGATATTAATATTATTTAGTACAGATATATTTTTTAAATTATTTGTACATCTATATTTAAAAGATTTTATTTTGAATTACGCACTCTTTATTTAGTATTTGTGTTATATAGTAATACGTTGATAAACATTTCATATTTCATTATTTCATTTCACATTTAATTATTACCCAGTTTGAAAGTAAATGAAATGATTAAAAGTAAAAGAGATACAAACATATCGATATTATATGCAATTATTAACAGTATTGATAGTTATATCTTCAGCAGATATTTAGCGGCCTTTCAAAAACTGTGTTATCACAATATTCGATAATCTCTTACATAACTTGTCACAATGTTTGAGTATTATAATCTTCAATATTCTGAACAATGCAAACATATTTAAATAAAAGCAAACATTCTAACATTATTTTTTAAGGTACATTAGTTATTTGTTAACGAAAGAGGTATTTTATGGCTTTTTGAGAAAACATTATAATAGACATTTGAAATCACATTAAATAATCTTTTCTTAGCTGCATTTTATAAATTACGGATGATAATCGCTAGCAATATAGGCTGAATCGATATATAATCGATTACGTATTCAATCAACCCTGGATTTTATAGAAGTGATTTTTTATTATTAAACAATATATCTTCATCAAAAGTTTGCAGAGTGAATTCGAAAAACTGCATTATCACAATTTTAGGCAATCTTACAAATCTTAAGCTACAGTGCCTGAGCATAAACGTAAATGACGTCAAGGGAAAACACATTTAATTAAAAGTAAGCATTCTAATTTTGTTTTCTAAGATATTTGAAGTATTTGTTAACATAAGAAGCATTTTATGATTTTTCTTCGTGAAAACAAATTGGCTAATCAGTTTTATCTGGTTTTGTGATCTTTCTTAAGGCTGATTTCAAATGCCCTGCTTAATAAGCGCAAAACGTTTTGACACATTTGAAAATTAATTTTTTTAAGGGAAAGATATAAAATTGAAAGCCTGACTATATGGAAGCTATTTGGAATCGAAGTTACGCATTCTTTATTTAGTATTGTGCTTTAGCATAGCAATACGTTGATAAATATTTCACATTTCATTATTTCCTTTCACATTTCATTATTACCCAGTTTGGTAGTAAATTAAAAGATTAAAAGTAAAAGAGATACAAACATGTAGATATTATATGCAATTATTAACAGTATTGATAGTACTACATCTTCAGCAGATATTCAGTGGCCTTGCAAAAACTGCGTTATCACAATATTCGATAATCTCTTACATAACTTGTCACAATGTTTGAGTATTATAATCTTCAATATTCTGAACAATGAAAACATATTTAAATAAAAGCAAACATTCTAACATTATTTTTTAAGACACATTAGTTATTTGTTAACGAAAGAGGTATTTTATGGCTTTTTTAAAAAACATTATAATAAACATTTGAAAGCACATTAAATAATCTTTTCTTAGTTGCATTTTATAAATTACGGATGGTAATCGCTATAGCAATATAGGCTGAATCGATATATAATAGATTACATATTCAATCAACCCTGGATTTTATAGAAGTGATTTTTTAATATTAAACAATATATCTTCATCAAAAGTTTGCAGAGTGAATTCGAAAAACTGCATTATCACAATTTTAGGCAATCTTACAAATCACTACAGTGCCTGAGCATAAACGTACATGATGTCAAGGGAAAACATATTTAAGTAAAAGTAAACATTCTAATTTTGTTTTCTAAGATATTTGAAGTATTTGTTAACATAAGAAGCATTTTATGATTTTTCTTCGTGAAAACAACTCGGCTAATCAGTTTTATCTGGTTTTGCGATCTTTCTTAAGGCTGTTCTCAACTGTTCTGCTTAACAAGCGCAAAACGTTTTGACACATTTACAAATTAATTTTTTAAGGGAAAGATATAAAATTGGAAGCCTGACTATATGGAAGCGATTTGGAATTGAACTGTGTTTTCTATTTTTTGATAAATAAATTACTTATTAAGCTATAACCGATTTTGATCACGTGACAAAGACATCCCCCCCCCCCCTCTTGAGTGGTTATTGTTCTTTCGCGCGGAAATTCGGTTCAAAACGCCCACTTTGGCACTATTTTCTGAAAGATCTATTGCGTTTACAAAAAAAAATGGAAAAAACAGTTCTATTACATAGTTTCTGAACAACAACACTTGCTAGTTTCATGCATTTTCGAACAAAAATATATTAAAACTTATGTCACAAAGATGCCCTTTTGGATTTGAGAACAGCCTTAATTAATTTCTAAAGAAATTATTCTTAAACTTTATTATCGGTTTCAATATCAATTGTATTAATCTATATCATAAAGGAAAAACATATCTGTGCGTAACGCTGACGTTATTTTGCGAATGGCAACAGCAGATAATCAAATGTAGCTTTTACTTACTTTTATTGCGATTTTCTAAATTTCTAAATGTCGCACATTTTCAATTTTTACACCGTCGAATAGAGAAAAAAATGCACTTTCAAATGCAGTTTGTTTGAAAACAATATCGTAATTTGTTTAAAAACTGTATCACAACTTACTCCGTTTTTATTGCTTTTAAAATAATTTTTAAGCCTGATTTAAAAAAAAAAAAAAAAAAAAAAAAAAAAAAAAATTCTATTTCTGTCACTTGCAGACAGACAATTACAAAAGATAAATAAAATAGCTCAGCATGTGTTTCTAGCTTATATTTCGTAAGGAAATTTGAACTTTATCAATCCATAAAAATAATATATATATATATACATATATATATATATATACATATATATATATATATATATATATATATATATATATATATATATATATATATATATATATATATATCAGGGTTGGGTTTTTGACATGACAGTGGTAAAAACCGTGTTTTTACCGGTTTATTCCGTCAAAAACCTATCATTTGCGATTTTCCTCCAATTTAGAGTGTAAGTGTAGCATACAATACATTTCTAGATTAATTCTTCCATGTTGTTCTTGTTATTATTATTCACAATTATTTTATTAAATTTATTTAAAAGAAAAGCATCTCCTAAATGGAAAAAAATTAAAAATACTAGAGTAAAAGGAAAGAACAATATTTGTCAATTTGTCATAATCTCCACTAATATAGATTCTACTAACTGCAATGAAAATTAATATTATATGATAATAAAAGGTTATTATAATTATTAAATAACATTCTACATACATTTTTAATAAAATACATTAAAATTATTTTAGAGATGCAAAAATGCTGTCACATGGTATGACAATAGATGTCAAGCATGGACTGTGGCCATTGAATAAATTTGAATATTCTTAGATATAATATTTGCAAATGCATATCTTATGTATTTCATAAATGCAATTATTGTGATTTTCATTTTCACTTCAATAAGCAGAATCTTAAAATTTTAAATTAATAATTTTTTTATACAAACATGTAGGATCTGATTTCAGGTGGAAGCTCTTAGATTTAAAATTTAACACATAACAAAACAATATTTAAGAAAAATCAGAATAATATGTCCTGTTCCTGTATACATTTTACTTAAAATTATTTAAGCATTATTTAAAGTGAATTGAAAGAAATAACACATTGCATATTTTTATTACATAGATATCACTGTATGAGTAAAAATCTTTTACCGTTAAAATTATTCTTAAATTATTATTAAATTTAGAGAGATTCTTAAATGTTTTATTTATTTTTTAATGTAGTTAACTTTTTAATTAATGGATCTACATTTCTGCTTTTTTATATTTAATTATTTATTTATTTTAAGGAAATAATTAAATTAACAAAATAACAAATAATAAATTACTTAACAAAAATATATAGTTAATGCACATGGTTTAAAGTTTAATATGGATTTGCATTTTAATCTGTACAAGATTTAACTTTGAAGAACAAGTCTTATTCCTTTCTCTCGTGTAATAAATTCTGCCGAAATTAAACACATTTTTTAATCTTACACTTATGGGTTACAGAATTTCTATAAAAAATCTAATTTTTACAGAATATGACAAAAAGCTTAAGATTATTATAGAGATCTGCTAACAGAGATGTATATGTATTATTCTTATGCAATTCTTTTTTGTTTTTCTCGGATAGATAAATATACTTCAGAGTCTTTTCGATATTGGATATTTCATGTAAAACAACTTAATACTAAAGACAGAATGAAAAAAGATAATGTATAAAAACAAATTACTAAAAAATGGGTTTTTGACAGTTTTCGACCTTTTTGACAGAGGTTTTTTGACATGACGGTAAAAACCATGGTAAAATCCGGTAAAAACCGTCATGCGTCAAAAACTTGCCAACCCTGATATATATATATATATATATATATATATATATATATATATATATATATATATATATAACACAAATTTAAGACATATAAACGAACTGAAAGACTCAAACCACTGAAATTGTCAGAATAAAAATAAAAGTGCCTAGCAAAACTGATGGCATTGAGCTCACAGGCTATTCACACTAATTGTATATTACACTCGTATTTAAAAGAATAATGCTCTTCGAAAAATAAATTAAAGGGGATCAGCCCTCCCCCTTTTCCCCCCTTTATACTTAACCAATGAACCTTCAAATCTAACCAGGGAAGCGCTTATCAGAACAAACATGTATACCAAATTTGAAGCAAATTGGATAATTCTTCATGAAAAACCCATTGAGCTAAATTAAGGGGGGTAGGGGATTAGCTCCCCCATTCCCCCTTTATACTTAACCAATGAACCTCCAAATCTAATCAGGGAAGCGCCTTATCAGAATAAAGCGGTATACGAAATTTGAAGCAAATCGGATAGAAAAACCCATTTATTATTAAGGGGGGATTAGCCCCCGTTTCCCCCTTTTATACTTAACCAATGAACCTCCGAATTTAATCAAGGAAGCGCCTTATCGGAATAAATCAGTATACCAAATTTGAAGCAAATCTGAAAATTCTGCATCAAAAGCCCATTTATCTAAATTAAGGGGGGGGGGGGTCAGCCCCTTGTTTCTCTTTATACTTAACCAATGAACCCCCAAAACTAATCAGGGAAGCGCCTTATCCGAATGAACCTAGAATTTTTTTTAAGCAAATCGGATATTTCTATCCAGAGTTATCGCGTTACGTAGATACATAGGTACACACGTACATACAGAACCTGCGGGCACATTAGCTCTCAGGCTTTGATAGTCTGTGAGCTGAAAAACTATCTTTGACGATTTTTTTCCTACTGTTAATTCCTCTCACGAAAGTATCGCTTTTAATAAATTTCCAAAATTTAAATACATTATTGGTAACATATAAAAATGGTTATTGGTATTGTTAGTGAAAAATCTAAAAAATCTATATTAAATGTACTAAGATATTTAAACATGTTTTCATGTTAGGGTCCTGCTCTCAACTATGAGTTTGACCCTTTTGGGCCCCTGTTACAGCTCCCTTAAAAATGGTCCGATTCACAAACTTTTTTTTTCTAAAAATTTCTTAGGTTCTCCAGTTACTACATGAACGATAAAAAAAAATCAGACATCAGCTACCACTAATTTTGAATATTAATTGCCTTCTTGGGGCATTTGTTGCAGCTTCTTTAAAAGCTATCCGATTCTATTGGAATTTTCTTTAACATAGTTTTAGCGTCTTCCAGCTACTTTAAAATCACTAAAAAATTTTCTCATGCCCAACTACATTCCAGTTAAGACCCTGTCCCTCAGGGCCCGGTCTTTCTTTATACCTAAGCTACCACCTTTTTCGAATATTAATCTCCTTTTTCAGCACCAACTTACGTCTACTCACTACAGTCGTAAATTAAAAATCGCGTTACTTTAAAGGTAACTTTAGATAAGGGATTTCATCCATTTATTAAATATCGTGTTAATGTTAAAATTAATTCATGAAATTTACAAAAGGAGAGGGCATCTTCCACCGCTTGGGGACGCATTTTTTCCTCGAGTTCTAAGAGCCCAATTTCAACGGGATTTGGTTCATTCAACTTAGATTACAATTCAGCTACTCTCTGTATTACTAAATTTTATCCTTAGACTTCAGTTACCAACATTTTCTAACATCAATGGTGCATTTTTTTGCTGGATTCTGTCGGCTTGATTACTACGAGGTTTGGCTCACTCAACTTGGTTTTAGGCTGTCTCCGGCACGTGCGGGGCACTTTCTGTATATGTTGCCTTACGCAGCGGGAACCCAGGTTACAGGTTCGTTCGGAAAGAAGTTTGTTGGGAACACACTACACGCTGCCGAAGGCAATGGGGACTCCGAAATTAGGTTCATTTAAAATAATTTCAAAAGATATAAAATCATACAAACTTGAGTTTTGTTTAAGGTTATTATTCACAAACCCCGGGCAACGCCGGCCGGGTCTGCTAGTGTTTATGTAAACAAGCTGAATTACTTAAAAAAATTAACTTCTCGTTGTCGGTAAAACAAATGTAATATAGCTTTCGAAAGGGGAAAAATAAAGGATTCAAACTATATACATATATATATATATGAAATGATAAAGTTTAAACCTTTTTTAAAACTTAAACCTTTTTAAAATTTTAAGTTTAAAAGTAAAAGTACTAAATTTAAAACTGCCAAATTTTATTTAACTTTTGAAATGCCGTAGTCTAAGTCTGATTTGCCCCTGTTAACTTGGTTTTCCTACCCAACAATTATTACTTTCAGGCTTCAAAATTGATCTATCTTTAAGAATAAAAGTGCTGAGGTAAACGCAATTCTCCGTTTTTGTGGTGAGGCTAAAGATCCCAGATGCCGAACCCATAAAACGTCATAATGCCTGGATAATTGTTAGCCTATGAAATTAGATCACCTCCCATTTCTGTAGTGCCGCACTCTTGCGGAAATATTCGATATTTAAGACGGGACAACGAAAAACCCGTGGCTTTTTACTAAAATGAAGTGCTAAAATAACTGCCGCCCCCCGGCAGCGCACTTGGGGGAAATCGGACCGCGTCAACTCTTAAGTCATCTGGACCTCGGCTTTAAAGAATCATATGTAATTGGAATAAGGCCCAATAAAAACCAGGTCCAAACGAACTCAATCTCCTTTACTTGGACTCATATTTACTCACCAGGAAATGGCCACGACTACCAGAAAACCATGCCGTTCGACGAACCAGCCACGGTTCGCCCCTGCACAGTACCGGCCGTCCGGAGCGGGCCGCGATGCTCGAAAGTGCCCGTAGTCACCCCCGAGTCAGAGCATCCCCCGATGACGGGTCCCCGCATACATTACATATATATATATATATATATATTGTCACGAATTTGCCTTCTAATTGCCATTTTTCCCCATAGCACAAATCAAAGTGAAAAGCCCACGTTGTAAAAATGTAAAAATATTTTATATTTTAAATATCATAATCCAGGTAAGTATGAACCTCCTGGAAAATCAGGGGTCATGCAAAAAATTGTATATTTTAATGTTTGTTTTTCCTCCTTTTAAGCTTTAAGGAATCTCTTGAGAATTGTTTTTGTCAGCGACTCAACAATTTTGCTAGAGTTATAATATTATTTTTTTTGTATGTGTGTTTAATTATCACTACTATTATTATTCATTATATTATTACACTGTTATTATGAGGAAGTATACTTTAATATTTTGAAGGTACAAGGATAATGTCCAACTATTTACACATACCGTAGATTTTTACCAGTTATAGTGCATTTTCGGAATATTTGAATATTTTCATGAAACAAGTCAGAATGTATAATGAAGTTTTTAGCGTAATAAAGTGTCATGCATAACAGTCCAGGTAAGCATACAAAAAGACCTGCCCAGTCAGATCCATGCCAAAATAGGGATAGATAATCCGGTAGCAATTCTCTTTTTTCGTGATGAATGAACCCATGAGTAACAAATGACGATTTTTTAGAAGTCCGGACATATAATAAATAAATAAAGCTAGCTATAGAAGAAAAAAAAAAGAATTGTTGCCTTGTTTCATGTCTCAGTAAAATCCCCTTGGCTTGGAACAGTTTTCTCGGTAAACTGGGTCCAAAAAGGCAAAGATGCAGACAGAACTAGGGAGAGTCACCGTGAGTTGTTGACGCCACTGAAGAAGTCCATCTTGAGTCTGCACACAGCAACTTACCTGCTCGCTTGTCCTGGTATATCTGTATTTTTCCCCCAGTTCATTCTGTACACCACACAAATTCAGCACCTTTGCTGTAGTTTTCATTTTTATACAATTTATATTTGTTTTATCATGAGTGTAACCTTAAGGCTGCACCACATAAGCAGCTAAGCCCTACCAAAATAGAAAAGCCAAATAATACGAAAGTTTCTGTGTTAGTTGTTATTATTATATAGTATTTTACATTGATTTTATCTCAATAACAATTTTTGAAAATGCTGCATTTATTAAAATTCATATTTTTATTAACATTTTTTGAAGATTTAGTGTATGAATAATGTGTATTTTTAAATATTTTACTTTAAAAATGTTTGCCCGTTATGCAGTTTGTGTTTTATATCTTGAATTTTTGTATGTTATATATTTTAATAATTATAAGTTAAATATGATATAAAAAACAAAAAAAAAATGTTTACAGACTACAATATGAGCAAGAACTTAAAGAGTGGTTGTGAGATGGACTTTAGTATACAACCACCGGACATTTTATTTTCTGCGAACATTTTTTTTCATATTGTAAGCCATCTTTATTTCTATTAATACTATGTCTCGAGATTGTATAGTACGTGTTATTTAGCAGTTAGCATTTGCATCAAGAAAGCAGCATATGTAGTATTTAGTAACTTCTTTATTATTTTAGTAAGTATTTGTTTTGATGTTATGTATCTGTCAATTTCCAGGTCTACAGATAATCACCTGTGTAATATAATTGCTGTAAATGGGTACAGTTGGCTTGAGAGGAAAAAAATTAAAAAAAAACAACCGCTCTTTTAATTGAAAAATTGGGTTAACTTAGCTAAATGGGATAAGACCCACAGGTCTTGCAGGCGAGCCCTGTGGATCTTTGTTTTAGTGGGGGGGGGGGGGATATGAAATGATAAAGTTTAAACCTTTTTTAAAACTTAAACCTTTTTAAAATTTTAAGTTTAAAAGTAAAAGTACTAAATTTAAAATTCCCAAATTTTATTTAACTTTTGAAATGCCGTAGTCTAAGTCTGATTTGCCCCTGTTAACTTGGTTTTCCTACCCAACAATTATTACTTTCAGGCTTCAAAATTGATCTATCTTTAAGAATAAAAATGCTGAGGTAAACGCAATTCTCCATTTTTGTGGTGAGGCTAAAGATCCCAGATGCCGAACCCATAAAACGTCATAATGCCTGGATAATTGTTAGCCTATGAAATTAGATGACCTCCTATTTCTGTAGTGCCGCACTCTAGCGGAAATATTCGATATTTAAGACGGGACAACGAAAAACCCGTGGCTTTTTACTAAAATGAAGTGCTAAAAAAGTCCTCCCGGCCAGTGCCGGGAGGAAGAAGTAGCTTTCAAATACCTTATTTTAAAAAAGCCAACTTATATTATTCAAACACAGGAAGCTGAATTTAGTGGAAACCGAATATAGGAGATTCAATACTAATTTTTATCAATACTAAATCATTATGAATGAGAATTTCACGAAATTAGTCAGCTTCATCCAAGCTGCTTTTATTTAAAGTAACTTATATTTGGCTGAGATGTTGATGTATACTATCCACATGCTTTCTCACATGGAAATAGGCGAATACGTGTGTTATCGCGTGACAAATACAAGATCGTTTCAAAATGTTAGCCATACTAGAAATTCAAAGTGCTATAATTCAACCACTTTTTAAGATATAAACAAAAGAACAAATTTTCAGAAACAAAATCTGCTCCGAAATCTTTGTATCAAGGCCAAACACACAAAGAAAATCTTTTTCATTTTCCAATTTTTTAATACCTCATTTTAAATTTTAAATTTAATTTTTTTAAATGGCAACCCTTTTGAAACAAGATGGCGAATAAAGCTGGTCAACGAACTCGGTCGAGACATTGGTATGTAGTATGTACAGACCAAGTAACATCCAAATCGGTTCATAAATACGCTTGTTATCACGTGACAAATATCAGGACGTTTCAAAATGTCAGCCACGCTAGAAATTCAAAATGCTATAACTCAGCCATTTTTTGAGATATAGACGAAACAAAAACTGCTCCCGAATCTTTGTATCAAGGTCAAATACATAAAAACAAAATATTTTTTCAATTTTCAATTTTTTGGTATCTCATTTTAAATTTGAAATTTTTTAAATTTTTTTAAATGACCGCCATTTTGAAACAAGATGGTGGATGAAGCTGGCCAACGAACTCGGTCGAGATATTTGTATGTACTATGTACACACCAAAGTACATCCAAATCGGTTCATAAATACGCTTGTTATCACGTGACAAATGTCAGGACGTTTCAAAATGTCAGCCACGCTAGAAATTCAAAATGCTATAACTCAGCCATTTTTTGAGATATAGACAAAACAAAAACTGCTCCCGAATCTTTGTATCAAGGTCAAATACATAAAAACAAAATATTTTTTCAATTTTCAATTTTTTGGTACCACATTTCAAATTTAAATTTTTCTTAAAAATTTAAATGGCTGCCATTTTTAAACAAGATGGCGGATGAAGCTGGCCAACGAACTCGGTCGAGACATTGGTATGTACTATGTACAAACGAAGTTACATCCAAATCGGCTCATAAATACGCCTTTTACCGCGTGACAAAATTCAGGACGTTTCAAAATGTCAGCCACGCTAGAAATTCAAAATGCTATAACTCAGCCATTTTTTAAGATATAGACGAAACAAAAACTGCTCCGGAATCTTTGTATAAAGGTCAAATACATAAGAAAAAAATATTTTTCCATTTTCAATTCTTTGGTACTACATTTCAATTTTAAAATTTTTAAGAAAATTTTAAATGGCCGCCATTTTGAAACACAATGGCGGATGAAGCTGGCCAACGAACTCGGTCGAGACATTGGTATGTACTATGTACATACCGAATTACATCCAAATCGGTTCATAAATTCGAGAGTTACAGTATGACAAATGTCAGATATATATATATATATATATCAACTTTTGAACGGAGGGTGGTTTCGGGGTCTGGGGGTCATGATCGATGAAAATATACCAAAATTTTTTGAAATCGCTTTCCTCCGAACGGCTGCAATAGGTAGCTTTTTGTAATGAAAGCCACCTAATAACTGCCGCCCCCCGGCAGCGCACTCGGGGGAAATCGGACCGCGTCAACTCTCAAGTCATCTGGACCTCGGCTTTAAAGGATCATATGTAATTGGAATAAGGCCCAATAAAAACCAGGTCCAAACGAACTCAATCTCCTTTACTTGGACTCATATTTACTCACCAGGAAATGGCCACGACTACCAGAAAACCATGCAGTTCGACGAAACAGCCACGGTTCGCCCCTGCACAGTACCGGCCGTCCGGAGCGGGCCGCGATGCTCGAAAGTGCCCGTAGTCACCCCCGAGTCAGAGCATCCCCCGATGACGGGTCCCCGCATATATTACACACACACACACACACACACACACACATATATATATATATATATATATATATATTGTCACGAATTTGCCTTCTAATTGCCATTAAATAGCACTGTTACACATACACAATTCCGAAGCAGAGTGCGTTTCTTTGAATTTAACACTAAATAACAGTGATCAGTGAGTAAACAAACCACATTTCAACAGTGTCCTTAGTTTTGTATTCAAATACAAAATTGAATCAACGCATATATTTTTAATTAATAACTTCCAATATAAGATTTGGTGCATTTTTACACAATAGAAACTGAGACACAGCAATAATGTTCACAGCAAAAAAATAGCATAACAGCGGCCCCGTGTGAGTAAAAAAAACAAAATTACTACATATTAACATAATTTCTAATAACTATCTTACGTATTAAAATTGGTGAAATTCCATCCCCATGTATGCTGAGATATTACTATCGCGGAAATCCTGAAAAACACAGCGCACCAGCGCAACCTGTTGAGCAATATACGCCTAAACCTAAAAAGTACCAGTTTATGTTAAGTTCAAACTGAATACGAAGATTTATTAAATTCCATTTCATATATTCCGAGATATAACCATCACATACATCGTGAAAAAAACGCATAGCAGCACTAAATGGTTCGGCTATATAAATTAAAAGATAAGCAGCACCTACATGCACAGAAGTCTAACTAAATATGTTGATGTAATTCCATTTCATAGATGCCAAGATATAGCTATCACAGAAGTTGTGAAAACACGGTGAAGCAGCGCGACCTGTTGGGCGATATACATCAAAACCTAAACAGTAGAAATTTATGTAAATATCTAACAGATTCTCAAATTTGACTAAATTTCGTGAATTAGTTCTTGCGATAAAGCGCCCACAATATTTGCAATACGTGCATGCATTCAGGAAGACAAGATATAATATCCTAAACATAATAAGACATAATATCCCTTGAATAAACCTAAACAGATAGAGGAATTCTAGATATTTACTTTTTTTAAAGGATCTTTTTTCTATCTTTGAAGCTAATATTATAATAACTTTATGAAAATTTTTTTTCAAGCATTTATATTAACTGTGTTTGATAATTTAATAAAAAATAGGATGTTGATGTCAGAAATAATACACACTGCAAATAGAAGCGTCTTAAATTTAGACACATATGTGACTGAAAAAGAAATTTAGACACTTAAGTGTCTTAAACTGAAAATTCAGACATTATAGATGTCTTAATTTAAGATACATAAGTGTCTTACTATAACCATGGTGTAAACGAACTGAGAATAATGTCTAAAATATTCGCAAACGTCTTATTTTAAGACACTTCATTGCTTTAAACGTGTCTTAATTTAAGACGTTTTGATTCTTCCGACGCAATAACCAACAGGGGGCACTAGGACTCCCAGTTGCGCATGCGTTTTAGATGTCTTCGTTCGAAGTGGTATACGTTGTAATTCAAACAAAGTTTGTTTTTATGTACGCGTGTATTTTAATTCGTTTTTTGCGAAATGTGAAGTACTGCGATTTTAATTCGTATTAACTTGGATTATTTATTTATTGAATACATACATCTGACGTGTGTGCTCGACATCAAATGTCTCTTAGAAGCTGTCGTTGATATAAAGGCGGGATAGACACAGAACAGAAGTAGACGACGGTTGAAGATTACACCCGGAAATTCTACAAAGCGTGTGCAATGGGCTTAGTGTTAACTCGTATTAATTTATATCAATAATATTGTGTTATTCATCTTCGTTCTGTCGAAGCTGGCAAAAAAAAAAAGAAACTTTTGTCTGGCGGGTCCTGTTTTGAGGATGAAACATCTCATTCTTTAAATATGGCTAGTCGGATGTATTATGGGATTACCTTTTAAACTGATGAAAATCTTTCTCCCTCACTGTGGTTGTGGTAGTTTTTAAAATTTCAAATCGAGGAATATTTCTTACCTCTTGCAAACAGCGATCGAAGTAAGTGTTATAATTTCTTTATAGTACTAAAATTAGTGCCTTTTATGATTTTATTTATTGTACTAAACAAAATCTTACATGAAATTTAATTAGTTTTGAATCTTTTTGCAAAAAAAAAAGCACTAATTCTAGAAGTATATATTTTTAAATTTATGACGTTGTCCTTTATTACAAATTATGTATTATTTATTCTCATCTTTTTTCTCAAATTTAAAGTAATAACATCACTAAAAAACAGACATATTTAAAAGTTAAGTTCATTCTCTTGTTTTGTTTTGTTTTCAATATGGCAGTTCTTAGTTTCAATGGATCCGGATTGAGATCCCGGGATCCCGCTTTAATTTTAACCCCGAAAATCCCGGAATTTTTACTGGAAAATTCCGGGATTTTCGGGATTGCCTTTTTTTTTTTTCCGTTGAACAATATTCAGCTGAAATTAAAAAATATATTTATAAACTTTCGCTTTTGGAAAAGAAAATCAATTGTTTTCATGAAATTTATATATAATTGAAAATGAATGTTTATCTCAAGTATTTCTTAGATATATTTCTAAAGCTATTAAATCTTTTAATGTGTGAAAACTTTTGACTTCTAAACATAGAAGTAAGCCAGTCAGGAAAAAGGAAATCATTTGTTTATTTAGATTTCGCTGCATGTGTGGATTCGAAGGTCATTTTCCAATTAGACTTTACTGATAAGCATCGCAAGTTTGTATCATAGTGATATCATGTGCTACTTTTTTTTTTTTTTTTTTTTTTTTTTTTTTTGCTTTAAAGATGTCTTGTTTAGTAGCTCATAGGAATGATAGCAATAAGCCCATGTGGCAATATCAATTTTTGAAAAATCTAATTTTTAAATGATAAGGATTTTTTTTTTTCGGAGAGGGGGGGCGGGGGATTTTGTATGAAATTTTCGTAAAGTTGATACCTTAAATCTTGCACTGATTATAATGAAAGTTTTGAACTTTTAGAGTAGGACAAGATTAAAAAACACAAAATATAAATAAACAAAATACCGAAGTAATTTTTTTCTCAATATTAACCCTTTGCACTCGAGGGCTCCGGAGCGGAGCCATTTAAAATTTGTCTTCAAACTCGAGGTCTCCGCTACGGAGACAATGCAAATAATTTTGTGATACCATGTAATCTTGGCTTTTCTAGACAGGTGTCACAAAATTATTTGCATTGTCTCCGTAGCGGAGCCCTCGAGTTTGAAGACAAATTTTAAATGGCTCCGCTCCGGAGCCCTCGAGTGCAAAGGGTAAAGTAGAATGTTTATTTATTTATTCATAGTTAAACAGCTGTTGTGATTATCATCTGATATATATGTAAAATTGCCTATGTGGCAATATAATTTTTAAAAAAATCTATTTTTAAATTATATGAAGTAGAGTAGGACAAGATTATAAGAAATATATATATTTATCCATGTACTTTAAAAGCCCTCAATAGCCCTTGCCGCTGAATTTGTCCGATAATCGGAGATGTCTGCTTTTGTGAGGTAAAAATATACAAATATGTATGCCATGCGGATTAAAAAAGTATTCGCTAAATAGATGTTTCAGAATAGCTATTCGGGAATGTCCATTAACCTCCACAACGGATACTCCCGAATACCGGACATCTCAATTGAGATAACAATAATGCAGGGTTGCATTTTTTGCAAAAGAACTTCTTGATTAAAGAATGGGCATACTGGGCCGTGCCCCGCCCCCCTACGATTTTAGTGCCCACAAATTTGATGTGCAATATTTGTAAAGCTTATATTTTAAATCTGTTTCGAAATTGTATTGATTATAATCAATATTTGGAACTTTTAAAGTGAAATAAGATTAAAAATAAAACAAATTTTAAAAATCTAATATTTAGATAAATATTTTTTTTTGTTTTAATCTTGTTCTACACCTGAAGTTCAAAATATTGATTATAATCAGTAAAATGTCGTAAAAGATTTAAATTATCAGCTTAACAAAAATTGCGTACCAAAATTGGGAGCACCAAAAAAATCAGGTTGTAGGGGGGGGGGGGGCAGGACCCCTGCCTATTTTTCCAGGATTCAACGTGGTCAAACTTGGCTACGTATGATGCTTACAAAAAAAAAAATGGATGCTATTAAGAAGTTTGAAGTGTCTGAAAACTGAACACTCCGTTTCAGACACTTAAGTGTTTGAATTTCAGACTTTTTAATTTACAGTGCATATGATTATATACATATTATATTTCTATTTTATGTTTACAAGTCAGTAATTTCATATCATTGGTTAATGCAAAGATTAATTACTGCATTATATTAATCTAATAATTCTTCTGGTACTAACAAAAGAATATTCTGTTTGAGATAATGCCGCAAAATAGTAATTCTTTTGTTAGCGCATAATGCATATGTTGAAATGAGCTTAACTAAAACAAGATAAGTAACGTAACCAAGAATATCGCAATTTCTTATCTCTTTTCAATGCAAAACATGATTTTAATTAAGAAAGATGAGCACAGTATAAGTAGAGAAATCGATTAATTTGACAGATATTTATAGTTACGGGTCTTGTTTAGAGTATGCCAATTACTATACTTGCCACGTGACAGAATAAAGAGTTTCAATTTCGGAAATTATAGTTTCCAGCTTATCACATGAAATATTTTTGGTAATTGTTGGTTTTGAACACTGCTTGGAACCGACAGTAAATATTTTGAATAATCTAAATAGATGCAGGAATTCCAGATAATTACTTTTTTAAAAAGAATCTTTTTCTATCTTTGAATATTGTTATTTCTTATCTCTTTGCAAGGCAAAACAAGATTTTAATTAAGAAAGATGAGCTCAGAACAAGTAGAGAAATCGATTAATTTGACAGATATTTATAGTTATGGGTTTTATTTAGACTATGGCAATTACTATACTTGCCACGTGACAGAATAAAAGTTTCAATATTTTTGGTAATTATAGGTTTCGAACACTGCTGGGAACCGACAGTAAAGATTTTGAATAAATCTAAATAGACGCAGGAATTCGAGATAATTCGTTTTTTAAAAAGAATCTTTTTCTATCTTTGGATATTGCAATTTCTTATCTCTTTGCAAGGCAAAACAAGATTTTAATTAAGAAAGATGAGCACAGTACAAGTAGATAAATCGATTAATTTGACAGATAATGGTTGCGGGTTTTATTTAGAATAAACCGATAACTATACTTGCCTCGTGACAGAATAAAGAGATTCAATTTTGAAAATTATAGTTTCCATCTTGTCATATAAATTTTTTTGGTATTTGTTGCTTTTGAACATGATTTGAAACTGACAGTAAATATTTTTAATACATCTAAATGGATGCAGGAATTCCAGATATTTACTTTTTTTAAAGAATCTTTTTTCTACCTTTGAAGTTAATATTATAATGACTTTACGAAAAGTTTAAATTAAAAAATTTTTTTAACTGTGTTTGATAACTTAATAAAAAATGATGTTAATATCAGAAATAATAGATATGATTATATATTATATTTCTGTTTTATGTTTACAAATAGTTACTAATTTCATGCTATTGAATAAAGCAAAGATAAATTATTTCCTTAAACTTTATTAGATTCATCGTACTATTCTTCTGGTGTTAACAAAGGAATATAATATATTTCAGATAATGCTGTAAAATAATATTTTTGTTAGCGCATAATGTATATGTTGAAATGAGCTAAACTAAAACAAGATAAATAAAGTAACCAAAAATATAGTAATTTCTTATTTCTTTACATTAAAAAGAAGATTTTAATTAAGAAAGATGAGCACAGTACAAGTAGAGAAATCGATTAATTTGACAGACATTTATAGTTAAGAGTTTTATTTTGAATTAGACAATTACTGTACTTGCCACGTGACAGAACAAAGGGTTTCAATTTCGTAAATTATACAGTAAATTCTCTGTAAGGTGGACTCTGTATAAGAAAGTATAAGACTCTGTATAAGTATACTCTAACTCGGAAAGATTTTCAAGTCCCTGCAAATCCATAGACATAGAGTAAAATTTGTCTAAGACGGAATTTTTCTCTACTGCGAAAAATTATCTTGGTCCCGATCAATTCCGCCTTTGACAGAATTTACTGTAGTTTACACATGTACCTTATCGCATGAAATATTTTTGATATTTTTTAGTTTGGAGCACTACTTGAAACCACTAGTAAATATTTTGAACAATCCTAAACAGATACAGGAATTCTAGATATTTACTTTTTTTAAAGAATCTTTTTCTATCTTTGAAGCTAATATTATAATAACTTTATGAAAAAAAATTTTTAAGCATTTATATTAACTGTGTTTGATAACTTAATAAAAAAGGATGTTGATGTCAGAAATAATACATATGTAGATTACATACATATTACATACATTACATACATATAGATTAAATTTCTATTTTATGTTTACAAGTCAATAATTTCATACTATTGGTTAATGCAAAGATTAATTACTGCATTATATTTATCTTATAATTCTTCTGGTACAATCAAAAGAGTATTCTCTTTGAGATGATGCCGTAAAATAGTTATTCTTTTGTTAGCGCATAATGCATATGTTGAAATGAGCTTAACTAAAACAAGATAAGTAACGTAACAAAGAATATCGCAATTTCTTATCTCTTTTCAATGCAAAACAAGATTTTAATTAAGAAAGATGAGCAGTGTACAAGTAGATAAATCGATTTATTTGACAAATATTTATAGTTACGGGTTTTGTTTAGACTATGCCAATTACTATACTTGTCACGTGACAGAATAAAGTGTTTCAATTTCGGAAATTATACTTTCCAGCTTATCACATGAAATATTTTTGGTATTTATTGGTTTTGAACACTGCTTGGAACCAACAGTAAATATTTTGAATAATCTAAATAGATGCAGGAATTCCAGATAATTACTTTTTTTAAAAGAATCTTTTTTTTTACCTTTGAATATTGCAATTTCTTATCTCTTTGCAAGGCAAAACAAGATTTTAATTAAGAAAGATGAGCACAGTACAAGTAGAGAAATCGATTAATTTGACGGATATTTATAGTTACGGGTTTTATTTAGAATAAACCAATTACTATACTTGCCACGTGACAGAATAAAGAGTTTCAATTTCGGAAATTATATTTTCCATCTTGTCATATGAAATATTTTTGGTATTTATTGCTTTGGAACATGATTTGAAACTGACAGTAAATATTTTGAATACATCTAAATAGATGCATGAATTTTAATTAAAAAAAATATATTTAAATTAACTGTGTTTGATAACTTAATAAAAAAAGAATGTTGATATCAGAAATAATATATATGATTATTTATTATATTTACGTTTTATGTTTACTAGTTCATAATTTCGTGCTATTGAATAAAGCAAAGATTAATTATTTCATTATACTTTATTAGATTCATTGTACTATTCTTCTTGTGTTACCAAAAGGATATTATATGTTTAAGATAATGCCGTAAAATAAATCTTTTGTTAGAACATGATGAATATGTTGAAATGAACAAAACTAAAGCAAGATAAATAAAGTAACCAAGAATATTGCTATTTTTTTTATCTCTTTACAATGAAAAACAAGATTTTAATTAAGAAAGATGAGCACAGTATAAGTAGAGAAATCGATTAATTTGACAGATATTTATAGTTACGGGCTTTATTTAGATAAACCAATCACTGTACTTGTCACGTGACATTACAAAGAGTTTCAATTTTGGAAATTACTGTCCCACCTTATCTCATGAAATATTTTTGCATTTATTGATTTGGAACGCTACTTGAACTAACAGTAAATAATTTGAATAAATATAAACAGATGCAGGAATTCCAGATAATTACTTTTTTAAAAGAATCTTTTTTTATCTTTGAAGCTAATATTCTAATGACTTTACGAATTTTTTGATATGTTCTTCTTTAATGATTTTTCGTTATACTTTTTTCCTTTCGCTTCAGTTATCAAAGTGTTATCCTTTCTGCCATCAAAATACAAACCTTCTAAAATTAACTCATTTCGTCTTTCTTGTTCGTTCAAATTCTTCCTTTTCTTTTCTTTTGTCTTCTTCAAGTCCTTCTTTCAGTTACTTTTACTTTATTATCATCAGAGATACCCATATCTTCTAGGGTGCCATTTGCAACAATATTTTCAGTTCTGTCTAATACTCTGGTTCTTTCACCTTGTTGATTATCAAATTCAGGTTTAGAAGAATTACTTATAGAACTATTTCCTTCCGAAGTATTTTCTTCATTTGACGAGTCATTCAATCAAAACATCCCTTTTTTGTTTTAAAATAACATTTTACTTCCTTGATATTTCCTTTTCCCATTTTGCTACACATTTTTTGTAGTTTTTATATCAATTTATCCTATTGCCATTACCCCATCTCTCTCTGGTCTTTGAGAAAGTGGTGTTCTTGTTCTGATACACGATAATATTTAGTGCATTTACACAAAGAAAAGTTTTTTGCACGATTACCAAACATTTTGCAGTTTTATATTGGATGTGGGATTATTCTTTCTAATCTTAATATTTTTCTTCACATTTTGACATTTTTCACGATAGTCTAATCCTTTTTTATGATTTGTGTATCAGAAACCGTTGGAATTGGAGGTCTCAGCAATACACTTTTAACAGTATCCGCAACAGTTTTAGATATTTCGGAAAGAGTGTGTTCCAGATTCCATCTGGCAGATTTTAAATTAAATTCAATCCATAAATAATGTTTCATAACATCTTCATATGTTCGCCAAAGATGACAGGCTAACGTTAATTGTTTTGGTTCGTAAAATACAAGACACATCAACAATTTTCTAGATTTAGGCACGTTAGCAGACATTGTCACATTTGACACTGACTGTTTATTGCAAATGAATCGAATAAACTGTTAACACGCGTTAAATCGAACTAACAACGCTTACTTCGACAAAAGTCAAATAAAGTGGGCTACCTTTTCCATGGCACTCAAACTAAATTATTCTCTTTATATCAGAACATTAACACTTCATTAATTTAATTTTGCAAAATATAAATTTAACGATAAACTTAAAACATTTTTCAAGCAACTAATTTGCTTTTATTCATTTTTTATGGAAAATCAGATGCTTTGAGAAACCGGAAAATATCATTTAAAAAAAAAAAAAAATTCTTTTTATGGAGTTAAAAAGGACAAAATAATCACTATTAAAAAATAAAATCCGAAACTTCGTTTTTTAGTTCCCCCCTACCTCACTCCCAGAGACCTTTTTTGCTGCATGCGAAATTTTCTGCCTCTTCAAACGCGGAATGCACTATTGGCAGTCTCACTTTCAATTGCGGCCTCTTATAGAGAAACCGATTACCTCAGTTTAGCATTATAATTAAGAGCTTTATAATGAGCTTTATAATAGCAAAGTAAAACAATTAATGCACTCTTTACTTGACAGAGCAAGGAATCAGTTTAGCACAATTTTAAATAATTTTTCACCTGTGTACATAATGGGCTTTTACCTATAATCATACAATAAAATGAAATCGTTACATTGTATTTATAAATTATTTGTCTTGTTATATTGGATAATGAAAAGATTATATTTATTATATTTTTTATATTCATAATATTAGTCTTGTAATATAATTACGTAGATATCAGAAAAAGTATAAAATAGTATAAGTAAAATCCCCAGACTATATCTCAACTTTGTTTTTTCATGACTGTATAAAACAAGATTTTGATTACTAACGATGAACAAAGTACAAGTATAACAATCGATTACCTCAATTTGATGGATGCTTATAATTGAAATATTTATTTAGGTAAACCAATTACTGTGATTATCACGTGACATAGCAAGGAGTATCAAAATAGATTCCGTCATTTAAAAAGAAGCGAAATGTCCTAGAATCGCTCAATGAAATAAGAATGATTTATTTATAAATAGATTTATTCTGTACGTTTTCTTTCATAAGTGGATTATTTAATTCTCTATACAATGCAGTATGTAGTTTTTTGAGTTTAGACTGTAAGATACGTATTTTTTTTTATTATTATTCATATATTTCTAAAGTTTTAAATCAGTTTTGAAACATTAATTAAGGGTTAATGTTTTCAATTTTTATCTTCATATAAATAGTACAGTCTTGAATTTCATGCTGGAATAACCTAATTTTAGCATATTAACACTAAACGTACCGATATTTTTTTTTAATACCTATTCCTACCGGAATGGGTCAAAAGACCCCTATATAAAAATTATCTATTTTACGATGTTTTGTGAAAAATATATCAGTTTATACACTTTCGTGTATGAATAAAACTTTTTTTATCAAATAATTATTACAAATTGTTTATTTATTAAAGTAAAAAAAAAAGAAATTATAATTCAGCAAAAATTAAAAAAATATATATATTATTTCAAGAAATTTGAAAATTTGTTAAACAAATATTGTGCATATGTGTTTTATGTTCACCTTATATTTTTAAGATTATTTCATTCTCGATATAACCTGAAATGTTCAAACTAGAATCTCACTCGGAGTAAAGTCAATTTCTAATTATACCATCACACATTAACAAATATAATGCAATACAGCAGAATAAAGGATGTAATAGCAAAAATACGCAATTTACTAATGTTCTTACAAAATAAAACATTTATATCTTTATGATTTAACATAAATTTAATCAGGGGTCAAATGACCCCTTGCGGTAGTTAAGCCTAAAATATTTTTTTCTAGGCAAAAATGTAGTTCGGAGATGAGGCATTTTAAGGAATAATATGATCATATATTTTAATAAAAGTCGTGAAATATAAAGAAATTTCTTAATGTTTTAGTTTAAGAAATTCAAAAAACAAATTCAAAAAGGGTCATCTGACCCCTCGCGGTAGCTTTAGTGTTAAAAAAATGTGTATTTTGTGTAGAAAACTGTACATAAACAACACCGAGGTAAATACTAGCTAAAGCCAAGGCCATCTTGATATATTGGTATATTGAGATAGAACAAGAATAATTTTAACACAATTATTCTAATTGGTAAATATATCATTTCAGATGTAAATTTCCAACTGGGCGAAAAATGTCCTGACCAGGATTTGAACCAGGGACCTCTTGCCTGAAGCCGCCAATGCTCTACCATCTCAGCTATCCCGGACACCCGATGCTTTAATCAATGAGGTTAGCTGTGTGAAAGAGCCTCACCAGATTCGTCCGGGATAGCTAAGATGGTAGAGCATTGGCGGTTTCAACCAAGAGATCCCTGGTTAGAATCCTGGTCCGGGCATTTTTCGCCCAATTTGAAATTTACATCTGATATGATATTGAGATAGCCTTTTCACAGTCTGAGTTTGCTCAGCCCGAATATAATCGGGCTGATAATCGAGTCAAACAAATCAATGTTATTATCAAGCGACAGAGCAAAGAGTCCCAAATAATTTTATTAATATAAAAAGGAACGGCATTATTTAGAAACACCAAATTAAATTATTTATTTATAAAGAGATTCATGCTCAAAATTTTCTTTCTTTACTCTGCACCATTGAATTTTTACCGCAATCACTTTTATATTGGAATGATACAAAGTTTATTTCATTTACAGTAGAACGCCGTTTATCCGGTCCGGTTGGGACCGAGGCCGATCCGGTTAATGGAAAATCCGGATAATTGGGCAACTTAGAAAAACGTCTATGGCAATGTTTTGTTGATAACTTCGCTTCAAACTTTTTCCCGGCTTAGAACTGACAATTGTATTAGTGCACATTTTAGCATATTACAAATGGTGTGTTTAGAAGTTATTGCTTTTATTTTAAATTTCTACAAAATTGATACTAAGTTATAGAAATATACAAAGTACACATAGAAATTATTACATGTTTATATACATACACTGCACGAACAAACGTGAGTGGAGAGAAGTGGGGGAGCATAGGCGTAACCAGGGGGGGGGGGTGCCCTGGGTTCCCGGGTACCCCCCCCCCCCCCCCCGCTTGCGCAGACTCAAGCACAATTATTTTAAAAAATCGACATCTACAAAAGAAAAAAGAAGTGAAAGCAGAGTTCAATTAGTTTAGAAAATTAGTTTAGTTCAAAAAACTAACAGCCGAAGTTTTAAACTCTGATAAAAAAAAAAGAATTCCACGTTCTTTTTTTTTAAATTATGTTCTTTATCTTTTCTAAAACTAGAATATTTACAAGAATCTGTATCAGTTACAGTAAGTCTAAAAGGAGATTTTATAATCCCACTTTGGCGTCTTATTTTTGTGGGAGATTTTTTTTAACACCGTTCTTTCTATTGCATGTTTCTGGAATTTCATGAGAAATTAACGCAAGTTCTTGATGAGGATAGAAACAGAAATTATTTGTCTCTTTGATTTCGCAGTCTAAAGTCTAGAAAGGAGCAAAAAATTTTTAAAGGGAATGCAGATGTGAAACAGTAATTGTAAAATGCGATTAGTCGGGGAAAGGTGGGGGTGCATAAACCCTGCCTCCTTTGAAATGAGAAGTAATAGCACAGAAAATTAAAATTAATCTGAAGTTGGTTGGTTGGTTGAATTTCGTGTTTCGCAACCATATTTTGACATTCGTAAAAGGAATATGGTTGCTGTCTTTCAAGTCAATATAGTATTTTTTTTTCTCTGAAAATTGTAATGCGCTTTATGGAGTTTCTTCTCGTTTCGCGGAGTTCTTTTGAAACTAGGAAAAGGAACCGGTTTCAATCTTTTAGCCCAGTGCAGTAAATTTTGACGAAATTCGCAATTTTAATCTGCAATCATTTTATGATATTTACAATTTTCCCCAAAATAATTTGACGAAATTCACGTCTTTCTACGCGATTCTTTGTCGCTATCCGCACTCTTCACCATTAACCATTGACAAAATTCGTGTTTTTCATCGCGATCCTTTCACGAAAATCGCATTTTTTACCGCAATATTTTGACGAAATTGGGATTTCTTTAACTCGATCCTACGATGAAATTTGTGTTTTCCTTGCACGATCTTTTGGCGAAATTCGCTTTTTCTTTCCGCGATCTTTTGACGAAATTAGCATTTTCTTTCTGCGATCCTTTGACGGAATTCTCGTTTTCACCGAGATCCTTTGACGATTTTTTTTTTTTTTTGACGACCTATTCACGATATTGATTTTTTTACAGGGGTCATTTGTCGAAATTCGCGATAGTTTTGCGCGACCGATCGGGAAAATTCTCGATATCTTTCCATACCAATTATCAAAATCCTCTACTCTTTTCTGCGACTTTTTGACGAAATTTGCAACATTTTCTCGTCAATCATTTATCGAAATTCGTAATTTTTTTTGCGCAAACTTTGACGAAATTCGCGATTTCTTTCTGCACTCTTTTATCGAAATTCACGATATTTTTCACAATCGTTTGAAGAAATTCTCAATTTTTTCCTGGACCGAGTCATGAATTCCACAAAAGAAGTTCCACAAAAGAAATAAAAATCGCGGACTTAAAAAAAAAAATTTTAAATACTCACTGAAGAATCATAGATCTGCGAAAGAAATTTGAGGGCGGAAATACTGCACAGCATTTTTTATTATGCGGGACTTTCCTTTTCTGCGCACAAATCGCGTGATCTCGCGCGTTATTTCAAACCCTGCGCCTCAAAGAAAACTTCATTACTAGTGGAGTTTCGCCAGTTGATTTTTTTAAACGAACATAGTATTAAAGGAATCTAGGATTTTTTTTTTGGGGGGGGGGAGCTACCCCCGACCAAGTTACGACCTCTTTCGTCTCGAAACAAACAAATCCTGAATTATCGCGATTTTTTAAAATTTATTTCGAGCCAAATTAAATTTTCAGCTTTCTTATAAGAACTGATTTGACATTCTTCTAATTCGAATTTAAATTATTTCAAATATCAATTGCAAAAATTACCAGACAGTTTTTTGTTTAAAAAACAAGTCAAAAAATCGCCAGAAAGGGCAAAAAACACCGTTAAAAATCACGTTAAAAATTCGGAAAATGTTAAAAAACAGCAGGGAACGAAATTAACTAATTGCGTAAAATATTTAAACCGGATTACTTTTAGGAACGTGAAAAAAAAAAAAAAACCCTCAAAAATAACATTAAAAAATTGTTATAAATTGAAAAATCACTGTAAGAATCCCGAAAAAACTTTATTGAAAAGACGACAATGTTTACTGGATAAAATATATAAATCGGATTCTTTTTTACTAATTTGAAAAAAATTCGCATAAAAAATTAATTGAAAAATTCCAGAAATTGTCTTCGATATGCATGACTTCAGGCGAACAGGTACTTTCTTGTCAAATCTTGCGGCTGTGAGGACTGCATTGTTTTTTCAGAGTTCTGTGCGCGCGCGTACACACACACCCAGAGACAGACAAGCACCTATCTTTATTATTACAGTCTCATCATGATAATATAATTTTTATCATCTTGACAAAATTTAGTGTATACAGTAGACGCTTTTTGCGAACCTCTTTTTTACGAATTCTTTGTTTTTACGAACTGATGTACTGGTCCCGACCAGCATCCCATTGAACTAATGTTATTCACATTTACGAACTTTCGATTTTACGAACACATATGAGTCCACTCGAGTTTTCAAAATATAGCGTCTACTATATTATCATGACCTGCTTCACCTAATACATTGAACACATTCTGAGGTAAAAACATGAATTATTAATGAATATTGTAATTATTTATAATACTATAATAATTATTTATATGCACTTTCCTCCAAAATTTCTTGGGTCCTCCCCGGGGATTCCTTAGAAGTCATGGACTCACATTCTGAAAAACTTTCGTGGGTATGTACTGAGGTACAGCATGTATTATCTGAGATTTATCATCTGGCAAAATTTCATCTGCAAGACTTTGACATAGATAATATTAGGTCTCATGCAATGCCCCTGTGCCTATAGAAGTTTCCAGCATGATTAAAGGCCTTTTTTAATCTTCATAAGAAGTTAGGTTGCCCAAAAAGTTTTACACTTGTAACACTGTCTTATTTCACTGCTGCAAGGAGATTTACATATATATATATATTTTACCATTAGATTCAGTTTTGATGTTTTGAACCCTTTCTCACATCCCCTCACGCAAACAAAAATCGCGTTTGAGCCCTTAAAAAAAAACAAAAAAAAACACACAATTATGAATTCTAAGAGCAAAACCTGTCCAAAACGGAAATTCGACCGGTTTCATGGGGTTCCGTTTTAGCAGGTTTTACTATATAAGATGTTGTTTTTATCAAACATATTCAGGTTAAAAAGTCTGGGCACCCCCTCCCCCCGTTCAAAAGGCTGGTTACGCCTATGGGGAGGTCCCTCTTTTCGCGGACACCAAACGACAAAAGAAGCGATTTTTTGACCCCCTTCAGAGAATATGAAGATAAAGAAGGATTTTCCAGGGGAAAAAAATATGCGTGGAACTCTCGCGCGTTGGAAGTGAAACTTCTTAGGTTCTAGAAACAGTTGATTTTATGCAGTACTCTGTTTGATTTTGTTAGCGATTTTATTATTTCAGGATTAGGAAAAGGTTATTTAACGGTTAACTATCGTGACACCCAGCCGAATATATCCTACCGCACCCAAAATTTTCACTTCAAAAGTTTCCCTTTTTGGAGATTACACGTTTTAGGTGTCAGAGATCCAGAAAAACATGTTTTTAAAAAAGGTCTGTCTGTTTGTGTGTCTGTGTGTGACAAATTTTGTGGCCGCTCTATTTCAAGAACTAATGCACAGAATTTAATATAACTTTATATTCAGTTAGTCCCTGATATAAATTGGAGCTGGTTAGTTTTTGGTGCAAATCGTTCAACAGGTGGCGCTGCTATGCTGCATTTTTTACGATTTCCGGAATGGCTCTATCTCAGGAACTGATAACCAGATTTTTATGAAACTTCAGATTCAGTTAGTCCTTGATATGATTTGGCGCTAACTACGTTTTGGTGTAAATCGCCCAACAGGTGGCGCTGCTATGTTGCATTGTTTACGATTTTCGCAATGGCCCTATCTCAAGAACTAATGCACGGATTTTTATGAAACTTCAGGTTCAGTTAGTCCTTGATATGAGTTGTCGCTGACTACGTTTTGGTGTAAATCGCCCAACAGATGGCGCTGCTATGCTGCATTTTTACTGATTTCCGAAATAGTTTTATCTCAAGAAGTAATGCACGGATTTTAATCAAACTTCAGATTCAGTTACCAAGTTGACTTAAGTTGTTGCTTATTAGGTTTTGGTATATATCGCCGAACAGGTGATGCTGCTGTGCAGAATTTTTAGCCATAGCTCTACTCAAAAACTAATGCACGGATTTTCATGAAACTTTAGATTCAGTTAGAAGTTGACATAAGTTGTTGCTGATTAGATTTTGGTGTAAATCATTTAACCGGTGGTGCAGCTATGCTGTATTATCATGTATGGGATAGAAGAAAGTTTTGGGATGGCCACATCCATCAAGTTGTAAATTGTAGCGATTTCTACAATAAATCTCATTTTAGATGTGTTTTTTGATGGAGCCCTCCGGTAAATATTATTTATTAAATATAAAACTTTTAAAGTACGGGTTGCGTGATTTCCAGGTATATTCTGGGACGAAAGATTGAACCCACGTGGGAGGGGTGGATTTCAAACTTTTTTTGGACCCGTCATTTGATATATTATCGGAAAGTTTTCGGACCACTCTTTCATATTATGAACCTTTTTTTTCCACTCCCTAGTTTGGCGCCCCGGGAGAGGCACTTTTCGAACTTTTTTGAAATCATAGCGTTTTTAACATTTTAGATCGGATTTTTTTACGGAGCCCTCCAATAAATAATTTATAATATATGAAAATTTCAAAGAGAGGGATGGGCAGGAAGTATTCCGGGGGTCACGATAGTTGGAATCCTGGGGATTGGGACTCTTTTCTATCTTTTGCGGCACCCCTCAGTCATATATCATTGGAAAGATCTGTGACTACTATTTCATTTTATATATCGCCTATGCCCTTCCGCCCTACTTTGCCCCCGGGCAGGGACTTTTCTAAGTTTAGCCGACACCCCGCATGTGATATATTGTTGCAAAGTCCTGTGACGACTTATTCATATTATGCACTTTCCTTGCCCCTCCCCTCACTTTGCTGCCTGCGGGGGCTCGTTTAATGTATTCCAGTAGGTTTTCTAAAAATGGGAAAATTAAAGATCTGATCTCAAATGACGTAGAAAAATCAATAAAAAAATATTGATCACATTTACCATCCTTTTAGTTCATGTCTTTGCCATTAGGGGGCTTTTGATTCTTATTTCTTTGCCTATTTTGGTGCTAAGTGCCGAAAAATTCTAATTTTTTATACTTAAACTCCCTTTACCTCTTCATACCCACTCGCGTTTTTTCAACTTTTTTCAACCAGGGGGCGCCCTCTAATGACTTTTCCTGTCTTGTGGCTCCATTATAGCATCCCTTTGGTTTGTTGTTTTTTTATTCCATCTGTTTTCAGTTACCCTATATTTAATAAAATCTGCCTTATAAATATCTAAAAACAATGAGTTTAATAATCGATTGTAGAACATCTCGATTGTAGATTCTCGAAAGTAATCGATGGTTGTATTGATTGTGTTTTTTACGATGACGATTTTTTTCGATTGGTAAATTTTCGAGAATCGCCCATCACTAGTCCCTTACATCCCCAGTCTCCCCTGCATGGTTCAGTCTTTTATTACATGCTGGAATAACATATTTTTAGTACCTAAAAACATAGCAGAGAAAATCAAATTACAGTTTTGTAATTTTATTAAGTGGACAAGAGAACTTCAAACTCATTTTTATTATTATTTTTTTAAATTGCACGTTAAATACTATTCAAGGACACACTATATGAATTATAGCATATATTTATCACACAAAAAATTAAAAAAATATCCTTTCTGGAGAAAAATAAGGCATTTTCCTGACTATTTTAAATGTTATCAAGAACATTCAAAATATCGCAACCTCACTCCATATCAATAAAAATCCCCAATATTTTTTATGCCAGTTTGATTTACATAGATGAATGAAATTGCGCTTAGTTTTTTTAAAACTAAATATAATTGGAAAAGTTAAAGGTAATTAAGTGCAGAAATATGATGCAAAAATGCTGAAAATTTCATGAAATTTATAAAATATTTTTTTCTTACCTTTTTATTCAAATATATAAAATTCGATGCGCAGTTGTATTTGTATATATAAACCAAACTGGCATAAGAAATAGTGAGGATTTTTATTGATATGGAGTGAGGTTGGGACATTTGGAAAGTTCTTGATAACGATTAAGATATTCAGGAAATTTCCCTATTTTCCACCGAAATTGTTTTTTAAATGTCTTGTGTGATAAATATATGCCATAATTCCTATAGTGCGCCCTTCAATAATAATTAAGTGGACCTTCTACAATAGGAGACAAAAAAAAAAGCACCTTTTTTATGATTTTTTTATGTCAAAAAATGTGGTTGACACGGTGGGCAAAATTTAAAAAAAAACTACTCAATGGATAATCTTGAATTTTTTTAAATTAACGCTTATTTAATTGCCTTCGATAGGAATTAAAGCTTTTACTAAATTATTTTTTTAAAAGTTATTAACAAATAGGAACAAATTTTTAATCTTTTTTTTTTTTTTTAATCAGCCATTACATAACTTTTTTTCAATAACTTTTATGGTTTCCTTTAATTTAACTAGAAGCTATACTCACGAAGTTTACGAAAAAAAATTATTTTTGTGTTTCAGATAATTCTACAAGACGCTATCATGCCCACCATCCAGACGAAATTTTCCAAAGCAGTTGAACATATTTGTTTATAACATAGAGTAGAAGCAACAAAAAAAATAAAAAAAAAAATAAAAATAAATAAAAAAAATAAAAAATAAAAATAAAAAAAAAATTCTTGTATATACTTTAGATATGTACAATAAACTGTTAAAATTTGAAAAAGATCCATCATGCAGTTTTCTTACAAGAAAGTGCTTTTTTTTTTCTCTCCTAATGTAGAAGGTCCCCTCAAGGTGCAATTAAAAATAAATAAATAAATAAATGATTTTGAAGGTTCCTTGTCCCCTTAACAGTGGAAGGGTTTAAGGTGTAATGACTTACCACTATAACAGATTACTCATTTTTTTAAATTGGGCTGTTATATTAGCATTTACACATGCTAGGAATTCAGAAACTTCTGTTTTTAGTTGCGTTCGTAATGATATAAATATGTAGCATTAGCATTTATAATCGTCGTATGGTATGTCCGTCTGTCCGCATATAACAGCTCAAAAACTACCTAATGGAATGGTTGGAAATTTAATATATATAAACGGTGCAGAATTTTGCTAAAAAAAGCAGAAATTTTGCAGAAATTTTATTAAAAAATATATATATTGTAATTTATGAATTTTTTAACATAAATCGATTTTTGGAAGCTTTAAATACGCAAATCCAAAATTACAACTCATTCTGTGAGTTATTTTTTAAAAACTACCCGTGTTGTAATCTGTTTAACAACGATTACAAATAAATTTAACATTAGAATTTCCAAACTTTAAGGAGGTCCAGTGCTCAAAATTCTATTTATTTTATTTATAGAGAGTTTGTTATGAAATTTTTTTCTGAAATATGTTTTAATATAATAAGAATATTGCATGTAAAAAAATCTGAAAATTTTTAAATATTTTTAAAAGAAAATTAAATTTTAAAATGTTAATCATATTTAATTTTGATATAATTCTGGAAGTACTTACTCGATTTTCAAAAGTTTTACACTTTTGTATACAGAAAATGTGTCATTTTAATTTGTCTTCAGGCTTTTTTAAAATATTGATTATGAATTTTATAAAAGTTTTTTTATGAGTGAGTTTTGCATTAATTAGCATATTTTCACAATTATCACTCAAAATAAAAAATCCTGAAGACAATTTGTTAGAAATATAGCATAAAATCTCTGTTGAAAATTTCATACATATATCTTGCAAGGAACTTTAGCTATATTCTTTTAAAGTTGAGAAATCGTGAAAAAATTCATTCTGAGATAAATGAAGTTAAAGTTCTCGTCAGAGGGTAGCTAATGCATCGCTTCTCAAGGCAAAAGGTGTTATATCTCTGGATCTAATGAAGATAAAAGCATGTGGTTTGCGGTATTTATCGCTGAAAATTCATTATTTTTTTAAGCCAATAAAAAATTTCATTTTGTTTAAGAATTTTTAACCCAAGACCTCGTTAAACATTTTTAATTCCTAAACTACTTGTTCAAATCGCTTTCTGACACCAGTTTGGTCTCCCTGCGACTTCCTGTAGTACGGTTTGCCACAAAAAACAAATATGGTACCAACATTAGGCGTTCATATTGAAAATTTCAGAGATTTATACAATTTGCACATGACGACGATCCTCTAAGCTTATTAACACTTTCCAACAAAGTTGAAAAGTGTTTTTGAATTCGGTTTGTCTGTCTGTCTATCTGTCTGCCGTCTGTCTGTTCGTGCTATAACAAACGTAAATAGACTCGGATTGTCATGCGATTGATATATGTTATTGCTCAAAGACAGTACTGTAATTTCTTTTGTGTGTACCTGTAAATGAACGACAAATGCTATGAATGCCTTATTGTATAGTATACATCTTGTAGTGAAATTCTGTGATTTAAATCAGTTTCAATACATTTGAAACAGAGTAATGTCATTAAAATACCCTGCAAAAAATTTTTGCTTTTTGACCATAATGTAGAATTCTTTTGAGTGCTGCTGTAAATGAACTATTAATGCTACACACTTCATATTCAATAGTGAACATATGCCATGGTAAACATCATTAACATTTATCAATTGCATTAAAATCCTAGTATATTTAAGTGAGTTAAAGCGTAGACAGACAGACGGTCAGGAGGACAGACCAACCTAATTCAAAAACACTTTTCAACTTTGTTCAAAAGGACCTGGTCATTTTCAGAGCATTCGTTTTCATTTCCTTCAATTTTTTTTTTTTCATCTTGAATCTCATTCACAATCTCATCATTATTACAAAGAATTTTTGGGAGAAATAGGTTGTTCGAATAAATAGAAGTTCGGTTTAAAAAAAATTTTGGGAAACATAGGCTGTTCGGATAATTGGAAGTTCGGCTAATTGGAGTTTCGAAAATCGGCGCTCTACTGTACCATGCTAAATTAAATTAAAAGCTTTATATAAAGAATAGGATCTAAAGTGAATTTTGTGTAACTGTATTTTTTAATACAGCATACAATTGAACCCCTTTCATCCGAAACTCTTTTAACTGAATCTCTCGGTTAACCGAAATCCATTTTTAAAGCCCCCCCCCCTTTTTTTTATTTGGTATCACATTCCTTGTGCGCAAAATCCCTTTTCAGAGCCTTTTTTTTTTCTTTCTTTTTTAACTATAATATTCCTTGTGTGAAAGCGGTCCATTCCGAACTACGAGTTCATATAAATATTTTTGAACCCCTTTCTTAGAGATCCTTTGAATTTAACTTGAGCTCCCGTAAGCTGCGGAATGAAACGAACCAAACGAACGAAGAAGACGAACAAATTAGAAATTCTGAAGCTTTTGGATGTTTTTTGCAAGAGATTTGACATGGCTGGAGCAGCAGAAAGATTGTGATACTCTTGAACTAATAATATTAAAAATCTTCGTGGTAAAGTTTCAAAGCAAAGGCAATCGAAACTGCGACAAACAAAAATTTGTTTCAAACCCTTGTGAAACTTGTAAAATGTACTTAATTTCAAAATTCAGGTAATTTATTCTTGTTTCTATTTTGCTATTGCTTTATTTTTATTAAGCACTTGTTGTCATAACAAGAAATAGCGCACATATTTCTCCTTAATCTTAAAATTGAAACATTCTCGATTATCCGAAAATTTCGATTTTCCGAGAGACGGTCGGTCCCAATTACTTCGGATAATCGAGGTTCTACTGTATTTACTTTTCACAGTAATATTCTTTCCTTAACTCATTGTTTTCAAAAAATAGGTTCATTAACCTATTGTCATTGAATCTAAATAATAGTCAAAACAACACGAATACAGTTTACACTTTCATTCTCTATCAGGTTTCACCTGAGGTCACTTATTGTTAGCAAATTATTTCTAGCGCGCTTAGTAATCCAGTAGCAATGCTTTTGACCTTCAAAATCCAATTTCACTTATTCTTTATTTATAAAGCGATAATAAAGGCGATTTGAGGTTAATATTAAAAAGCTTTTTCTGCATCAATGCACCCTATATATCTGTTTAATGACACATTTATTTCAATGCTTTAACCTTAAAATAGAAAATATCATTAACCTAATAGCTAGCAACCAGTATTGTCTAAATATACTACAATATTGCAAAGATCCAATGTTGGGTATGTATATAGTAAATATGAAAATGAAACCTCCGAAAAACTAACCAGCATTAAATGAAAAATTTCATGTCTCCTACGAAATAAATAAAATATGATGCGCCTGCTAAGAAAAATACCTGTCTAAAACAGAATTTTTGCCCTGTTAAAAGGCTCTATTATGGACATTTCTAATGGCTGGATACTCCGATATTACGAGCCTATGTAATTTGGACAAATGATGTATGGATAGAATCATATTAATCTGTCGGAACAAAAGCCCTTTGCGATTTTGTTTTAGCAGGTTTTACTATATTTCAGAAATATATGTGTAGTAGTGCCAATAAGTATTTGCTCAAAACCAGTAACACATTGGTAAGACATTGGAAATATATCTGCTTAAGTGTTAATATTAAATTGTAATTCCTATAATCGGCAATCTCTTCTCAATTTTGACGCATTGCTTTTTATATTTCCAGTACATTGCAAATAAAATGGGTAATGTGAATCAGAAATTGACGCAATAGTGGGACAATTTTAGTATTGTTGCATGAGTTTATGGGAGAGTTACTGCTCACGGTTAAGTTTACGCATTTGTGGACAGAGCTTTGTGTGGAGAGATTATTTTGGCGACTTGGTGATTTTGATGACGGCGTGTGGGACAAGATCTTTTCTGAAGTAATTTGAAGTATTTGTGAATTCGAAATCCTACAATCCACAGGAGTGGTATTTACCCAAATGCTCTAGATAGCTTGGGATAATGTCGCCAGAAAATTTCGCCAACTTTCTACTGCAATGATATAAGTAGGAGTTCTAACTGCAGCTCAAAAAGATCAGAGAGCTCAGTGTCAAGTACTAAACAATTGCCGGAGACTCGTGATCGCGCTATTTGAGACACAGCGATATTTAAGCTTTGCTTAATGTAATACACAGTTTGCTGTGATTTTTTGTGATGCTAATTGTAATCAGTGCGCCATATTATTAGAACAGTGGTCCAATGATGTTCATTTATCGAATAAGAAACTACGATTTTACTTACGAATCTATTTATACTGCATCGAAAGTCCAAGATTTCATAATAGTTATAGTTCATTCAAGATATAGAGAGATTTGAAATAAACATAGCGGTCGCCAATTTATTTGAATAAAGAAATCAAGAGACAACGTAGTAAGCAGTATAAAGAGAAAATGACGGCTCAAAAATTTGTACCTGGATTTTAAAATTGTGGTAAAACTAATTTTGTAACATTAATTTTGTCGTACAACATTAAAAATTTTGTAATTATTTTCCAGTTTACGTTTAGAGGTTACGTTTTAGAAGGTCCTCAACCCGATTTGACTGTTTTAGAAAATGTCTGTCCGTGAGTCTGTGTGTCAATTTGTGTGTCTGTCTGCATGTGACATGATTAGTTTTTGATGTAAATCGGCCAACAGTTGGAGCTGGTAAGCTGCATTTTTCACGATTTTCAAAATAGTTATACATTAAGAACTAATACACGATTTTCACTAAACTTCAAATCCTGTTAGACATCATTTAACATCAATAGTGCATGCTGCCCAACCGGTGTAGCTGCTATGTTCAGTTTTTCACGATTTTTGGATAGCTATATCTCAAGAATGAAAAAGTTGTCATTTAATTTTAGTTTCAGACGATTTAATTTATACAGGAAGAAGTTTTGTGGTGGCCACAATATACTAGTTTTATTACTGTAAAACTTAACTAAACAAATCGGAAAAAAGGTACTAGAGTGAAATCGTCAGTTATTGACACCTAACCAGTAACTGATACTTCAGCAAAAATCTAACTCAAAGAAGCATGTTCTTGTAAAATTCTGCAAAGTAAATGTCGTCTAAGGTTAACTTAGATACTTTATTTTATTTTGCAATCAATCAATTCATCACTAGTAAGCCAAAAACCTATTCAATGAGGAGGAAAGTTTTGAGAACATAACAAGTACCATTTTAAGGCATCCAGTTCGTTTCAAAAATGAAGGTTGTGCTTTTTTTAATCTATTTGTAATGCAGCAAACCTAAACTTTTTCTTAAAGTTATACTTGCAGGAATTAATTAAAAGATGCTTATAATACATTAGGATCATGATTTATAATTTATAGTTATTTAATTTAGCTTAATGGGGAACTGTCAGCTATTGGTTCCTTTAATTTCATTTCACCAGTCTCCGGCATAGATGTAAATTATTTATAATATTAGAAAGTTGAAATCTATTATTTCTTTTTTTTTTTTTTTTTTTTTTTTACACACACAATAAAAAAATAAAGTTAACTTGCAGTCAACACCATTAATTTAAGTTGTTTTGCCAGGGCCTGACCTGACACTATTTGCCAGTTACTGATTCATAAATATCAGTAATTGGTTATCTGCATTACTAACAATTTAAAATATGAAACAAGTTGGAAATTGCTCGTCAAACGTGGCAAATGAGGTGCGTTCGTACTATAACTAGTTTTATAATTATTTTTTGCACCCCATATTGTACTGAATGTATATTTTTTTGCGCTTCATAAGTGCATAGTCTGTAACATCATTAAAATGCACTTACAATAA
This sequence comes from Maratus speciosus, assembly GCA_963932465.1. Lineage (NCBI taxonomy): Eukaryota > Metazoa > Arthropoda > Arachnida > Araneae > Salticidae > Maratus > Maratus speciosus. The sequence continues at coordinate 323,989,102 of OZ010798.1, read as the reverse complement.
TTTTTTCCCCATTCCCCGTAATGTAACGGAAAACTTTTGACTGTCTCTGTAATTAAACTATACATTCGATTTTCATAAAATTTGAAATGGCTCGACAAAATTTTGCAGCAATTATATATATAAAATTTCAGACCATTCGGAAGGCTGTAAAATCATTATAATGCATTTGCAATAATTTTTTCCCATTGGCCATAATGTAACGGAAAACTTTTGGGTGTCCCTGTAATTAAACTATACATCCGATTTTCATAAAATTGGAAATCGCTCAACAAAATTTTGCAGCAATTATATATTAAAAATTTCAGACCATTCGGAAGGCTGTAAAATCATTAAAATGCATTTGCTATAATTTTTTCCCATTGTCCGTAATGTAACGGAAAACTTTTGGGTGTCCCTGTAATTAAACTATACATCCGATTTTCATAAAATTGGAAATGGCTCGACAAAATTTTGCAGCAATTATATATTAAAAATTTCAGACCATTCGGAAGTCTGTAACATCATTAAAATTCACTTGCAATAATTTTTTCCCATTGGCCGTAATGTAAAGAAAAACTTTTGACTGTCCCTGTAATTAAACTATACATCCGATTTTCATAAAATTGGAAATGGCTCGACAAAATTTTGCAGCAATTATATATTAAAAATTTCAGATCATTCGGCCGGGTAGTTTTTGCTCTGTTATATGCGGACGGACGGACAGACAGACAGACGGACGGACAGACAGACGGACTGAACGACGACTATAGGTGCTACGTATTTATATAATTACGAACGCACCTAAAAAGGGACGCATGCATTTGTAGTATGATACCATATATAAATAAAGTTTAAGTATTTTGTTTTTATAATAATATTAAAGTATTTTTAAAGCATAAATTGAATGAAATATACAATAACTTTATTTTAAATTTATAGAAGTGTCAGACACTGGTTCACTTTGTCTCAGTTATTGGTTTTTCAAAATAGGGTTGGTGTCAGTTACGAAAGTTATTGACCATATAAGAAGAAAAAAATCTTTTGAATAATACAATGTATAAATCACCAAAAATCAACGTTTAAACACACAATAAATACATTAGATAATGTGAATAAACCAGGCGTATGCGTTTCGTGAGTTCCAGAACTCACATCATCAGTGTATAAACTCTATGTATAAAAACAGTATCCCCTTAACTACATGCAAGGCGAAAACCCAATTATCAGTAAACACAGCACCACCGAAAGACCATCAAATTCCAGCGACCAATGGATCAATGGATCTTGTTGGTCTTTCTTGGAAACTGGTCTGGAACTTCGTTTTTTTGTTTACTGACATTTGGGTTTCCGCCTTGCATGTAGTTGGGGGATACTGTTTTTATACATAGATTTTATACAGTGATGATGTGAATCTTGGAACTCACAAAACGTATACTTCTGGTTTTATTCACATTACCTAATGTATTTATTGTGTGTTTAAACGTTGATTTTTGGGTGATTTAGATTTCCACACAAATTTTTATTTAATACAATGTATAATTTTTGATAATTTTGTCATCAGTAATTTTTAGGTGCGTTCGTAATTATATAAATACGTAGCACCTATAGTCGTCGTTCAGTCCGTCTGTCTGTCCGTCCATCTGTCCGTCCGTCTGTCTGTCCGTCCGTCCGCATATAATAGAGCAAAAACTACCCAACCGAATGGTCTGAAATTTTAAATATATGATTGTTGTAAAATTTTGTCTAGCCATTTCAAATTTTATGAAAATCGGATGTATAATTAAATTACAGGGACAGTCAAAAGTTTTTCTTTACATTACGGCAAATGGGAAAAATTATTCCACGTGCATTTTAATGATGTTAAAGCTTTCCGAATGGTCTCGAATTTTAAACATATAATTATTGCGACATTTTGTCGAGCCATTTCAAATTTTATGAAAATCGGATGTATAGTTTAATTACAGGGACAGTCAAAAGGTTTTCTTTACATTAAAGCCAATGGAAAAAATTATTGCAAGTGCATTTTAATGATGTTACAGCTTTCCGAATGGGCTGAAATTTTAAATATATAATTGCTGCAAAATTTTGTCGAGCCATTTCAAATTTCATGAAAATTGGATGTATAGCTTAATTACAGGGACAGTCAAAAGTTTTCCGTTACATTAAGGGGAATGGGAAAAAATTATTGCAAGTGTATTTTAATGATGTTACAGACTATGCACTTATGAATTGCAAATAAATACACATTCAGTACAATATGGGGTGCAAAAAATAATTATAAAACTAGTTGTAGTACGAACGCACCTCATTTGCCACGTTTGACGAGCAATTTCCAACTTGTTTAATTTATCCCAACTATCCTCTCAAAAAGAAAAATAAGTAAAAAATGGATTTAAAATTTTGTAATAGTGATTTGATCAAGAAAGAATCCTTAAGGTGTCATCCTTGAGGAATACTTAAGGTTACTGGAGGTTTCACCCTAGTCTAAATTAATTACAAGATTGCTTCCTAATCCACAATCAAGTCGATTTTAACCATTTTAAATCTTTCTGGTCATCTAAAGAAAGAAAAATATTCTATTTACTTTTAAAGAGAACTTAATATATGCTTTTTCAGATGAATTATCTTTCATAGATTGCAAACTTAATTTTTTAAACCATCTAACTATCACAACCACTTGGAATATCGAGTGTCATTGTGGTATACAAACCAACGATAAAAATGAATATTAATATAGAGAAGGACATTTGCTCAGAAGGCCGCAGTTATCTGCTTTCTAGGTCATTTTTGTTTTCAATTTCATTGCTAAGTTTGGGTTTCATTATGAATCATCTCTGCTTATAAAAGGACAGTCATTGCACTGAGAAAAATATATCTATAAATGAGAAAAATATTCCTATAAAATTCCCTTCAGCGTTTATTCAGAAAAAAAACTTTTAAAAATAAATGAAACATTTTCAATTACATTAATTAAAAATATTTAAAAATAAATTATATTCGCAGCATGCCTTCTAAACTGTTTGAGATGTTGCAAAATTTTAAATTTTCTTTAAACTTCGCTAAGTTTCTGAAAGTTCTGAATTTTAAATTTCATTTAAACAATTTGTTTCGTTTTGAAAAAAAAAAAAAAAAGATATTTTAAATTTTGTTTAAACATCTACTAAATTATTCAAAAACAAAACTTTCAAAAATAAATTAAACATTTTCAATTATTTTAGTTAAAAATATTTAAAAATAAATTATATTCGCCGCAAGCCTTCTAAACGGTGTGAGATGTTGAAAAAATATAAATTTTGTTTAAACTTCACCAAGTTTTTGAAAATTCGGAATTTAAAATTTTTTTAAACAATTTGTTTTGTTTTCAAAAAATAACAAATTTTAAATTTTTCTTGAACATCTACTAAATTCTGAAAAAATTTCAGCATTTTAAATTTCGTTTAAACAATTTTTTTTTGTTTTTAGAAATTTAAAATTTTATTTAAATCTCCGCTAAATATTTAACATTTCGAAATTAAAAAAATCGGAATTTTGAATTTTAGTTAAATAATTTGACTTTGAATATTTTTATTTGGATTTAAAAAAAAATAGCTTCCTTTTAAATTTCACTTTAAAATTAAGATTATTGGCGCTGCGATAGATGTAAGGATTCAATAATTATAAATTAACACTTTGGATTTATTAATTAAAAGATAAAGTGTTTTGAAATTAATATTTAGCGAGACCCTCTATGCGATCTGTGATCACACTTGCCCACTTAGTTAAAAGTACTTACTTAATTAAAAATATTTAAAAGTAAATTATATAAGAAAAACGCTCATGTTTGTGAAAAAAGGAAACATTTACTATTATCATATGTTTCTATTACATATCTGCATGTCTGCATCAGCGCACGTACACTATAAAAATTTGTGGATATTTTCCTAATCTTCAAGAAACATCTGCGAAAATATCGTACGACTTCGTAGTTAAACACAACACTGGAAACCTCTCCGTATCATTTTGAAGCTCCAGAATAAAAATCAATCTGAAACATCAGATTCTAATATGATTACAAAATAATCAGTATTGTCAATGGAAAATATCAAAATTCGAAAATATACTACGGCTTCGTAGGTAACCACAACGCTGGAAGCCTTTCCTCTACCATTTAAAACCTTCACAATAAGAATCAATCGGAAAAATCCGCTACTAATATAGGATTACAAAACAATCATAATTGACTTTCCCAACGATTATGAACAGCTATTTTATTTCAAAAACGTTTTCATTAACCTCAAAATCTTCTTAAAAGTCTGATGGATCATACTGAAGGTGAAAGAAATGTTTTTGGAATCATGGTAACTACGAAGTTACATTCGATTTTTGAAAACGTTCCTGCTAGATAAAGAAATATGGTAGCAGTTATCCGCTTTCTAGATCATTTTTGCTTTCATTTGTATTGCTAATTTTGGAATTCATTATGTAGCAACTCTACTTATAGAAGAACAGTTATTTCACTTAAAAAATGTATACCTAGTAGTATTCGTATAGATTTTCCACCAGTACTTGTTGAACAGAAAACTTTTTAAACTACATTAAATATTTTTAATTACTTTGATTAAAAATATTTAAAAGTAAATTTGATAAAAATGCATACATTTGTGAAAAAAAAAAATAATCTGTGCTCATGTTATTCTATATGCATTTATTACACATGCGTGTATTTTCATCTGCGCACAAATATAAAAGCTTCCTATAAAAGCTTGCAAAAATTTTCGTGAAGGTCAAGAACTATCTATGAAATTATAGTGCGACTCCGTAGTTAACTGCAACACTGGAGACCTTTTCCCCATCTTTGAAACCTCCAGAAATAGAATCAATCGGAAACATCAGAACATGAAGGTAAAACAAATGTTCGGGGAATTATAGTAACTATGAAATTACATTTGGATATTTGGAAACGTTTCTGTTAAATAAAGAACTTAGGTAACTATTATTCACTTCCTAGGTTATTTTTGCTGTCATTGCTGAGTTTGTTAATTGTTATTGCTGAGTTTGGGTATCAATGTTGAATTCAGATATTTTTATCCGGAAACCTTTTCCCTATCTTTGAAACCTTCAGAATAAGAATCAATCACATACATCAGATACTAACACGATTCCAAAACAATCTTTTCCAAAATTCACGGAATGCCATTTTATTTCAAAAATGTTTTCATAAACCTCGAAATCATACTATCTTCTGATAATTCTGACAATTCTTTCAATTCTTTTTTTATCAATGAATAATTTACTAATGAAACTCTCTTTTGAAGTATTTTTTTTTTATTTGCATTTAATATTCAAACAATTTTTATCAATAACAACGCCTTTGAAATTTATTAAGTCGAACCATTTGAAGTATGTACTTTTCCATGATAGGTGTTTAATACAGTGTATTAAAAAATTGAGAATTTATTCTTTTGTACTCTTTAAAATGCGATTTTATTAGCGAAAATACGAACCAACTACAAATTGACAAGGGCGTTTTTAGATCAAAAATATGTTAAAATGTAATAAGAAAATCGCATCGCAAATAAATCTAAATAAAGCATTATCCAAGTGTGGATCATGTAAACAGAGAAATGCAGTTAAATCTTAGAAACGCAGTTTTAAAAAAGGGCATTAAAAGCATCCTCCAACTATTTTCTGTCAACAGAAATACATAACTGAGCTCTTCCTCTTCTAATTTTACTTCTTTAAAAATTTCGAGTTCTTTGCCACTAGGTAACTTTTTTAAAACGAACTACATAACCGAACCGAACCAGAAAATTCTGCTTTAAGTTAACTCGAAAGCTGACTCAAAAACGAGAAGAAAAATTTTGTGAACCTGAACCCCGAAGCGAACCCGAAACACTTTAATCCGAAATACTTAAACTCGAACCATACGAGAACCCGCAGTGTAAGAAAATTAATCCACATTTTAATACATTATGAAAGTCTACAATTATATCTCTAACATAAATTTTACCTATATGTTGATATGTTTGTTATCTTGTTGTTGAAATGTCTGTTATCTTTTTATGTTTAAAAATGAATATGTATATACTGATTAATGTTGAACATATAGTTTTTTTTCATCTGAAAAAATATTCTTGACTTTTTGAAAAATCAACTCAACCTGACTCGAGCCGCAAGAGTCAAATCTCAGCCCAAAACCGACACGAACCCGAAACGATTTAAGCCAATTCGAAAAGAACTCGACCTGCATCGAAACAAATTAGGATTAATCCGAACAGTGTATCGGCCCGTGTTCGGGTAACCCGGGTGGTTTGACCAGATAGAGGACTATATTTGTGTGTTTCCTATTTCTTGCAAAATTTCGCATATTTACATTTATAACCACAGGGGTAGGAGCATATCACTGTGAAAAAAAGAAAAAAAAAGGACTAAAGTACGGAAATTGTACTGGTAATCGAGACGCCAGTAATATTTCTGTATTTTAACAGAAATTTTCCCCTGTAAATTCGAAAAAAAACCGGAAATGTTTCGTAATTTACGAGAAAAAAAGATGCGTTAAAATACGGAAATAATACTGGCGTATCGATTGCCAGTACAATTTCCGTATTTTAATCCTTTTTTTTTTTCGTTTTTTTTTTTTTTTTTTTTTTACAGTTTAGGACAAATTTTATTCTTACCGGTATCTTTTATTAATAATCTTCATGATATATTCCTATTGCATGCCTTATAAAAATGTCTCTTGGCGATTATTGATAAAAGATACTTGTAAGAACAATAAAATTTGTCCTGTATGCTCCGACACCTGCAATCAGATATATGGTCCCCATTCCAAATACTCAACTTTCAAGTAAGCATAACTCTTTTAATTTTAAAATACGGATACGCCTCTTGTTGCAATATATTTTGTTGGATAAAAGGGAAATTTTTTTGAATTGGCAAACTTTGTCTAAAGTGGTCGTATAAAAAAAAATTAAAGTGTAACATTTTAAAAATTTGAGAAAAAATTATTTCAGTAGCATAACCTTATTTCCAATCTCATTTTAAACAATTTTGAAATTTGCATTTGTTATTATCTCCAACATGAAAAATGATAGAATGCGATATACCTTTTTGGTGCACCTTGTATCTAATAGGTATAATAACGCTTTTTTACAACAAATAATTAAAGAATCTCCCATATTCCTAATACATAAACAATAGTCGTTACAAAAATGGTTTCTTCCTTTTTCATCGTGATTCCATTACCATAATTCATACGATGTTTTTTTGGCTATCGAAAGTAATAAAGAACTCTATCGCGTAAAAAAGCAAGAAAATGTTTGTTTGCATATCATTCTGAACAAATAAGAAAGAAAAATATTATTCTTACGTGTGAAAAGGGTAAGGATCTCTGACCTAAATAAATTTGCATTCAGCAACGCTTACGGGGTAACTCTTGAAAAAGTAAAACTAGAGCAACGAAATCTTCCTTTTGGCTTAAATAACAAACACAACACTCATGTTGCTATTTTAATAAAATTGTCACGAACATTGTATCACATTAAGAACTTACTTTCCTGCTCAAAAATGTATGTACAAAAATGCAAAACTTTATATAAATAATTTACTAAACTTTAAGGTAAATGTTATTTCATGTTCGTCAGTATTAAAATTTAAATTAATTTACAATGCAAAGTGCTTTCTTCAAACAGGAAAGTTTGAATTTTGTATATATATATATATATATATATATATATATATATATATATAAGATTTATGTATATATATATATATATATATATATATATATACTTTATAACTAATTAATTAACATATCTCTTTCTCTTAAACCTTTTTGAGAGATATAGATATATGTATATACATAATAGGTGTAATAAAACTTTTAACAATAAATGAAGATAATAAAGAATTTTCAATATTCCTAATCCATAACACAATAATACTTACAACAATGATTTCTTTCGGTTTCATTCGAATGCTTTTCAAAAAAAAAAAAAAAAAAAGAAGAAGAAAATGTTTGTTTGTATATCAAATAATACAAACAAGACAGAAAATACATTATTTTTGCGTGTGAGAAAGGGTAAGGTTCTCTAACCTAAATAATTTGCATTAAACGGTGCTTTCGGGGTAGCTCTTAAAAAAGTAAAACTAGAGCAACGAAATCTTCCTTTGACTTAAATAACAAACACATCTCTTATGTTGCTATTTTAATAAAATTGTCACGAATATTGCATTGCACAAGTCCTTATTTTCTTCTGCAAAAATTTCTATACAAAAATAAAAAACATGTACATGTACATATCTAATTTGCTAACTTTAAAGTAAATGTTATTTCATGCTGGTCACAATTTAAATTCAGATAAAATTACAATACAGGCATCCCCCGACTTACGTAATTAACGCGTTCTGCAAACTTTTACGTAACTTGAATTTTACGTAAGTCGAATTTCTAAACTGATTTGATAAAATTTCGTAAGAAACTGCAATATTTATTACATATGTATAAGTATATATATATGAATATTAACGATAAGATTGACGATAATTTTTAACGACTTAGAGTTTAGTGTAGTATCATATTTATGAATATAATATACGCAGTATTATTTTATGAACAAAGTATCATGCAGCAGTTTTTACTCGGATATAAACTATAAAAGTATGAAAAAATATATAAACAAACTGAATGACTGAACAGATGAAGCTAGAAAAAAAAAGCACTCGTTCCTCTTCATCGAAACTTTAAATTTAGCTTTCGTTCTGGTTTGAATTTCGCTAACATAACTGTTACGGTTGAACAACAGATTTTTTGTCTCATTTTAATTAGATTTGAGTTTATTTTGTTAAAGATTTGATTGTATTTCCCAATAAAATTACAACTCTCACTAATATATAACACTATATTATGATTGTGGTTTTTATCTGCATATTTTATTTATTAAATAATTATCAAAAGTATGTAAATGCATATCAAACGCGCTAGTGTGTTCATAAATGTAATTTTCGAGATTTATTACGTAACTACGAATTTACGTAAATCACATAATACGTAAGTCAAGGGATGCCTGTACAAGGTTTTTCCTTAAGGGTAGCGGGGGCGTTGCAAAATTTGCGATTTTTTTTGTTAACACATTCCAACAAAGTTGAAAAGTGTTTATAGATTCGGTTTGTCTGTCCGTCTGTCCACGCTCTAACACTTATAAATATACTAGGATTTCTAGGATATTGTATCCGAATTACTGTATATTAATAATGATTGCTCGAAATGCATTTTTAACACTTTCCAACAAAGTTGAAAAGTGTTTATGCATTCGGTTTGTCTGGCCGTCTGTCTTTCTCTCCGTTAGTCCGTCAGGCCGTCTGTCCACGCTCTAACTCCCGTAAATATACTCGGATTTTCATGCAATTGATAAAAGTGTTTTAGAGTCACCAAAGCATGTTTGGTATTGTATATGAAGTATGTAGGATTAACAGTTTATTTACAGGAACACTCAAAAATATTCCATTACATTGTAGTATATGGAAAAAAACCGTTTTCAGAGTATTTTAGTGATATTACGCTATTTCAAATGTATTGAAACTGATATAAATCACTGAATTTCACTACGATCACGTTAGAAGAGGGCATTCATAGCATTTTTTATTCATTTACAGGGGCACTCAAAAGAAATCCGTACAATACTGTCTTTGAGTAATAATTGCTGGAGTGTACGATTTAAAATTCGGTATGGCTTTTGAATTTAATTATTTTTTTGCATTTTACTCACTATATATAAATTCTATACCTCATATACAGGGCTGCACAAAAGTATTCACGTACCATTCTCCTTATTAGAGGAAATTGCTGAAGGGGAACTTTCAACTGAAGTATATGTATTTCTTAAGGGTGTATTCGAAAAAATATTTTTCCACCCTCAACAGCTCGAAATTTTCTGAGATATTTTCAGTCTCATTTTTAAAAGTAAAAACATGAAACTTGCTGGAGTGATTTCTGAAGACATGTTTAACATGCCGTGTGATTTCATTTTCAGCTCAATTAATTAGAATTTGATTTCTAAACAATTATTTTCTCAGTATGACCATTTTTTTCATTCCCAGATCGCCCGCTTCGGAAAATTCGGTTCAAAACGCCAACTTTGACAGCGTTTTTTACAGTATTTTCTGCATTTATCAAAAAAGTAAGAAGCATCGCACATTATATAGTTTCTAAATAAGAGAATTTCCAAGTTTGATGCGTTTGATAGCAAAAATGAATTTTAAAATGAATCAGAAAATAAGCAGTTTGGATCGGAATACACCCTTAAGTGAACTAAATTTTGGTATGCATGCAGTTAGTAGATACAAATCTTATACAGGACTGCTGAAAAAATTCGGATAATTTTCCGATTGTAGATGGGGAACAGCTGAAATTGGGTTTTGAAATGTGTTATGCGTTTGAATATGGTTGAATTAGACGTAATATTTAATTTTTTTTTAAACTGTGCGACTTTTTTTACATTATTCTGAGTGTGTTGGAAAGTGTTTCATAATCTATGCTTGATGCATGATTTTTTTCTTTCTTGTTGTGCATTCTTTGTATTCCTTAACTGCGTAGATTGTTGACCTAGAGTGGTTTTATGACATTCCAACTCTTTGCAATCTATTTTGCTCGTTGAACATCACAGTTTTCGTAAAAAATTAAACTTGTTTTTCGCGAAACCATGTATTTTTCAAACTGGGCGACAATTTTTCTCGAAAACTATTCGACCGACTTCCGCCATTTAATATTTATACGAAAACTAATCGGGTTTTTTTTCTTTTTTTTTTTTTTTCTGGAGCTGATACCAGTGAAAAGTATAATTTTCATCGATTAATTATTTTTTCGAGCAACAAAAGGTAAAGAAAAGCAGGCGAGAAAATAACCTTTTGAGTTCAAATGACCACCATTTTGTTAAAAAATAACTTTTCAAACTAAATGTTGATATAAACTCCAGCGAATTTAATGTCCATTTATAATTCGGCGTAACATGTTATAAAATTCATATACCCTTTCAGGGGCGGTGGTATGTTTATGAAACCACTTAATTTTAATTCCCAAACGCCACAATGGCACCAGAATTTTGGTAAAACATTTTCCATTTAATACAAATGTGAAATATCGCCTTTTTCTTATTTCCATTTAAATTTGTTGATAAATTCCGATGCTGCTCATTTATTTCAACACTTTACCACTGAAAATGCTTTGCCCCTAAAAGTGTTAATACATCGATTAGTTGTAATACAGTTTAGAATGTGTTATAGATGCATCACTTTATCTTGTTCCGAAAGCATTATTGGTTACACAAAACAAAACTATTTTTAAAAGGATGATTGCTCTTGCCTTTACAGTTTTCTTGTCGTTGGGGGGAGGGGGGGGGAGGTTTCCAATTCGGAAATATTTCTATATTTCTATTGTAAGAACATTATATTTGTACATTTCCTAATTCTACAAAATACTAAGAAAAATATTTGAAATAAAAGATTTGAGTGGGGTTACAAATATTGCACAAAATGCCTATAAATACAAATTTAATTAATCCTTCTAAAATTTATTAAATGATTATGTAAGTCTTCTAACGTACTTTAAAAAATTTACGAAAAATGCTTTAGAAGATAAAATTTTCATGAATTCATAATTCCGTACATAAAGGGTTAACCCTCTCGCTGCGTAATTGTTTTATCAAAATAGCTTCAAAAATTGTGTATTTAAGAATTTTCATTCTTTTGTCACCGGTTTTTCAAAACAAAAATTTTTGTCTAATTTAATCAGGAAAATGCTACGATTAAATAAGGCAAAATTTGCAATAAAAAAAATAATAATAACTGGTGGGAATAATCAAGGAGGGTGAATTAGACGGAAAAATGCATCCCCGAGGAAATCTCGGGTTCCGCAGCGAGACGGTTAAAGCATATGTCAAAATATGCAAGAAATTTGTTTTTGAGAGAAATTTAATCATACATCCTCTGAAGAAGCTTTCAGTACTCTTGTAAATCTAATAATCTAATTTATGTCCTTACTATTTTTCAAACAAAATTATTTTGAGAACGTCAATAAAATCAACGAAATAAATCAATTGAAATTATGCGGGCGGAGAGATCAGCGCTTTTTTTTTTCTATTACATTTCTTGTGTGCAAGCGGTCCTTTTCGAATCAGGGAGCAAACATGGATTTTGGCGCCCCCCCCCCCCCCTGTCTTCCGCAAAGTATATTTACAAAGAGAATTTTACAAAATTTCTAATAGCCGACTTATACTAAAATTTAAAATATGTAATCATAAAGTATGTAATACTGAACTACGTAATCTACAATGGCGGATCCAAGGGTGGAGATCACGGCGATTATGATCCCCCCTCTGGACGCCAACAAAAAATATTCTAAAGATCATTTTTAAAATGAAATATACAGTAGAGTCCCGATTATCCGAGTTTCCTCTTTAACCGAGTCATTTTCTTCTGATGGACTGATGGCTTCCATTATTATGAAACAGACATTGTACATATAGTGTTAGGTGAAGATGAAAGAGCAATCGTAAAAAGTTAGAACTCTGATTTTCTGGTCAAAATAGGAAAAAAAATGGCTATAATTTTTTTTTTTTTAAAATTATGGCCATTTTTCCCCATTCTGACCAGAAAATCAGAGTTCTAACTTTTTACGATTGCTTTTTCATCTTCACCTAACACTTCATTTATAATGGCTGCTTCATAATAATAGAAGCCATCAGTCCATCAGGAGAAAATGATCCATTGCAAAGGTATAATCCTTCATTTGGCACCCTTTCGTTCTGGCGCCAGGGGCAAATGCCCCCATCTGCCCCCCCCCCCCCCTTAGTTTCGGCCCTGTTTCGAACTACGAGTAGCGATAAATATTTTGGATCCCTTTTCAAACAATTTCTTTGAATTTAACTTGAGCTCCCGTACGAGGTTTTTACCACAGTAAAAATTTTCCTTTTTATCATGCGTACAAAAAAAAAAAAAAAAAAAAAAAAAAAAAACTCATTACCTTAAGTATAGAAGAATAAATTCAAATCAGAAATCGTGTAGAAGCGGGTGAGAGTATGAGTAAATAAGCTCAAGAATACGGCATTGGTATTGCAGCGGTTAGTGTTATGAAGAGAGATGCTGCAAAAAATAAAATAGTTTTATGCAGAAAGCAGCAGAAAGACTGTGATACTGGTGAAGTATTAAAAAAACTTCATGATAAAGCTGCAAAGCAAAGGCAATTGAAACTGCAACAAACAGAACTTTGTTTTAAACCATTGTGAAATATGTAAAAGGTACTTAATTTCAAAATTAAAATTCAGGTAGTTTATTCTAGTTTCTATTTGCTATTGATTTATTTTTATTAAGCACTTGTTACCATTATAAGAAATAGTGCACATATTTTCCCTTAAAATTGAAGCATTCTCGATTATCCGAAAATTTCGATTTTCCGAACGATGGTCGGTCCCAATTACTTCGGATAATCGAGGCTCTACTGTATCGGGTAGGCTTGCGCCGCACAGTCCATATAAGTTGGCGCCACTGTAACCGAGAAAACAATCATAAACATACGCAAATTATAGGCCAAAGAAGAAAAACCTTCGCTTAACAAAAAGGAAAGTTTGAATATTTAGAAATTTTGAAGGTTTAGATAGATAAATACATATGGATAACTGGTTAACAACGCAGATCCATTCGCCTTAAGGCTAAAGGAAAAATAGAAAACGTCGAAAATGAAAGCGTTTCTACTTGTTGTTATTCGACTGGAAAAACATCTTAACAGAATCAAGGTCGACAGAAAACCAGGTTGGAATCGTCACAGTTATATTGAGCGATGAGATACTTGATTGATCGCGTTTTCAACTGCTCTTTTGGTGGATCACCTGAAAAATACTCAATTGCAAAAGCAGAAAAAAGTAAATTGTCGTTCACTTGACGTGCCACTCGCCTTAAGGCATCTGATATACTTAACCCTTTATGTACTGAATTATGAATTCATGAAAATTTTATCTTCTAAAGCACGTTTCGTGAATTATATTTAAACTACATTAGAAGATTTACATAATTATTTAATACATTTTAGAAGAATTTTAGAAGGATTGAAGGATTTAGAAGGATTCATTAAATTTGGATTTATACGGATTTTGTGCAATATTTATAACCTCACTCAAATCTTTTATTGTAAATATTTTTCTTAGTATTTTGTAGAATTAAGAAATGTACAAATATAATGTTCTTACAATAGAAATATAGAAGTAGCTCCGAATTCAAAATCCACCCCCCCCCACCCCCCTACGCCAAGAAAGCAGAAAAGATGCAAAGGCAAGATAAATCATCCTTTTAAAAATATTTTTGTTTTGTGTAACCAATAATTCTTTTGGAACGAGATAAAGTAAAGTATCTATAACTCATTCTAAACTGTATTACAACTATAATCCATGTATTAAATGAATTTTATAACAACTTATTTCAATGGGTCTTATATGTACCGTCAGTAGATAGAGGATTAAACAGACAATTTTTTGAAAATACCTAAAAAAAATATTATTTATTTATTTAACTTAAAAATTGCAAAATTAGCTATCCAGAAACAGCTTTTAACACTTTCCAACATACTTAACCCCTTCGAGCTTCTTTTACAGAATTTTTAATCTTTCGTCACCAGTTTTTCAAAACAGAAGTTTTTGCCTAATTAAATCGGGAAAATGCTTGGATTAAATGAGGCAAAATTTACAATAAAAATTTACTGGTGAGAATAATCACGGATTCTTAGCACCTTACGCGGCACGTATACTGGTCGCTCGTCCCCAAGGGGTTAAAAAGTGTTTTAATCCAGACGATTCCATTGTATCAGAAACTTACATTTTTTGACACATTACATCATAATTGAAAAGTGTTTATAAATTCGGTCATTTAATCTATTGTCCAACCATTTTGTTGAGAATTCTACAGGGAAAGTAACCAAGAAAATGCAGAAGATTATATAATTGGTAAATATTGTGGCTATGTCTCAAGCATTAGCAGGAGAGATGTAACGTCTTCGTTTTCAAAAGAAAGGCTCAGTGTTCGAATCCAGACGATTCCATTATAGGGCAATTCCATCGTAAATGACGTAACCTTTTATCATCGAATTTTGTTTTCAAATCTATGTAGAAAATGTACTAATAAAGCTAGAACAAATTTTTACAATTTAAAATATTTCTTACTAAGGTCTTAATACCCAAATACCTGCAGATTATTTCAATCTCTCTTTGAGTCCCAAAATTTGCAATTCAAAATTCTGTAACTGGCGTAACATAAAATATACAAACATTTTTCTGCCTTCATTGAAGTGTAAAAATTTTCAAAACTATCCAGTTAAAAAAAGTGATTTAATGTTCTCAACAACACTAAGTAATGTCAAATTATAACAGTAACTTGTTTAATTAATTTATGAATAATAAAAAAAGAAAAAAAATGGCATTTACACGTGTAACTGACGTAACTTTTATTGTGTAACTGACGTAACATTATGACTTTACAAAAACAACAATGGTACTTAACTTAGTTTGTAAACTGTAATTTACAATATCTTTTTATTAGGATTTTCCTATAGACTATGAATATATCATGTTTTCCAATTATACCCTTAAATTAAAGATATTTTAAATTTGATTCCCCCCCCCCTCCCCAAAAAAAGGATGATATTCTGTGGAATAGCTCTATATCAGGAATTTACGTTTTTTTTACACTTAGCTTTGATACATCATAGTTGGAAAGTATTAATAAATTTGGTTGGTCTGGCCATCTGCCTGTGCTCTAACTTGCGTAAATATATTCGGATTGACATGTATTTGATATATGTTATCGAGCATTATAATGGCAGCTGCGGGAATGAAAATATTTGTAGCATTTACAAATTGTGTAAAACGACACTCAAAAGAATTCAGTTATGGGGCATTCTCACAATCTTTTGACTTTTCTATATTTTTCTGTCCCTGAATAATAATTTTAATTTTAGTACATATTCTTAAGATTTTTTTATTTCGTATACTAGAAAACATCCCATTGCATGACTGCATAACAATATTAAAAAGATAAATATGTTTTGAACGATGTTGGGGGTCCAAATATACCACGAAATTCCTATATCGTCACGGGGCCCTGATGCTGATTTTTAAGTTTGGAGCTGTCTGTATAAAATTGTTTCAATAAAAGTTATTCGATGTAATTTTTTTCCGAAACTGGGACTATTGTTTTACATAAATATGTAGAAAAAAATTAATCTACACACACTTTTAGGGGTGCTATTATTCTTTTAACACTGTCTCTGGGTTTTAGATTCCTTACCGTCCCTCTTGCTAAACTTATACAGAAAATCAGTTCAGATAGAGCCACAGAATTTTTTTCAATTTTTTTCTCGTGCTAGAGAAAGAATGGATAAATTTTTTTGACAGGAAATTTACTTCAGAATTTAAATCAGCATTTAAATATCAATTTCAAGCATCGTGGATTTATTAGTAGTTTCAACGTCCCTAAGGTTTATTCCTGCACTTTTCGAGATAAATTAATTTTTTTTTTAATTTAATCCAATGTAAATAACTGTTTCTAAAAATCAATGAACATTGTGGCTATCATTTAGTCTTAACATGATTTGCCTAAAAATAGCTGGTAATTTTTATTACCGTCCCATCCTTACCATCCCTTTTTTTTTTCTTACCGTTCCTTTTTTCCTATATTGTCCCCTTTTTTTCCTTACTGTCCCTTCTTTACACACCTTTAAGACATTGTTACACCAAAATTTTGTACTTAAATTACTACATTATTATTATTATTTCTTATTTAAGTATACTGTGGTACTATGCAAATTCATTATAAGTAAAAATGTAAAAGAAAATAAGAAGTCATAGCGGTAAAATTGTAAGTAAAATTAAACTCGCAAGTTTAACTTAAACCTCAGTTAAACAAAAAAATTTTCGCTGCTGACCATTTTTTTCTTTATTTTGAATCATTAAGTCAGTCGTCTATAAGTTTAAAATGTTATTTTAGTAAGTTTAATTTCACAAAATTTTTATTCCTGAAAAGTCAAAAGATTGTGAGAATGATGCCCTTTATTCAGTAAAATCTCCCTAAAGCGACCATGTTCCGTTCCAATAAAAATTGGTCGCTGCGAGAAGTGGTCTCTTAATGGAGGTCATGTTTAAATCTAGATTTTAATTGTTGAAAAAAGGTACTGAAATTTATTTTTCACATTAGGGAAAAATATGAAAATTTAAGTATCAGAGTTTAAAAAAGGAATACATTGACGTTTGTTGTGATTTTACGGTTTTATCTTTTATAACTTTTATTTCCAAGTGTTTCCGAAGTTCAGTAAATAAATGCAATTTTTATTTTTTTTGGACGTGAACAAATAATGATGATTTCATTAATTTATCTATTTCTTAGAGAATTTCCTGAGAGAATAGGACAAGGGAGTTTATTGACCGTCATTTTTAATTTGTCATCAGAGTTAAATTCATTGCCTAAAAGGGCACAAAGGAGTTTAAACACTTAAAAGTTACCGGGAATATATATATATATATATATATATATATATATATATATATATATATATATATGTATATATATATATATAAATCCAAACTTAGTTTAGAAGTTCAATGAATAATGCACTCTCCGGAATTATTTTTCTAATAAAACCTTCTTCGAATGACCAAGAAAAAAAGGAATTTGTTTAATTTTCTTCAAAGAAATTGGTCGCTCATGAGGAAGTTCAACTGGGATGGTCTCTGAAAGGAGGTAAAATTAGTATTGAGCCTATGAGAATAAATTTCGTTCCATGAAAAAATGGTCGTTCAGGGAGGTGGTCGCTTAATGGAAGTCGTCGCACAGGGAGGTTTCACTATATATTGGTCTAAGCGGAAAAATCGTTTGCAGTGGATTTCAGTAATGTTGCTCTATTTCAAACATAATGAATATGTGTGTAGCATTTATAAATTGTTTACAGGGACACTGAAAATAATTCAGTTACATTTTGGTCAAAGGGGAAAATATCGTTTGCATTATATACATAACAATATACATTATATACATATTGATATACATTTCTGGGGTGCACTACATGATGCTATAGAATATAGCGATCTTAGTGCTTATCGTTCATTTACAGGAACACACAATATAATATGGTTGGGGGCTGTATATATATAACATTATCAACTTTTTGGTTTTGGGGCTCTCTCCAGCCTCCTTATGATATCCTACGTTATCATCTCTCGACGCCCTCCCCTCCCTGATGACATCGTTATCAATGTCTAAAAATTCTTTTGATTTTTGAAGTTTTTTTTTTCTTTTGTTTGCAGTAATATACATGTTATATAAAAATTTTACTTTTATTATTCATTTAAATTATTCTAAATTGCCGGCGTATTCATTATTTTCCTATTTCTCAATACTTTATTATTTATTTCTAGTTAAAATTCCTATAAAATTAAAGCGTGTATCTTAATAATAGTCTTATTCAAAAACTTATCTAAAGTTTTAATCCCTTCATTAATTTTTATCAGCTACCAAACTGTAAAATTCTGAGCGCCGTTATTTTATTTTTCGAATATTTATAAAAGCCATTTTTACATTTTTATTTTATTCCATCTCAATTTCCCGCCAGACTGGCAAGCGTCAGCCGAATCACATCGGAATCCTTCCGTCATCAGAGCCGGGATCCATTTCTATCACGTTTCTCGATCTCTGTACATTGGTTGAATAACGGATCGCAGTTTCTTTCGTGTATCGCTCATGAATTTGTTTGGTTAGTGTGAAGTTTACATTTCAATCAGAATTCCTCCGCATATTCTAATAAAACTCTCGAGCATGAGCTCAGAAGGAAGTTTTTTGCGCTGCTTGATTGTTTATCTAATTTGTTACCTGGTGTGCAAAGTCACGTAGCATATTTGAATCGTTCTTTAACATTTTTTTTTCGCATGAATAATTAGTTTGTTCTCAAGCATAGTGGCTCTTATAAATTCTCACCCTGTGGGAATTGTTTACGTTGATATGTTGTGATGAAATAAACGGTTTCTAATGGCTTCAGCCTATGTTTTATTGGGAAAACCCTGGATTTCTTCATCTTTTTTTTCACCACTCATGCGGCCTAATCTGCCTTGAATGTATCATGAATCAATGGTTGTTTGATTGGATTTCACCAATCTCATCACTATCAACAATCGATAGAATTGATTAAATAAGTCAACTAGAGTATTCTATCTGTCCACAGCTGCTAAATTTTCACAATGTTGACACCTCCAATAGCGATACTTGTACTAAGTAATATGACTGTTACACAACCTCACCAATGGCTCATTAATACATAGTACTAATCCAGCAATACATCATAGTAGGAGAGCTGTTGAATATTTTTGAGTAGGTATTTGAGGCACCCTGAAAATTTGTGCAACACTTCTTTGGTAATGTCTGATTACAAAATCGAATGTCTGGCTGAAGGATCGTGGCCCAAAAACTGTGCCAGACACGTGTCAAGTTCCATTTTTTGACTACCCAAAAGAGTTATTTGGGGCACGCTGAGATTGAGACAGAATAATATTTATACTTAGAAAAAAATATTTTGAAAATGACAGACACTTTAGTCGGCCCAAAAACTGTGCCAGACACGTGTCAAGTGCCATTTTTTGACTACCCAAAAAAGGTATTTGAGGCACGCTGAGATTGAGGCAGAATAATATTTATGCTTAGAAAAAAATATTTTGAAAATGACAGACACTTTAGTCGGCACAAAATCTGTGCCAGACACGTGTCAAGTGCCATTTTGCCAAAAATGTGTCATTTTCTGGCACACGTGCCATTTTTCAGGACGTTTCAAAACGTCAGCCACGCTAGAAATTCAAAATGCTAAACTCAGCCATTTTTTAAGATATAGACGAAACAAAAACAGCTCCCGAATCTTTTTATCAAGGTCAAAACAATAAGAAAATATTTTTTCAATTTTCAATTTTTTGGTATCACATTTCAAATTTAAATTTTTCCTAAAAATTTAAATGGCCGCCATTTTCAAACAAGATGGCGGATGAAGCTGGCCAACGAACTCGGCCGAGACATTGGTACGTACTATGTATAAACGAAGTTACATCCAAGTCGGTTCATAAATACGCCTTTTCTCGCGTGACAAAATTCAGGACGTTTCAAAACGTCAGCCACGCTAGAAATTCAAAATGCTATAACTCAGCCATTTTTTTAAATATAGACGAAACGAAACTGCTCCGGAATCTTTGTATAAAGGTCAAATACATAAGAAAAAAATATTTTTTCATTTTCAATTTTTTGGCACCACATTTCAAATTTTACATTTTTAAAAAAATTTTAGATGGCCGCCATTTTGAAACAAAATGGCGGATGAAGCTGGCCAACGAACTCGGTCGAGACATTGGTATGTACTATGTACACACCGAATTACATCCAAATCGGTTCATAAATACGAGAGTTACAGTGTGACAAAATCAGATATATATATATATATACTAGGGGGCTCTGCCCCCTGCAAGCTACGCTCACCAACCCCCGTTCAGACACCGCAGAATTTGAAAATCTAAAAATCTAATGGGTTTTAAAAATATTAGAGAAGATTAAATTATACTGAAAAAGCTGTGCAGATCTCCCTGTAAACGGGTTTCCATTCAAGTCCCTTTGATTGCAAAAATTTAACGGAAAATCAGGTGCTGTTAAGACATCCGATGGTTGTTTTCGTTTTTGATTAAAGAGGATCAGTTAAACATTTGAAAAGAAGCTAAAATAAAATGAATTAAGCATTCAGAGTCTTTGTCAACCGATATTTTAAAACAATCTCTATAACAATAGCCTAAATCATGTGACTATCATCAACAGTTCCGGGCGGAACACTTTGCTTTTTATACTCTAGGTGCCATTTTGATACTTTAATGTTATCCAGGCACAGGTGATAAGTCGCCAAATATTATTCTATCCCCATCATTTCATCTATATTATAATAGTTCAAGTCATCAAATGCCATAAACAAATACGATCTGATCCCTTCGCCTTTCATATGAAAGTTTGGAACAAATGTCATATACGACATGTGTATAATGCCATATTGGCGCGATCTTTTTCCAACGCCCATTTGGGGAACGCATCAACAGCATAAACAACAACATCCGGCTTACCATATCAAGGAAAATAACGATATTTTGGCGCCAGTTAAGTACCCGTTGCGTATATGACATCCGAAAAAAATCGCGCCAATATGGGGCCGTATATGATATCTGTGCCGAAAGAAAAAAAAGCCGGGTGCAAATCTCGCCAGTATCTTTTTTTCAACTCGCCAGTTAGCATTTTTTTTTTATTGTTCGAGTGGTAAATTAAAACACTGATTTGAAGTTGAAATTAAATGTCATGGTTTGTTACATAATTTAATATTTCGCCAGATGTCATATACGTCGCATGAGATCGTCGCATGTTTGGCACGATTTTTTTTTTTTTTTTTTTTTTTTTTTTTTTTTTACGAAAATTTGGCGAAAGCCTCGTTTTCGAATACCAGTTATATATGTATTTTTGGTACTACTTAGTTATCCCGTCGACAAAAAATCTATCGCGAACTATAAGATTAAATGTCAATAATGCTTGATCGTAAATGTCACATTCACTTGACTTTTAGCAAGTTACACGTGTTTACGTCATCAAGTGATTTTTATTTCGACGTTTTATTTTTATATTTATTAATATTATACTAATTTATTTGTTCTTTCGTTATTTAAAATAAAAATTTTGTCAGTCTGTACAATTTGGCGAGTGGTTTGGCGATTTATATAATTTGCGAAATTGGGTGATGGACTAACTACTACATTGTACCCTATTTTTTAATTATTTTCTATTATTTTCAAAAGGAAATAGCAAAAAAAATAATTAATTACTATAGAACAAAATAATTTATATAAATTTAAAAAAGAAATAAAAGTAAATATACATTATTATTAAATAAACAACAATAGCCGGGTTACCATGTCTATCAAAATAATGCCATTTGTGCGCCAATTAGGTACCCCAGTGCGTATATGACATCTGTGTCTAATTTTTTTTTTTTTTTTTTTTTTTTTTTTTTTTTTTTTTTTTAAAGAAGCGAAAGCCATCAATTTAAATGATTCATTTTTAAATGAAAGTTTTGTATTTAATAAAATGATAACGAAATACAAAAAAAGGCATTATTCTTAGCATAGATTTAAAGGAGGGCCAACTGTCGCCAAATTAATTTAAAATAGTAACCTTTTCTGAATTATGAAAAAAAAAATTCTGTTATGATTAAAATTTGAGTTGCCATCATTAGAAAAAATGTATTTAAAATTAGAAAAAAATTAATATTTCGAAAACTAATTCGAATTTAAAAATTCTAATACCAGTTTTGAGATCTGTGGATCAACACGGATTTTTGGTGTTAATTTCATCGCAAAGTATTCCATATTTTAGAAGAAATCGCCGTGAAACTAAATCAGTTGTTTAATAAGTCGATTCAAAGAATCGATACTTTCAGGCGTTTCATATATTCGTTTCATAAATTCGTTTCATTAGGATTTTATATATACTAGTTGCGTAGCAACCCGTTGTGTTGCTTTTGAATTGCATGCATCTTTTTGCGAAAAATGAAATTTTAACTTTATTATAAATTTAGAAAGCCATTCCAATATTAATTTTATTAAATACAATATTTCAAATAATAAGTTATATTTACAATTTAAGTCAAAACTTTCCCAATAAAAATGCACATATTCTATAACTTTATTTGCTTAGAGCTTTTCGCTCTTCCAAGATTTTGCTTCGAATTTCGGAGTTCGTAGAAATGATGTCATT
The DNA here is from genome assembly GCA_963932465.1 of Maratus speciosus. Taxonomy (NCBI): domain Eukaryota; kingdom Metazoa; phylum Arthropoda; class Arachnida; order Araneae; family Salticidae; genus Maratus; species Maratus speciosus. The sequence continues at coordinate 323,966,299 of OZ010798.1, read as the reverse complement.
TGGGTCAACTTATACAAAAATGAATTTATTTGGACGAATTTATTCAGAAGCATTTTATATTTATGAATTAAAATAAATATTTAAAGAATTATTTTTTTTTCTCGCTAAAACTTTTCTCTTTTTTTTTCTCGCTTTTTCGCAATTATAATGTCCGCTTCTGAAATGTTTTATTAGCCATCTTAAGGCAATGGTTGAAAATCTACTTTACGACTTTAAATTAAATGAAAATAACGTACGATGTTTTTTTTCCTTTTGACGTCAACAGAAAATATCTCAATGTTCTAGTCGAGAGTCGAATTTGTGTTTCTAAAATAAACGGATTCCTGAAGCTTGAATACGTGTGAGTTCGTATTTCGTGAAATTTTCTTGAAAACTACAATCATTTTTTTACTATTTATTCAAATATACGTTAATTTCAATTTAAAAATGATTTCAAACAATGATACCTAATAATCCTTGTCATTTTCCCTTTTATCTCGTTTATCCACAAAAATGGAGCAATTTTAGTTTCCATCATTACAGAAATGTCATCAAAAATAACGTAAAAATTTATATCTCGAAAACTAAACAAATTTTAAAATTCTACGACCACGTTTAACATCCTCGGACCCATGCGGATAACTGGTGTTAATTTGATCACCCAACATTCCATTTTCTAGGAGGAACAGCTGTGAAATACAAATGGGCAGTCACTTTTTAATATTGATTGATGAAGTTTTAATTTCGCTATAAAAAATTAGTCAGGGACAAATGCTGAATTATTTATATTATTTTAAGTGCAAATGGCTTATTCCGTAATGGAGCCTGTACGCAGTGGATATAGATTAAAAAACATTATTCTTGGAAATTATTTAAAAAGACATAATAAATAAATCAATTAAGAAAAAGTTTTCAAGAAAATTGCATTTGAAAGTAGATTTTCCCCCCTATATAACGGGTGTAAAAATTGAAGATGCGCGATGTTTAGAAATTCAAAAAATTGCAGTAGCAAAGATTGCAAATCCGACATTTAATCGTCAAGCGTTGCCATTCTCAAAATTACGCCACCGTAAGCACGGACATATATTTCCTTTAGATAGATTTTCAAACGTGAAGTTCCGTTTGTCAGCTAAAACTTTGCATCTGAAAATGTATTCTTTTGGCTTGAGGGTCTAATTTCAGTACCGCGAAGTACAAATTCCAGAAACTGATGTCTTTTAGATGTATTCGTGTAAAAATATATAGTTTTATCAAAGAAAAGGATTGTTTTCTTTTAAATATGGCACTTAGTGAAGCATTACGCCAAGTGTCTCAAATTCGGCATCAGCCGAATGAAAATATATTGTAACATTAGCTTTATGAGCGAAAATGTTTTTTAAATAGTGACGTCATTTTCTGTTCAGACTTAAAATAAAGTTATTTTTAATTGTAATGAGTAAACGGTATCAATAAGGATGAATAAACCCCAATATTTCTTTTTTTCTGCAACAGTGGAAATAATACGATTGCTACCATTTTGATGAAATTAAAAAAAAAAATCTTTTCAAGCTAAATTAAAAATATAAAAGTGAAAATATTTAGAAAAATAGCTAGTGCGAGGACATCTACAAATGAACAGCTTTCATTAAAAAAAAAAAAAAAAGAATTATTAGCAAAATTGGTACAGTAGAAAGTTCAAGGAAGATGTCTAAAAAAGCTATCTTGTGTTTTCAATATATAGATTATTTTTTCTCGTTTACTTTAACAGTTGTCTAGCAACACTATTTCATACAAATTACATTTAAAAGCACACATTTTTCCCAATTCGGCTCTAAAAATTTAAATTGTTCGACTACATATGTTAAATTCGTGCTTTTTTATATATTATTCTTTTATTTATTTATTGGTGAGGCTTTAATTTCTTTGTAGAAAATTAGCGGGAGAGAAATACTGAACTTTTTTTTATGTGCAAATTGTTTATTAATATTTCGCAATGGAGCCGGCACGGCAAAATCTTTTAATTGATAAATAACAACGAAATAAAGCCAAAACTCACTGGGTTTTATAACAGACGATATTCTTGACATAGCACGTATTTTAATTTCAATTTTTTTCGGTTTTTATGAGAAAATGGCAACAAAAAGATACAGCAATCTACTATTTTCATTTTCCCCCCTTTAGTTTCAACAGAAATGGAGTACTTCAGCTGCCACGATTAAAAAATTGTAATAAAAACTACAAAAAAATTAATATCTTAAAATTAAAATGAGATACAGCTTTCAAACAAATTGCATTTAAAAGAGAATTTTTTTCGTTATACGGCGGTGTAAAAATTTAAACTGTGCGATGTTTAGAAGTATAAAAATTTGCAGTAGAGAAAATTACAAAACCAAAATTTTATTTAAAATTGCAAAGTGTTGCCATTCGCAAAATAACGTATGCGTTACGCACAGATATGTTTGTCCTTTATAATATAGATAGGGTAGATATATATGGCTATATATATATGTGTGTGTGTCAATTTTGAACGGAGGGTGGTTTCGGGGTCTGGGGGTCATGATCGATGAAAATATACCAAAATTTTTTGAAATCGTTTTCCGCCGAACGGCTGCAATAGGTAGCTTTTTGTAATGAAAGCTACCTAAAATCTAGATTGTATAGTATCATTCATTTTTATAAATGAATGTACAATTTCTTTTTTAATATAAAAATTTTAAAGTCTTATCTTTGTAGAGATGTTCTATTATACGATTCTCCCAGTCTTCAGATAAATCCTCGTAACACTCAAGAGCTTCCTCATATTGTTTCATGTGATTTGGGGTCATAATCAACTTTAGCTGTGCGTTTGATAGCTGAATAACTTCATCTTCTAAAGCACCGATATCATCAATGGATTTTTCTATGGATACATTGCTTAATCCACAAGCACTGAAGCAATTGACAATTGTTTGTGTCTTTACGTTATCCCATGCACATTTTATCCATCGAATAGCATCAAGTACATTGATGAATTTCACAGGGTCAAACGCTTTTTTTTTTTTTTTTTTTTTTTTTTTTAAATCTCATCTATTAGCGAAATGAGCTTTCGTAAAGAAAAAAATCTGTTTTCCAGCTTCAAAGAATGGCTAATTCCCCGATCTAACGGCAAAATTTTGGATGTCGTGTTAGGAAAGAGAAATTAAAGTTTCACAATTTTCGGCTGTGCATCATAGAAGTGACATGGAGCATTATCCAAAATAAGGATAATGTTTCTACCCTGTTTGGTCATCTTTTATACAAAGTCATGTAAAAAATTTTGGAAAATGGTGGATGTCATCCACCAAATTTTTCACCACCATTTCCAAATCACTGCTATTTCTGTCACATCAACATTTTAAAAGCAACACTGTAAAAAAAAATCCTGTTACATGAATTTTTGCTGTTACCGTTACATAAAAAGTTCTAGGAATCCCAGTTTCCTAGAAAAACTTTAGTAACTTTACAGATTTTTTTTTTTTTTTTTTTTTTTTTTTTTTTTTTTTTTTTTTTTTTTACAGTGAATGAGGCTTTTGAGCCTTTGATATTATGATTGACTTTTCTTTCTCTCCAGCAGCATTATCACAAAGGGGTCATAGTAAGTCGCTGATTGGCCTGATTCCCTCCTTTTGCTTCATCTGTTTTCTCCATAAGAGTTTTAATGGGCAAGACACGGAATAATAATCCAGTCTCATCCAGATTATAAATATCACAATCTGCGAGAATCAATGGAAGACGAAATTTCTACTCCACTAACACCTCTGCATCTAAATCGGCCGATTCTCCACAAATAGATTTGAGGACAATGTTGTTTCTGTGACAGTACTTGCCCAGCCACCCATTGCTTGCACGAAAATCTTTTTCCCCGATAGCTTCTACAATTTGAATGGTCCTCTTTCAACAAAGTTCCACTCAATGACTGCAATACAGCTTCGTTAAGCTCGCTAAATTTTTCCTTCCTTTTTCTTTTAATTTTGCAGGATTTAAATTCCTCATACTCTTTTAACAGAAAATATTTGTTTTTCAACAGCTTCGTTAAGATCGCTAAATTTTTCCTTCCTTTTTCTATCTTTATTTTTCAACGTATTGTTTATTTGTTGCTACAATTTCATCTCTGATGTTCCATTCTTGTGTGCTCTTAAAACTTTCACTTTGTCTTCCAAAGTTAATACAATTCTCTCATACATCATCTAAATTGGTATGCTAAGCACACAGCAAGGAAAACACGATATGCACTTCTATGCGAATATGCACTGTGTTATAAGTTCCACACTTAAACAAAACTGAGGTGATAACAACAAGTATCAATCTTTCCAAAGAAAGCAATATAATTGAGATAAACTGGAATCTGGACATCCCACCCCACTCTCCCTCTTGAAAGAGACTCCAGCACTTTACAGACGTCTGTTACTCAGCCAATTCATTCCAGGAAAAGGGATAATAGCCCTTCTCCCACCAACTATCCCTCCGTAACCATAGTGACATTAATCGTGGTAATGCACGAGAATCATCTTTTTCCTCTTAAACGGCGGGGAAGAAATGACCTTGATTCGCCAGGCCTAAGGAAGTAGACTTAGCTGAGCGTGTTTTCCGGAGAGAAGTGGAATTTCAAGGTTTTCCCATGCAAAGGAAAGTAATCCTACTCTTCGACTGAAAAGTTAAAAAGGGGTCTTTCAGGGAGGAAGACGGGAAATAGTGGTCCTTTAGGAGGAAAATTAGCATTGAGCCTATAGCCAAAAATTATTGACCATAAATAAACGATGTTTTTGAGAGGTGGTCTCCTTATATAAGTGGTCTTTCAGCGAGGTTTCAGTGTATATTTATTATCAGGGTTCCCGGGGTGGTCTTCCCAGTCATCCCTGTATATTTATTATTCGCAATCTTTAAGGATTCAAATGTAGAGAAGTCAATAAAATATTACTGTTATATATGAAATAATTTTATATCAAATGACACTTAAAAGAACCAGTTATTATTTAAAAATATTTTAAAATAGCTTTTTGTAACAAAATGCATGCAACAGTAGTAATGTCTTCTCGCTCTTGCCCCCGCTTGGTAGGGGGGAGGACAGGGTGATGAATGCAGACACTTTTGTCTGGAGGGATTTCTATAGCTCCGGGAGGCACATTATAGAGTTCCCGTTGGGGGAGGGGGGGGGGAGAATCGCACTTTTTGACCGTTGAAAGCACAAAATCTCAAATCTTCCGGAGATCACATCTCATTGCTCCGGGATGGGGAATGTCCCCCCAAGGGCCACCCTTGAAATTAACACTGGGACAGGTAGAACTTCTTATCAACAAAACAGGTGGGCATCATTTTTTCTCTTTTCTGTACTAGTAAACACAGTAAGTATTATTTCAAACATTCAGATTTCTCGAAAAGGGGATTATATATCCACACACATATGACAGAAGAATAGGAATGCCAAACGTCAGGGTATTCCATAATTTGGAATTAAATTATTTTATAGGCATTTAATGATTTTGGTAATGACTTTTAATTTTCATAAAAATAGATAACAGATTATTTTGTTGTAAAGAACAAGTTACAAATAAAAAGAGAAAATTTTGGTTGGATGAAAAATAATAACGATACTAAAAGACAAATCCTCCTCCCTCTAGAGATATTTTACGACATCATGTGCCAGGCATCACCTACCCTCTAAAGTTATAATGTTATACATGGTGTCCATAACTAAACGGCCCTACTTTAAAGTTGTCTATAGACAAAACTATTGTTCATAAAGTTGTGAAATTTTTGGAAAGGCATATTAAAGGTATGGAAATTCGTTTAAGCTAAAAAATATATAAATAAAAATAGTTTAAAATTTTGCCACCAGAGGGCGATTTTTAATAAATTACATATTTAGCATTAAGATAGTTTTGAAGTTTTATTTACAGGATGTTCATGATTAATCGACCCTATTTCAAAGTTTTCTACAGACGAAACAATTATTCAGAATGTTGTTAAATTTTTTTGAGGACATAATAAAAATATGGGAATATGAGAGAAAAAAAAAATAGGAGGCCGTTTTTAACGAATTACACATTTAGCATACATTTACGATAGTTTAACAAACTTTGTTATAACCAAACATGTTCTGCATGACTTTCATCATTTTCAGATACCATCTGGAATCGTAAGATAGCCCGTTCCACAGTTGACCACGGTATGTTCAGGGAAAAGCTAGGAAAATGTCGTGAAATTCTTTAGAGTAAGGTTAAGTTAATAAATAAAATTTCTAAACTATCGTAATGCTAAATGTGTAATTTATTAAAAAATGCCCTCGGGTGGCGAAATTTCGAACTACTTTTTACATTTTTTTAGCTTAACAAATTCCTATCCCTTTATGTCTTTCACAAAATTTCACAACTTTATGAAGAATAGTTTTGACTGCAGACAACTTTAAAGTAGGGTCGTTTAATTATGACACCCTGCATATGCACAGCCCCTTACAGTACTGTATTTGAGCAATAATTTCTGGAAGTGGTTTTCAGTTGCGGTACAGTATTCTGAATATGGTAGAAAGGGTTTGTATGATTTTTTTCATTCATTCTTTTTTTCTTTCTTTTTTTTCTTCACTTTCTGGACTTATTAACTTTCTTCACTTTTATTTTCTTCATTTTCTGGATATTACACTTCGGAAAGTCGAGTAGACGTCCTCAGTCAATGACGTTGTTTTTAATAAAAACGAGATTTCTTGTTTCCCTTCGGTAATGTGTTCAGTGTAAAAAATATTTTTCTTCCATTTTAAAATATTTCATACTTTAAAAAAAATTAAAACAGATAAGAAACCTTTTGTTAGTATTTTTAAAAGGTAAACAAGGCATATTACATAATACATGTCATTACTGATAACTGTTGATACATTGTATCATTTAAATAATAGTCTAGACACAAAATAATGCAAATAAATTTAAATATTAAAAAATTTATCAATACGATTATTTAATCTATTTATGACATACCAGATAAACCAAACCATAATACATAATCAACATAAAGTAAAATTTATCAGTGACAATATCTGGGAAAAACATTTTTCAGTGATGCAGTCATAGCGTTTGATAACTTCTTTTTAAATATAACACTGACTGCAAACGTGATCAGACTGGTAATATAAATGGTTTGAAAATTAAAGTAGGCTAATAAAAAGATAAGTGGGAATTGTAATGAAATTTCCATGGACGTGTAATTTATCTGCAATATTTATGAGTCATAAGGTGATAATTTTTTTAATTTTAATATAAGTAAAAATTTGAAAATTTATTGTATTTAAAAAAATATTTTAACTAATATGTTTTGGCCATGACAGAACTTCCTTCTCTATAAACCAAATCGTCTGCAACCGAAATTAAATGACAATTTATTCTTTCATGAAAATCCTGAAAAAAGAGCATAGAAGCGATACCTGTTTGGCGGTATACACCCAAACCTAATAAGGAACTACAGTGAAACCTCTCTGTGCGACCACCTCCCTGAACGACCATTTTTTCATGGAACGAAATTTATTCCCATAGTGGCTCAGTACTAATTTTACTTCCATTCAGAGACCATCCCAGTTGAACTCCCTCCATGAGCGACCCATTTCTTTGAAGAAAATTAATTCCATTTTTTTCCGGTGGCTTGAAGAAGGTTTTATTAGAAAAATAATTCCTGAGAACGCATTATTCATCAAACTTTTAAACTAAGTTTAGAATTTTTTTTTATTCCGGTAACTTTTAAGTGTTTAAATCCCTTTGTGCCTTTTCATACAATGAATTTAACTCTGATGACAAATGAAGAATGATGGTCCATAAACTCCCCTGCCCTATTCTATCAGGAAACTCTCAAAGAAATAGAAAAATTAATGAAATCGCCATTATATTTTCCCGTCCAAAAAAATTGCATTTATTTACTGAAATTCGAAAGGACTTGGAAATAAAAATTATAAAAGATAAAACCGTAAAATCAAAGAAAACATCAATGTATTCATTTTTTAAACTCTATAGTAATTATCTTATGTAATTAACTTATGTAATTAACTTTTGTTTTGATACTTAAATTTTCGTATTTTTTCCTAATGTGAAAAATAAATTTTAGTAACATTAATTGTTGCTTTTTTTTCAACCATTAAAATCTAGATTTAAACATGACCTCTTTAAGAGACCACCTCTCGGAGCGAACCATTTTTATTAGAACGTGGTCGCTTTAGGGAAGTTTTACTGTATTTATATCGAGGTCTAACAGAATATGAAGTTTGGTGAATTTTCGTGCATTAGTTCTTGAGCTATAGTTATCGTTATAGACCAGGAGGGGGCCGCACAAACCATCACCTCATCGAGTTAATGGCTGAAATTCCAGGATTACTTAAAACTCGATTCACATATTAAAATGCAACTGGTTTGCCAAGCCATAGCTTGGTGGAAAATACCTGCAAACCCGATTTTAGTGATTGACTGGTAGGTTTACCATTGTGTTTTCCTGCTCCCAGTCCTCTATGTTTTCATACCTTTGGCTGCAGAAAAATACAATGATAAACCTACCTGTCAACCACTAAAATCGGGTCTGCAGGTACAGTAGAAGCTCGATTATCCGAACTAATTGGGACCGACCATCTTTCGGAAAATCGAAATTTTCGGATAATCGAGAAAGCTTCCATTTTAAGATTAAGGAGAAATACATGCAATATTTCTTATTATGGTAACAACTGCTTAATAAAAATAAAGCAATAGCAAAACAGAAACAAGAATAAATTACCGGAATTGTAATTTTGAACTTAAGTACCTACCTTTAACATATATCATAAGGGTTGATAAAAATGTTTTGTTTGTCGTAGTTTCAATTACCTTTGCGTTGAAGGTCACGGAGTTTTTTAATATTATTAGTTTGCCAGTATCATAGTGTTTCAGCTGACTTTTGTAAAACATTCAAAAGCTACAGAATTGCTAATTTGTTCGTTTTCTTCGTTCCACTCCGCAGTTTACGGGAGCTCAAGTTAAATTCAAAGGAACTCTATGAAAAGGGATCGAAAATATTTATATGTACTCGTAGTTCAGAAAGGACTCCTTGCACACAAGGAATATGCTAGTAAGAAAATAAATCTTTCAAAAGCACACAAGGAATGTAAAAAAAAAAAAAGTTTTAAAAATGGATTTCGGTTAACTGAGAGTTTCGGTTAAAAGAGTTTCGGATAAAAGAGGTTCTACTCTAATTTCCACCAAGATATGACTTCGTAGCCCAGTTTCATTTTAATATGCTAATCGAGTTCTAATTCTGGAATTTCAGCCGCCAACTCGATGAGGAGATGGTTTGTGCAGCCGTTTCCCTGTCTAGTAGAAATCATGAAAAATATATCATAGCAGCGCCTAGGCAATTTTCACCAAACTCTAATCAGAGCCTATTTATGTCAATGTATAACAGAACATGAAGTTTGATGAAATTTTGTGTAAAAAATCTTAAGATATGGCTATCGCAGAAATCGTGAAAATCGCAGCACAGCAACACCACCTGTGGGGCGATTTCCAATAAAAAAAAAATTAGCTTATATTTATGTCAAGCTATAACAAAATATAGAGTTTGGTGAAATTCCGTGCATTAATTCTTGAGGTATAGACATGGAAGAAATCGTAAAAATGCAGCATAGGAGCGCCACCTGTTGGGTGATTTACACCAAAATCTAATCAGCAATAATATATGTCAAGGTTTAACTGAATATAAAGTTTGATTAAATGCCGTGCATAAATTCTTGAGATAGAGTGCCCACACAATATGTGTCACATACATACAGACACGCAGACAGACTCACTGACAGACATTTTCTAAAAATAGTCAAATCGTATTCAGGACCTTCTAAAACATATATAAATCTGTCGAAAATTTGAATTAGAAATTTTTCACGATTCCCATAATTTCTTCTTGTAAAGATAGCAGAAAGTATAAAGAAAGAAAAAATTCATGCGCCAAGCATCAATCGCCAAGCATCATTAAAAGCAACACTTTAAAACACATTCAGAGTAATGTAACAAGACTTCTCCGTTTAATAGGTTGAAATAAGGGGTATTCCACAAATGATGTCACGCTTGGAGGGGGGCGAGGGGGTTCGTGAAATTGTGACAAGCGGGTAGGAGGGGGTAAGAAGAAATGTGACATCACACATTTTGGTTAAAATAAAAACATTAAAAATCAGCAGATTAAATTTTGAAGTTATTTTGAAATTAAAGTATTTTGTGTTTATAAAATAGATTTAAAGCCAAATATATTAAATTCTATTTCAAATTTCAAAATACGACCGTTTTCGACTGCTCTTTCCTATTACTATTTTATTACTATTGTATATTAATTATGTTTTTGTTATAAACCTTATTCTTATTTCATACAAAATAAGTAAATGAATCATTTTCATTGTTATGCTCACAAATGTCGTTAAAACACATAGTTAAAGTTTAAAAATAAAGTTTGAAATATGATGTATAATGTAGTGCTTTGTTTCTGAACTGCAAGTATATGTTTCTATAATATAGTGTAACATTTGACAATGGGGAAGGGGGGGGGGGCGGGGGAGGGGGTATGGTGAAGTGTGACACTTTGTGACAAAGAAGGGGCGGTCAAAAATATTGAAAAAAAGTGTGACATAATTTATGGACCGCCCCTAAGATGTCTAATTGAGCCATTTGAAAACTCATAACACGTTTGAAAATCCAATTTCAGTAATTCCCATCTACAGCCGTAAAATTATCCGAATTATTTGAGCAGCCCTGTATATATAGACTTGTATCTATAAATTACATGCATGAAAAAATTTATTTCATGTAAGAAATACATACTACAGTCGAAATTTCTCCTCGAAAAGCAATTTCCGCTAATAAAAAGAATGGTAAGTGAATTATTTTAAGTAGCCCTCTATACGAGGTATAGTATTTATACACAACAAGTAACATGCAAAAAATTAGTTAAATCAGTCAAATTTCTTGAAGAACTTAGCCGTTTGTAAAATTTAAATTTGAACATGGCCATATCTATTCCGATGCTGACCACGGTTGCTCAAGCCATTTTTCCATATCTGTTATGATATTGGTTTCCAGTTTTACTTGATTATCTTCATCGCTTTCGTTTCGGATGCAACCTTGATCAACTTCCTCTTCATTGATCCACTCAACATCTTCCATATCTTCCACGAACTTTACGACGCACATAAGTTCATTTGCTCGACGAGCAGCAATTCTCTATAGTCGTATAAGGCAGGCCTTCTCGCTTTTTTCACTGTGTTGAATTTTTTTGTGTCTGTTTGCTGACTTCTGAAATGCATGACATTGGCCACAACTTCCACAAGTTCTTGCGAATAATTGCGATTTTATGCAAGGGCAAAAATAGTCATACGGCATCTTTAAAAATCCCTTTGCTGTAATATTCATATTTAAGGCCAGACGGAGACTTGAATCTATAAATTCCCCCTCCTCACTTGTAATTTAATAATGATGTCATTCTAATGATGATTGTAATGACATCATTTGACGATTGTATCATTTTAATTGGAGGAGGAATGAATCGTCCTTTTAATATACGAAATAATCCACTGCGTGCAGGAAAGCAACAATTCTTTTCTTCGCATTTTACAATTTGCAGCAAGTATTGACTTTCTTGTACATGCTTCGAATACCAATCCAAGTCATAACCAAGAGAGTCTGGTTCGCCTGAATCAACATATGTGGCAGTGGCAGGATAACCGTCAATGTTTAAGATAGTAGTAGAAGTATAAGACACATTGTTTTCAATCCAATTGGATTACATTTCATTTTTAGTAAGGTACAAAATTTGAAAACAGTTAGAAGATTATCTGCTACGAAACTTGCATATTTTAAATTTTTTCCCCCATTGATGCATTAATTTTCGAGTTATTTGAAAAGAAAAAATAAGGTTTAGCTTGGCTACGCTATATTTATTAAAAAGTAATAACTCATTTTTTGACATTTCCTTGGTCTATTTATTGCCATACTGACCATGTTTCGCCAAGGTTACACGGTCATTTTATCTTATCTATCTTTTTCCAATTTTTACAAGTAATTATGTAAACTTAAAGTTATGATAAAATATATTTAAAATTTTAAGAATAAATTGATTATAATTACCTTTATAAAATAATCAAGAAAGACTGATTTCTTTTTGGTTGCCTTACGCAGTTCGTCCTCCGTTCTTTTTAGCACCAATACCTCTAACTCTTTGTCAGTTTTAGAACACTTTTTGTGCTGCCACCACACATCATTAGTTTTAGATTGGATATCCTTCAAAGGTTTATCTGATGCAGACTTTTTGAAACTTTCAAATAAAATTTTATACAAGATTTCTCGAAATGAAGACATATTTCCGATTTCATTTATTTTAAACACCACTACACTACAGTGCTGAGAGGTTTTAAAAACTCACGAGACACCAAACAGTAGAGCAGTCGGTCACTATGGTTATGTGGTTCAACCACTTGGCAGAGGAGGGGTGGGAGCAAAGAAGATGGAATTTTACTTATGTTTTGGAAACTTTCCCAGAAAACTCGTATTGTCAAAATACAATATATCGCATCGGTCCATTCAATTCTATTTCTATTCTATTCTCACAATTGGAAATAGTAGTAACTCCTCAGAGATAATAAGCCCTCATGCATCAAGCATGAATAGTCACCTCTAGATAAAAGAGATCGTTTATGTTTTCCTTTCGCGGTTAAAATAACTGACATGAGAATTTCAAGATTAATATTCTTTTGCTATTTCTTTTTTTCAATTTGAAATTTTTAATAGTTTTTTTTTACAAGTTAAGAGATTTTGAAAATGTCTTACGTAAGCATCATTCAAACCCCCTCCTCCCCCTTGTCAGCAAAAATAAGCAAATCGCTAACCCCCCCCCCCCTCTAGGTGCTTACGTAATATTTGATCGGCCCCTAATAACAAACCGTTATCTCTCGAACTTTCCTTGTACATTGTTACATATTTAAGAAATAATATTATTATAAAAAACTGTCTTATTTTTAAGAAGAAAAGTTCTTCTTCATTAATTTTCTTTTAACAGTACACTTAGTACACTTCGGTTATGTCTGCTAAAATAAGGCCGCATCCATTGGCGCATCCACGGGGGGAGCCAAGGGGGCTGAAGCCCCTCCCAGACTAGACTAGATATTTATTTATTTTTTTAAATTATGGATGAATATTATTATTATTTTTAATACAGTAAACTCTGTCTAAGGCGGAATCGATCGGGACTGAGAAAATTTTCCGTAGTAGACAATATTTCGTCTTAGACAAATTTTACTCTATGTCTATGGATTCGCAGGGACTTGAAAATCTTTCCGAGTTAGACAGACTGCCGTCTTACACAGAGTCCGCCTTACAGAGAGTTTACTGTAGTTCCTTAAGAAATCGGAATTTTTGAAAAGATATTCATTTTGTCACACAATTTTTTCTGTTTTATAAGTTTTATTATGAAATTCGAAACATTAGCATGTTTAAAATTTACTTAATTAAAAATTTAAGACCCCGTGCAACCTCTTGCTCTCTTTAGCCTTCATAATATTTTAATAATTTAATAATAAAACTTTAAATCATTTGATTGCAAGCACACTTTAAAATTATCCAAATCTTGAAACACACACACAAAAAAAATCGCAAAAACTAAGATATATTTTAATACATTATTTCATACTTTAACATGTTAAAAGCATTCAGAATTAGCCTCACCAAAACTTTCAAGAGCTTCCTCTGGCTTCTCTGGCTGGTTACGACTCTGCCCAAGTCAGTAGGGACAATGTAAGTCAAGACCAGAACCGACACGTCCCATCAAATCGAATGAAAAGAAAACTGAGCTCGGCAGCGGACCGGGCGAAATCTGGGCACATATAGGCCTATAAAATATGCTAAAAGCGTAATCCTGGATGCGCTACTGGTAGCATCTCATCCCGGACCCGAACAATGCCGGGCGGCTCAACCGGCATAATAATAAACCATTATTTCTCGAACATTCCTTGTAAATTGTTACATATTTAAGCAACAGTTTTACTAGAAGAAAATTCTTATCTTTAACAAGAAAAGTTTTTTTTTTCATTAATTTTCCTTTAACAGCAGTTACTGCACGAGCAATATTTGCTAAATGCGGAGGTTTTTGTACTGACTTTATGGTTTTATCACATCAGTAGTTGGTTACATCAAGTATTCCATGGAGTCAAAAGGTTGAAAAAGAAAAAGAAAAGTGCCCAGTTAAACTGAAGGCATTGAGCTATTCACGCTAATTGTATATTATACTCTTATTTCAAAGAATAATGGCCCTTGAAAAATAAAAAAATCGACAAAAAACCCCGATTCAGCTAAATTAAGGGGGGGGGGGAGCTCCCCTTCCCAATTTTGTACTTAATTAATGAACCTCCAAATCTAATCAGGGAAGCGCCTTATCAGAATAAACCGGTATACAAAATTGAAGCAAATCGGATAATTCTGCATGAAAAACAAATTTATCTAAATTAAGAAGCGGGATTAGCCTCCAAACCTCCCCCCTTTATGCTTAACCAATGAGTCTCCAAAACTAATCAGAGAAGCGCCTTATCAGAATGAACCTATATCCAAAATTTGAAGCAAATCGGATATTTCTATCAAGAGTTATCAACACTGCATACATGCATACGTACATATAGAACCTGCAGGCACGTTAGCTCTCAGGCTTTGATATCGTGTGAGCTAGAAATGAAAAGTATAATTTGTTGCCTATGACATTTTTAAAACTAATGATGCGCGGAGAATGATGTCAGAGAAGTAAGGAAATCATCCACAGAAAAATAACTTTATTTTCTCGGAAAATCTTTTGTATTTGTTAGAAAACTCAAATTGAGGTCTCACACGAAATCAAGTTATTAGCGTGTCATAACTACGCACGTACGTCAAAATATTCATGTTCAACAGCAATAAAAGAAGTGGTTTGGAAAATACTGTAGTTCTGTGAAGGTAAAACCCAAAACCAGGAAATTGGTTACAAAGATACTCTAAAGGATGTTAGAGATTGGTATATGATATTACTGGGAATACCTTTTTAAATTCTTTATTTAAATATTTTAATTTTAATTATTATTTTTCTGCATTTTTGCTTACACCTCTGATTTGTATTCCCCGTGCGTTCGCTTCTATAATTGCAGAACACCAGATGTTCAACCGTCAAATAAGACAATAAAAAGAAAAGTGTCCTGTTAAACTGATGGCATTGAGCTCGCAGGCTATTCACACTAATTGTATATTATATTATTATTTTAAAAAATAATGCCCCCGAAAAAATAAATGAACGGGGATTAGTCCTCGTTTCAACCCTTTGTACTTAACCAATGAATCTCCAAATCTAATCAGGGAAGCTCCTTAACATAATAAACCAGTATTCCAAATTTGAAGCAAATCAGATAATTCTGCATGAAAAAAAACATTTCACTAAATTAAGGGGGGGTAACCCCCCTTCTCCCCCTTTATACTTAACTAATGGACCTCAAATCTAACCAGGAAAGCTAGAATCAGAATGAACGTAGAAAAAAAAAAATAAAGTTAATTGGATTATTCTGCAAGAAAATCCATTTATCTAAATTAAAAGGAGGGGATTTCCCCCCCTTTCCCCCTTTTATATTTAACCAATGAATCTAATGAAGGAATGAAGGAAGCACCATATCGGAATAAACTGGTATACCAAATGTGAAGCAAATCGAGCAATTCTGCACGAAAAACCCATTTATCTGAATTAGGGGTGGGAGACTAGTCTTCGCCCCCCTCCCCTTTATACTTAACCAATAAACCTCCAAATTTAATCAAGGCAGCTCCTTTTCATAATAAATCGGCATACTAAATTTGGAGCAAATCGAATAATTCTGCATGAAATACCCTTTTATCTAAATTAAGGGGAAGGGGTACCCCCCTTTCCCCCCTTTATACTTAACTAATGAACCTCCAAATCTAATCAGGAAAGCTCCTTAACATAATAAACCGGTATACCAAATTTGGAGCAAATCGAATAATTCTGCATGAAAAACCCATTTATCTAAATTAAGGGGGGGTCAGGGTCACTAGTCCTCTTTTGCCCCCTTTATACTTAACTAATGAACCCCGAAAACTAATCAGGGAAGCGCCTTATCGGAATGAACCTAGAAAAAAATTTGAAGCAAATCGGATGTTTCTATCAAGAGTTATTGCGTTACGTACATACGTGCGTACATACATACATACATACATACATACAGAACCGGCGCCGACGGGCACATTAGCTCTCAGGCTTTGATAGCCTGTGAGCTATAATGCATATTTTGAAATAAAATTAATTCTATTATTCTACCATAATTTACCAGACCTGAAGATCTTTTAATATATTTTTTCAAAGTCAAATATTTAGTTTTAATATAGTGCAAATAATTTTGCCGAAATTGTGTCTATGAATGGTAAAAAAAAGTTTTAAAAAATCTATTTGATCATTAATTTCCGCAAAATTATGTTCCCTCTTGTGAATATATCTGTTTTGTCAATGGACGATGTTTACGATGGAATTTAATTTAACCAATGGAAATAAAATAATCCTCGTTTTCTCCTGTTTGAATAGCAGGTGCTTGTAAATAATCAAACTGCCTATTTGTGTGGCGTTTTTTTTATGTTTGCAAACATAATTTATTGTAAAGGCTGAAGACGCGGTATTTAGCTTAGTTATTCAAAATTATTTAGAGTTCAAATTTCATTTTTTTTTTTTTTTTTTTTTTTAGATTTTTGTTTAAACAAAGTTTTTAATTTTTTTTTTCTTTTTCTCGCTATTTTGTGAATAATATTGAATTCAACCCAACCAGGATTTCTCCATAGTTTTGGTATGTTTGCAGCTTATATGCTTCCACGGAGATTTGTACATAGATCATTAATGAGTATAGTATCCTAAATCTTCGGGGGATATTTTGAAGCTTTGAAGAATGGGAAATTTCCCCCTGAACAATTTTCCTGAAATAAATATTGTGCCATTTTAACGACTGCTCCATTTGACTTTTAAACTACACATACCTCGTTGCCTGAACAATATTTGGTACTTCGTTGTTATAGGAGCCTGGTGCTTTGAAAAGCTTGGCGTAATTCAGGCTTAACAAAGTGAGATTTATTGCCAAATTATAAAAACAACTAATAAAACAAGCCTGGTAAACTATTATATGCTTGCTTATGTAAGTACTTAAGATTTTATGTAATTATTTGTATTACATAAATTACTCCTGTTTGCATATAAAAATTTAAAAAAAAGGCTTCTTTATATTAATAATTGTAAAAATATTGAAATAAAAAATGCTTGTTTGTATAAACCAGTGAATAGATGACCAGTAAATATGTGTAAACAATTTCCTTCTCTTGCTAAAGTCCTTTTCTGTATGTTAACACATTGTATGCGGGCAATTTTTCGAAAATGAGCACTAAATTTACGTTCTCCAAATGCCACTTTAAATTAAAACCTGCTCACAACAAATAAGAAGCAAGCATTCTTGGATTACACCTTGTATTTTCGTCCGTAGAAAATTTTTGGTACCAGTAATAATTTCTGTCCCCAACCACAAAAACGTACTAGTACGTGTCACGCATACAATGTGTTAACAAGGTTCATATAACAAAGAAGCACCAACACTTACATACAGTTTTCTTCTGATTTTTCCGTTTCAAAATTTGTAATAAGTAGCAATCCCAACCTTCACCTAAAAATTGGTCCTTAGAATTTAGCGTCCGTGTGTCACACGATTATTTTTTTTACATACAATTGAATTTAGCGTGCATTTTCTTTAATGTTAACATTATTGAACAAATTCTTCATGCCAAGTTGCGCGTAAACATATCGTATATCGTGATGCATGATTAATTTCTCTAACGCACAAATTAATTCTTTTAAATTGTACGTAAATGTTTTATCAACTAAAAGGATGAAAGTCTGATACATCTGTTTTCATAGGTTGCTGTTCAATGGCACGTACGCGTGTGTTTCAGGGATTCGGGAAAAATGGACTGGACATATAAGGCCTTGACTTCAGCTGACCATGACGTGAGACATAGTCATTCAGTCGTTACTGATTGCATCCTCCTTTTTCGTTTCAAAATCGGTCTTTTTAATAGATAGGTAGATAGGTAAAGATATATATTTCTAGATAGATTAATAATATAAAGACGAAACTGTGAAAAGATCAAAACCCAAATAAATAAATCCAATTTGATAGAGTTGGAATCGTTCATATTATTTATAAAGTCTTTTGGTACGTGAAATGAATAAAGTGTATGAAAAAAGACTTAACTACATCAAAATATTGAGCTGCAGTTATTTATACAATATATTGTTACATTTTTGTTTAAAAAAAAACAAAAAAAAAAAAAAAAAAAACGGAATTCTGTTTTATGTTAATCTGTTCTATATTAAGTTTTATGTGTCATACTCTGTTGAAACATAAAAAATATTTTTAGCTAAACTATACGATGATCTACACTATAAGGCCATTAATGACCGTCAACTTTCACTTTTAGACATTTTGTCGAATATTTAGAAATATACTTGACAGATTCTTCTGGAACTTCAGTATTAAAAATAACAGGTATGACCTCATATTTAGCAATGTCGATTTGATAAGGGGACAATTAGGAAGACAACAAAAAATCAAAGAAAAAAAAATAATACTTGGGATCACCCTGTAAAATAAAATGCACGAAATGATCTATCGCTACCGAATATAAATAAACAGACATTGTGCAATATGTCTATTCTTTTGTCTAAGAATAACACGTATATTAATAGAGATATAGCGATTTATTTAAAAAAATTAAAACATTCTTGCATGTTTATTGCTTATATGCAGGGTTACCAACCAAATTTAACGCCGGTTTCAGAAAAATTGACAAAATATAGTAGAAAGAATATAGTACAATTGGAATATAAATGTATCCCATATTTTAGGAAATATGAGATGTTGTATGAAATAATTTTTATCTGTGCATGCGCGAACGATAACAAGGATTATTTTACATAATTTAATAGTCAACCCTATGGAATAACTTATAAAAGAAAATTTAGTCAAATATCGTAAAAATTCAGCAAGATATCGGCGTTAGAGTGAGCAAATATTTAGTTGTTCTCTAAAAGCAGCATAAGGGATTTCCCACAAATTGTCATTTTTAATTTTATTATTTTTTTTAATTTTAATTTTTACTTTCTTCTATCTTTACAAGAAGAAAGTAATGGATTCGTGAAAAATTTCGACTTCCGGTTTTCGACGGATTTATACGTTTTAGAATACCCAGAACACGATTTGATGGTTTTTAGAAAATGTCTGTCTGTGAGTCTGTCTGTCACTCTGTCACTCTGTGAGTCTGTATGTGACAAAAATTTTGTGGGCGCTCTATCTCAAGAACTAATGCACGGAATTTCAGAAAACTTCATATTTAGTTAGACCTTGATATAAACTGGACCTGATTAGTTTTTGGTGAAAATAGCCCAACAGGTAGCGCTGCTATGCGGCATTTTTCACGATTTCTGCAATACATATATCTCAAGAACTACTACACGGATTTTCATAAAACTTCAGATTCAGTTAGTCCAAGATATAGTTTGGTGCTGATTACTTTTTTGTGAAAATCGCCCGACAGGTGCCGCTGGTATGCTACATTGTTCATGATTATCGCAATAGCTCCAACTCAAGAAAAAATGCACGAATTTTCATCAAACTTCAGATTTAGTTAGTCCCTGATATAAATTAGGGCTGTTTAATTTTTGGTGTAAATCGCCCAACAGGTGGCGTTGCTGAGCTGCATTTTTCACGATTTCCACAAGAGCAGTATCTCAAGAACTATTGCACGGATTTTCATCAAGCTTCAGATTTAGTTATTCCTTGACATGAATTGACGTATAAATTAGTGCTGTTTAATTTTTAGTGTAAATCGCTCAACAGGTGGCGCTGCTATGTTGTATTATTTGCGATTTCCGCAATAGCTTTATCTCAAGAACTAATACTTGGATTTTCAACAAATTTCAGATTCAGGTATACCTTGATATCGTTTAGTGCTGTTTACTTTTGGTGTAAATCGCTCAACAGGTGGCGCTGCTATGCTACATTTTTTCGAATTTCCGCTATAGCTCTATCTTAAGAACTAATGCACGAATTTTAATCCAACTTCAAATTCAGATATACTTTGATATGAATTGGTGCTAAATCGTTGTTATTTCTTGTACTATTTAAATGATTTAATTAATCTGATTTATATAGAAGAAAGTTTTGTGATGGCCACAACATACTAGTTTATTGATGCTTTAATTCTTCTTGGATAACCACCAGAACGAGCCCATACCATGATCAAAAGAAGTATCAAAATCGAAGCATTTTTTTTCCAAATCTACCCGTTGATAGTCACTAAATACCAACTTTTTTCTGAAAGTCGGTTAATAAAAAATGACAATTTGTGTAAAATCCCTGATCATTCACCTGCTTTTAGAGAACAACCAAAAATTTGCTCACTCTAACGCCGATATCTTTCTGAATTTTTACGATATTTGACTAGATTTTTTTAATAAGTTGCTCCATAGAGTTGACTATTAAATTATGTAAAATGAATCTTGTTATCGTTCAGGCATGCGCATATAAAAATTATTTCATACAACTGCTCATCTTTCCTAAAATATTTAATATGTTTATATTCCAATTGCACTATATTGTTTCTACTATATTTTGTGAAGTTTTCTGAAACCGGTGTTAAATTTGGTTGAAAACCCTGCATGTTATAAGCAAAAAACATCCAAGATTTTTTTAATTTTTTTAAATAAATCGCTATATTTCTATTACTATACGTGCTATTCTTACGCAAAAGAATACACATATTGCACAATGTCTGTTTATTTATATTCGGTAGCGATAGATCATTTCGTGCATTTTATTTTACAGATTGATCCCAAGTATTATTTTTTTCTTTGATTTTTTGTTGACCCCCTAACTGCACCCCTTATCAAATCGACATTGCTGAATATGAGGTCATACCAGTTCTTTTTAATCCTGAAATTCCAGAAGAATCTGTCAAGTATATTTCTAAATATTCGACAAATTGTCTAAAATTGAAAGTTGACGGTCATTAATGGCCATATAGTGTATATGTTAGAGCAAAATTGAACAAATAAATTTTACAAAAGTTTAGACATAATGTTTGTCTTTCCATAAATATTGTTTAAAAGTTCTGAAATTGTAAAAATGTCTAAGAGATCCCACTTTTGTTTTGATTTTTCACAGAACAATGCGTTTATAAAACTTAAAACTTTAAAACATTAACTAAAGCTCAATATTTTTAAAAAATCGTAGTTTTTACGAATTTTGAAATTTCTGACGCAGTCATTTCTTTAAAAAGAAAATTTAGTTTCGAGTTTTGGTATAGAAATTTGTTTAGAAATAAAACTGAGTGAATTGAGTACTGCGAATAATTGAGTTTTAGTGTTTATTTATACATTTTTATAACGACAATTACAAAACATGTAATCGCTGTAAAAAATATGCAGCACGCATGAGTTACGAAACACTTCCCGATAATAACTGAATATTATTAGAGATTTCATATTAATTAATTCTCAATTAAATATTTTCAGCTGCGTAATTAAATTTAAATATGCTTGAATAACAAAATAAAAATAATCTTAATGTTAAATCTGTCAATTTATCATGCTTATCCGCAAAAATGTGTGTCGAATATGAAAATTGTTATCTGAGAATTCATAGTATCAGAAAAACCTATATTGTAACCTCCTGGCTCCGATCAATAGAGCACTGTCAATAGATGCAGATGTTATGCCTAAATATCCCCCCTCTATTACAAGACCGATATGTGTATCATAAAATCATTAACATACCAACTAAATACAGTAGAACCTCTTCTATCTGAAACTCTTTTAACCAAAACTCTCCGTTAACCGAAATCAATTTTTAAAGCTTTTTACTATCACATTCCTTGTGTGGTCCTTTCCGAACCACGAGTACAGATACATATTTCGGATCCCGTTTCCTAGAATTCCTTTGAATTAAACTTGAGTTCCTGTAAACTGCGGAGTGAACTAGAACACAGTAAGAGGAGGCACAACCGGAATGTGTGAATGTGGTCTAGCAGGCGAAGAAAACGAAGAAATTAGCAATTCTGAAGCTTTTGAATGTTTTGCAAAAGGTTTGGCATGGCTGGAGCATCAGAAAGACTATGATGCTGGTGAACTAAGTAGTATATATAAAAAAATAACTTCGTGATACAGCGACAACATGATACAGTGAAAGAAACAGTGACAAACAAAACTTTGTTTCAAACCCTTGTGAAATATGTAAAAGGTACTCAATTTCAAAATTAAAATTCAGGTAATTTATTCTTGTTTCTATTTTGCTGTTGCTTTATTTTTATTAAGCACTTTTTATCATAATAAGAAAGACCGCATATATTTGTTCTTAATCTTAAAATTGAAGCATTCTCGATTATCCGAAATTTTCGATTTTCCGGAAGATCGTCGGTCCCAATTACTTCGGATAATCGAGGTTCTACTGTATGAAATAAATTCCACTTAAAAATTGTCCGTCTGACAGTATAAAAAGCATATTTCAGGCCAAGATCTTAACTTTGACAGTTTCTTAAACAGCTTGGATGTTATAACTTTTGCAATACTTGAATTGCCTCTTCAAGCTCACCAAGAGTGGCGGTTATCAAAGAAGTCTGCCTTAGATATATATAAAAGGAACTGATTTCTTTGAGGAATTTTTGTCTGGCATTATGTGAAGAGCAGACCCTTTTCTGTGCCCTCAGCTGGGACAGGACGGTCCAGTATAGGTGAAGTCCGATGCTCCAAGAAGATTCTCATTGCCGGACAATTTCGATGTAGATTAGAACTTGAATACAATATAGTTGTACTTGGACCAGACCCACGCACATTACTAACCATTTTGCGGTCAGAGCTAAGTCAAGCTCTCAATGCAGTACATTCTACTTTCAGAATACTAAATTTTCTTCTGAGTGTATGTTGCTATGTGGCTGTAAATAAAAGGCTTCTGTTGCAAATCGACCATCCTGAAATTATTTCTCATTACTTCAAAATATTCTGGGTAAAGAAAATTGATTTATACACTGTAAAAACTACCCGTAAAAGTTTTCAAAAATCAGCGGTAAAAAAATATTTTTTTATAAGTGCTTCTTTAAATCTCGAAATTATAACAAATTCTCAATTAAATATTTTCAAATGATTAATTAAATTTAAACATGCATATATGACAAAATAATAATAATCTTGATGTTAATGCTAATTCTATGTCATTTTCTCATGTTTGTTTGTAAAGCATGTTTGTTGAATATGAAAATTGTTACTTGAGAATTCATAGCATCAGAAAAATCTATATTCTGGGTTAAGAAAATTGATTTATATATACAAAAATTACTCGTAAACGTTTTCGAAAATCACTGGTAGCAAAAATATTTTTTTTTCATAAATGCTTCTTTAAATCTTGAAAATATAAAAATTCTAAATTAAATATTCCCAGCTGAGTAATTAAATTTAAACATGCATGAGTAACAAAATAATAATAATAAGAAAAAGCAATTTAACAAATTACAACGACCATTTGGAAAATGATTTTTTCGAAGACTAAAATTTAAGACATAAAAAAGCGCACTGAGTTGATCATACATTACGTACGCCATGAATTAAACATTAGTAGTGTTATTACACGTAAAAATTGCAAGCGACAAAAATCGCCTGCGACCCGTCAGATTTCTTAAAACTTACGTATTATCCACCTGAAACTTACGTATCATCCAAGCATTTCATCGGCTGTTCGGGAAAAGGCTTTTCCATCGTAGAAATCTGACGACCCATTTTAAATGAAATTTCATTCAAAAACTTCTAAACATCCCACAATATTACTTTTTACACCGTCGTATAGAAAAAAAAATGTACTTTTAAATGCAATTTGTTTGAAAGCTGTATCTCAATTTGTTTCTAAGTTATTATTATTATTATTATTAATTAATTTTTTTTTATAGTTTTTATTACTTTTTCGTCAAAGTGGCAACAGAAGTATCCATCTCTGTTGAAAGTAAAGGGAAATACAGATTACTGAATAGACCAATCAGAAAACGAATAAAATGCTGATTCAACCAATGAAAAGCTTCAGATATACTTTTGATTTCCTACCCTGACGTGGACAATAACCATTTTTCCAAATAGTTAATAATCTTGATGTTAATGCTAATTCTGTTACTTTCTCATGTTTGTCAGTAAAGCATGTTTGTTGAATATGAAAATTGTCAGAAAAATCTGCATTCTGGGTTAAGAAAAGTGATTTATACACTATAAAAATTACTCGGAAATGTTTTCGAAAACGAGTGGTAGTAAAAAAAAAAATTGTTTTTATAAATAATTTTTTTAATCTAAAAAAATATTGGTTTCTGCGGTTTCTAAAGATAAAGAACGCTTTTCGGAATCATTAGTAACTCGGATGAGGTTATTGTATATTTCAGTTCGTGGTTATATTATATTTTCTTAGATCAAGACACATCTTTATTTATTTATGTAAAGACCTCTTTATCTGTCTTTTTACCCGACTGCCAAGAAGGGTTATGTGTTTCACGCTAACCTGGGTATGTGGATTTATTTATACCCTCGAAACATCCAAACGGCTGGATGGATTTTAATGAATGACGTTTCTATCGGTTCGTCTTAACCGTCCGATGGTTATAGGCTAGGTTTTGTTTTTATAAATTCAAAATGGCGGCCGTAAAATACAAAATGGCGGTAGACACGGAAAAAGTTTTTTGCGCACCATATTGCGTTGAATATCATTGGACAGGTCTTTCAAAATGAAGACGATGTTTCATTGACTATTTTACAGTCAGAAGCTCCGTTTAAATATTACACAACCTGGAAGTTATGTAGGTAAGATCCCTAGCTTTACTGCAACTCTAACTATCATAGACACCTATAGGCCTCATCAAAACAGTGTTTATAGATAGGAACTAACAGTTAAACAACTTAAAAGTCATCAATACAAGTAAATAAAAAAGATTGCTAAGTAATATAAAAACTAGTTTAACATAGATGAGAAATAATTAATTAGTTCGCTTTTTACGCAGTCGGGTTTTTTGATTTTTTAAATTTAATATTTGCAGTACTGGATCACCTCCCTCCCCCCAGCGTTTACGGGTACCTTGAGAGTAACCTACACTTCAAATCAAAGTTGAATTATCAACACTGCATTTTCATGACTTGCCCCACAAACTATAATAAAGAATATGCAAAAATGTAAACTTCCAAGAAATTCAACTTTATGACAATAAATATAGTAAATTGTTTAATAGGAAATGTTGTATACTAAAATAACAATACTCCTGTTAAACCGTAAAATCTTGTCAGAGCTTGGCTGAATATCACCACGTCACATGGTGGTGTCATGCCGTTTGAGAATCAGTGTTATGATAGTAAGAAGGATAATGGTATTTGTTTTTACCCGACTGCCAAGAAGGGTTATGTGTTTCACGCGTATCTGGGTATGTGGATTTCTTTATACCCTTCAAACAGCCCAACGGCTGGATGGATTTTAATGAATGAGGTCTCTCTCGATTCGTCTTACCGTCCGATGATTATAGGCTAAGTTCTGTTTTTATAAATTCAAAATGGTGGCCGTAAAATACAAAATAGCGGTAGAGACGAAAAAAAATTTACCCTCCCTATTAAGTGGCATATCATTGAATAGGTCTTTCAAAATGAAGACGATGTTTCATTGACTATTTTACAATCAGAAGCTCCGTTTAAATATACACAACCTGGAAGTCGTGTAGGTAGCATCTCTAGCTTTACTGCAACTCTAATCATCATAGACATCTATAGGCCTCATCAAAACAGTGTCTATTGATAGGAACTAACAATTAAACACAACTTAAAGGACATCAGTACAAGTAAATAAAAAAATAGGCAAGTAATATAAAAAAAATAGTTCCACATTGATGAGAAATAATTAATTAGTTCGCTTTTTACGCAGTCGGGTTTTTTGATTTTTTTTAATTGAATTTTTACTTGTTCCGATTTTCATCAGTCAATAATCTCCTTATCCTCTTAAGCGTTGTAATTCATCCGTGTCCACTTTCACTCAACCTTCATAATGGCGTCCACTTCTGTCCAGTCACTTATTGTTGACATGGCTGACCATCCTAAACCTTTTCTTTCCTAAATCCTTTAGTTATTATAATTCTAAGGAAACTGGTTGTTGAGAGGAAAAAATTAATTTTAAGAAAAGTAAAAGAAAAGTTCTGACACCTTTCTTACAGAAAATGTTTTAATAAGCTACCAGGAAAGATTTACCATTGCCATGATAGTAACTGGTACATATGTATATTGCTGAATAATATAACGCTCATAAGATTACAGCTACAAAAGAAGAAATGAAAAAGAAAAGTGCTGATACCTAGACAATGTGTTCAGACGCCTTCTTTAAAGATTGATAACTGCTTTAATTTGTAATTTACCGCGTCACACCGGCAAATTATAAATTATAGTCAGGTACAGTATCACATCGATTGAGAATCAGTGATATGGAATACGAACGATAATAGTATTTGTTTTTCTGATTTCCATTAGACAAGAATGTCCTGCTCCTCGTAAGTGTGCCGCGTCACACCGATTGAGAATCAGTGATATGGAGTAAGAAAGGCTTAATGTTATTTGTTTTTAAGATTTTCATCAGCCAAGAATGTCCTGTTCCTCTTAAGTGTGCCGAGTGATACAGGTTGAGATCAGTCATATGGAGTAAGAAAGACAATGCTTAATGCTATTTATTTTTCAGATTTTCAACAGTCAAGAATGTCCTGCTCCTCTTAAGTGTGATTGATCACACCGGTACAAAATCAGCGATATGGAGTAAGAAAGGCAATGCTTTATGCTATTAGTTTTTCAGATTTTCATATGTCAAGAATGTCCCGCTCCTCTTAAGGCTGTTCTCAACTGCTCTGCTCAACAAGCGCAAGACGTTTTGACACATTTACAAATTCCTTTTTTAACCCCTTCGGGACGAGCGTCTTTTGCAGAATTTTTAATCTTTAGTCACCGGTTTTTTAAAACAGAAATTTTTGCCTAATTGAATCGGGGAAAATGCTTGGATAAAATAAGGTAAAATTGACAATAAAAATTTACTGATGAGAATAATCCTCGATTCTGAGCACCTTACGCGGCACGAATACAGGTCGCTCGTCCCCAAGGGGTTGACGGAAAGATATAAAATGGGAAAACCTGCCCATGGAAGCGATTTGAAATCGAACTGTGTTTTTTATTTTTTGATCAATAAATTACCTATTGAGTTATAAACGATTTTGATCACGTGACACGGCATTTTCTCTCCTTATTGACTGGATTTTCTACTTTCGTTCGGAAATTCAGTTCAAACTGCCAACTTTGACAGTATTTTCTGAAAGCTCTATTGCGTTTACATGAAAACGGAAAAAACAGCTCGATGAAATAGTTTCTGAATAACAACACCTTCTATACTTTTCCGAACAAAAATGAATTAAAACTTATGACAGGAAGTTGACCCTTTGGATTTGAGAACAACCTTAAGTACTATTATAATTCATCCGTATCTACTTTCACGCAACCTTCATAATGGCGTCCACTTCTCTACTAGATTTTTTTGACATGACTGACCCTCATAATCCTTTTCCTTCCTACATCCTTTTGAAATTATAAAACTAAGGAAACGGGTTGTTCAGAGGAAAAAATTAATTTTCCTTGACGGTCAAGATGTAAGTAAGTTCATGCGTCATATCTCAGGATCTTGGAAACGTGATTATTCCTTGGATGAGTTTACTAAGGTCAATTATACACTAAAATGAAGATCGCAACTTCTAAAATGTTTTACAGTCACAATTAAGTATTTATTTGATACGACAAATATTTTTTATTTCTTTAGATGAAGAAAGAATTAATGTTAAGTAATAGAAATTAGTCAAAATCTGCATTTATGTAGTTCTTAAAAAAATTCACTTTGTACGTACACTTAAAAAAAAATATGTACAGTCGTCGAAAAAAAAAAAGTAAACAACCCTTACTAACTCCTCAACAAATTATCGTAGAAGAAAGTTACTTGTACCGAACGATTGGAAATAAAGTCTACTTTTAAATGATATATATAAAATTTGCTTAGGAGGCCAGCTACATATTAAAATTAAAACGAACCATAACTTTGTTTTTTTTTCAGTAGCAATACACAATTCTGGCAGCATAAATGACAGCTCTACACCCTTCAATTAGCCTAAAAACGAATTTTTAAGCAATTCGTACCACAAGTTTCCGAGAAATTAATTATTTTAAAACGATAGCGTATTTTAAGGGCTGTATCCAAATTGAAGTTCGGTACTCAATTGTTAACCGAGAGAGCCCCCTTTTTGATCAAGGCACCTTAAGCACCACTCAAGCAGCCAATGAAGCCTGTTAGACAACAGGACAGTAGAAGAAATTATAAAATATCTACTCACTTCTATCATAGACGGTCCATTAAACCATCATTTTACCGTTTTTTAAGCATAATTGGAAAACTATTTGGAAGAAAAATGTGAAATTTTGGATTTTCATAAAGCAAGACTTAATAAATCTAAATCCATCAAAAAAATTGAAGGTTGCAATTCATAATTTTTTCGAATATTAATTTCATTTTTTATAATTCATATCATAAAATTATAAAAATTGCAAATTCAGCGTATTTATGTTTGGACACATTAGTATTATTGCTGCACAAAAAATCAGCACATTAGGAGCATAATTTCAGGAGATATAAATAAAAATATGAAAATGTAATTTAACATTAGAAGCACTAATTTTGAATGTTTATAATTCAAAAACTTATCATTCAAATGACTTGAAATTTGATGTCTGGGCATAGTTTGAACCGAAGATTTGAAATATCTCGTTAAAATTGGGTATTACCATTGAAAAAAATGAGGTTTGGTTAATATGTAGATGGCCCCCTAAGCAAATTTTATATACATCATTTAAAAATAGACTTTATTTCCGATCGTTCGGTACCAGTAACTTCCGTCTACGATAATTTGTTGAGGAGTTAGTATGGGGAGTTTACTTTTTTTTTCCACGAGTGTACATTCGCGGAAAAAAAAAGTAAACACTCCCTACTAACTCTGCAACAAATTATTGTAGAAGAAAGTTACTGGTGTCAAACGATTAGAAATAAAGTTTACTTTTAAATGATGTATATAAAATTTGCTTAAGGGTGCCATCTACATATCAAAACGAACCCAAACATCGTTTTTTTCAATAGCAATATCCAAGCTTGATACCATAAATAGATTCTACACCCTTCAAGTCATTCAGGGTAACTTTGCACCACCTCCTATTTTTCAATATTTTTGACTCCAAAAGACTAAATAAACCCCAGAACTGTGCTCTGTTGGCAAGGTTCTAAACTGGGATTTCTACTCTTTATTTCAGAAAATAAATTAGCAGCATTATGCGCAATTAATTGCATCATCTAACTATTTTTGTGAAGTACTGTTTTGAAGTTAATTTTGAATGCTATTTTGAAGTTGTTGTAATCGAAGTAAATTTTCATAGTAAGTAACAATATACTCACTTATAAGACATATTATTATCTTAATGTTGTAAATGTGTTAATATTTTGTGATTATTTATTTATTAATAGTTAATAAAATGTAAAATAAGAAGGCACTAACATTTTACCACATTTTCAGGGTAACATTAAGCCGGCTCAAAGTTATACTGATGTTTATAATTTACTGATTATAGGTGCTACTGTCAAAAATTTCTCATATTTGCACGTATATTTTATATAAATGCCGAAAGTGTGCATTAGATATAACATGTAAATATTTTCAAAAATATTTGTAAAATACATAAAATTCATTTAAAGGCGTTTTTCGGGAACGAGCTACTCAAATTTGACATTTCATGCATTCGATATTTTTTATTCTTGTTTGAATAATACTAGTACTAGTATGTATTACTTTAACTATGGATATATTATTGAGTTAAAACATTGAGAATTGTTTTTCACTGTATTTTTATGTTTTATATGAACAATAAACAGTTTTTTTTCTTTCTAAATATTCATGGTTCTCTTCTTCCACTTTTCTTATGCATAATATTTGTTGTAATATCATAAATTATACAAATCGTGTGATGTTGGGAAATGTAAATTCGGAGTCTTTACATATCTGAAAACATTTTTTTGCGTTCAAAGTTGTCTTAACTATAATACTTTTTTTATAATGAATTATTTTAGATAATATTTATCATAGGGTGCAAAGTTACCCTAAATGGCTGGGTAACTTTGAACCAGGTTAAAAATT
The DNA here is from genome assembly GCA_963932465.1 of Maratus speciosus. Classification (NCBI taxonomy): domain Eukaryota; kingdom Metazoa; phylum Arthropoda; class Arachnida; order Araneae; family Salticidae; genus Maratus; species Maratus speciosus. The sequence goes on along the minus strand of OZ010798.1, from coordinate 323,935,982 downwards.
CTTTTTTTATTGCTTTTATCCTTATTATTCCTTAATTTTTGATAGTCAAACAATAATTTAGGATAATTTCTTCTCTTTTATACCCTAGTTGCAACAATATTCTTAAAATAAGAGTGTCGCATATGAAAATAGAGAAAATGCGGATCAAAGTTACCCTGAATGACTGTATCGATAACGCACCTGAATGCTCACCGAAAATTTTGAATTTTGACCCAAAAGTAAAAGTTGCCTTTTTGCCGCCAAATACAACCTGTCTACTTAACATATGGACCAGAGATTGATCAAGACGTTTAAAGCATATTATATGCGACGTTCCTTTGCCAATTTGAATCTTTGTTGCCTGATTGGGGACTCTTTTAATTCAGATTATTTGACTGTCACCAATTTTTTAAAATAGTATAATTCGCCTTATTTTTCAGAATTTTTAACCTATTTTTAAATAGGCCGAATATTTCTATTTAAAAAAAGCGGTGACAATCAACAATCTGGGGACAAAAAAGCCCCCAATCTGGCAACACTGATTTGAATGCAGCAGTGAGAGAAGTTACAGAACTGACAGTGAAAGAGTTCTGGAAGAAATTTAACATCTCAGCTGCAATCACAGTCATACGAGATTCATGGGGCGAAGTTCTGCAAAATACAATGAGAGACACTTGGAAAAAACTGTGCCCCTTTTTCTTGGCTGAGACTAGGAAAACATCTGAAGAATGTGATTCTGTATCTCTCTTAATTGATGAAATTGTAGAAAATGGAAGAGAACTGAACTTTGAGAGAGATGCTGAAGATGTTGAACTCATAAATTCCCCTGATCCGGAATTAGCCATCGACGAACTTAGTGAATTAAAGAAACAAAGAACTGTCGAAAAAAATAGATGAAAATTTTTAGCCTACGGTAAAGATTATGATGGTTGCAAAATTAACCGGAGGACTAAACCTTATTGAAGCTGGAATGACGGTTCTTAAAGATATTGCTTCGGACGAGCAAAGAGAAGCAAGTGCTAGTAAAAGCTTGAGAAAACTCACTCTGTTACAACAGGAAGGTAACAAAACCTTGGAAACCACAGGGCGCAAGGCTACGAAATTTGGCACATGGGTTGCTGGTAGTGTGCCCATGAACGATTGGGGCAAAAAAATCGAAAATTTTAAATAGATTTTTTTTTAACGTTTTTTGGCGAATTTTTGCCATTCTTATGTTCAACCCGTAATCACGCGAGTACTAACCAATATGATATATACATATTACGTACGCCACGCTGCAATACTAAGAAGCTGTAGCGGCTATTACGATAATTCTTTTACCTCACATGCAAATAATTAGAGATTACTTAATTGCGCTTAATTATTACCTTTTTTAAAAATAAAGAAAAACATTTTATCACAAACAACAACAAAACTTTTTATTCTATTTATTTTCTTATTCCAAAGATATCGTTTCATCGTCTGCTGCCATAGTAACATGATAAATTATATTTCATTTAAAAAAATGCACAGTAGTAGAAAAATATATTTCTGAATCGAATAGTTATTTTTAATTTTGATTTTAGAATTAAATTCATGAACTCCCGTGCGTAGAACGGGTTAAACAGCTAGTATAAATATAAAAACTGTTGAGGAACTCAAAAATATTGGAGCTATCATTCATTAATGTGGATTATGCCAAAGAAGTGTAGAGATGAGAATTTGAGAAGGCAGGAAAGAAATTGCAATGTTGAATTTTGTGCTATACAGTAGTAATACTCTCCCTAAAAATTAAAGACTAATTTATAGTGTAATCGTACAAAGCATGTTACTATATGGGTCGGATACATGGACTTTAAATCTTTCCCAATAAACGAAACTCCTCTCTAGTGAAATGAAGTTTTAGCGAAGATCAACAATATCAAGGCTAATAAGAATTTACGCAATTTCTAAGAATTTACGTAACGAGAGTTTCTATAAAGAAACTCTCACGACAGTAATATTAATTTCTGAAACATTTTTCAGTATTTAAGATAAGATTTTAAATTATTTTAAATATAACTCCGCAATATATTTATACAGAATTTTAAATATTATTTCAAACATTGTTCTTTTCAGTTTTTAAAAAACTCAACAAAAATTCATTACGTAACCATTTCACCAAAACTCTTATGAAAGTAATCTTTCTTCAGTTTAAAAACATTCTTCAGAATTTAAGATAAAAGTTCAAACCTGTACTGTAATTTATAGCCAACTCAACCTAGAGCGTCTATTTCCGTATTTATGATGCACAGTTTTCCAAACGAGTTTTTAAAAATGATCTCATAAATATTTTTTTATGGCGGCAGCAACAGGATGATTATTCAAGAAAAATTCTGTTAATTTAAAACCTCTCTTTAGTTATTCAACAAAAGCTCATTAAATTTATTGCTTTCTTCTTAAAGCAGTCTTCTATCTCAGAATCGTCTGCAGCATATTTACAAGATACGTTTTTTATGTGCGTTTATAATTATATAAATACGTAGCACCTATATAGTCGTCGTTCAGTCCGTCCATCTGTCTGTCTATCTGTCCGTCTGTCTGTCCCTTTGTCTGTCTGTCCGTCCGCATATAACAGAGCAAAAATTTTCCAACCGAATGGTCTGAAATTTTAAATATAATTGTTGAAAATTTTGTTGAGTCATTTCAAATTTTATGAAAATCGGATGTATAGTTTAATGACAGGGACAGTCGAAAGTTTTCCATTATGGCCAATGGGAAAAAAAATATTGCAAGTGCATTTTAATGATGTTATAGCCTTCCGAATGGTCTGAAATTTTAAATATATAATTGCTACAAAATTTTGTCGAGTTATTTTAAATTTTATGAAAATCGTATGTATAGTTTAATTACAGGGACAGTCAAAAGTTTTCCGTTACATGACGGCCAATGGGAAAAAATTATTGCAAGTGCATTTTAATGATGTTATAGCCTTTCGAACCGAATGAAATTGATATGCACTTATGTAGTGCACTAAAATATACATTTAGTACAATATGTTGTGCAAAAAATACTTATAAAACTAGTTATAGTACTAGCGCACCTCATTTGCCACGTTTGAAGAGCAATTTCCAACTTGTTTCATTTTTCATAAGAAAAATATAGTGTATATTTGAACATCTATTTTTAAAATTGAAATATGAGCTCTTTTATTATTATTGCCTATTTTATTATGTTTATTGCAATTTTAAAGCAATTTTCTATCTCAAAATCGTTTGCAGCATATTTACAAGATACAGTTTTTTTCATTTTCGTAAGAAAAATAAATATGCTGTATATTTAGACATCTGTTTTCTTTTAACTTAACTATCAGTTTTTTTAATACAAAAATGAAGTATTTAAAGAACGAATAAAGTTATAAAATTCGTGTTATACAACTGGGAAGGTAAAGAATAGAAGAGGAAAATTTTAAATTATTTATTAAAATACATTATAATTCATTTAAAATTATCTTCTATCTTAATGCATATAGAATATATCCTTTTAATTTTTCAAACAAAAATTTATACATTATTTCGTAACTATTTCACAAAAATGCTGATGGAAGTAATCTTTCTTCAGTTTAATCTTCTTTTTAAATTTTTTTTTTCAGAATTTAGGATAAAAGTTCAAATTTGTACTGCAATTTATAGCCAACTCAACATAAGGCCTCTACTTCCGTATTTATGACGCATAGTTTTCCAAACGAGTTTTAAAAATGATCTCATAAATATTTTATCATGGAGCCAACAAGAAGACGACTACTCAAGAGAGATTCCGTTAATTTATTGCCTCTTTTTAGTTATTCAACAAAAGCTCATTAAATTTATTGCTTGTTTTCAAAGCAATCTTCTATCTCAGAATCGTCTGCAGAATATTTTCAAGATATGTTTTTTTAATTTTTCATAAAAGAAATAAAATGTATATTTGGATATTCTATTTTTTAAATTTAACTATGAGTTTTTTTTATTGCTTATTTTATTATTATTATTATTATTATTATTATTATTATTATTATTATTTGCTTTTTTTATTTCTTTGAAGCAATCTTCTATCTCTGAGTCGTCTGCAGAATTTTTACAAGATACGTTTTTTCATTTTTCTTTAGAGAAATATGCTGTGTATTTGGACATCTATTTTTTTAAATTTTAACTGTGAGTTTTATTGTTATTATTATTATTATTATTGCTTATTTTATTATTTTTATCGCCTTTTTTTCCTTTTAAGTAATCTTTTATCTCAGAATCGTCTGCAGCATATTTACAAGATATGTTTTTTTAATTTTTCATAAAAGAAATAAAATGTATATTTGGATGTTCTATTTTTTAAATTTAACTATGAGTTTTTTTTATTGCTTATTTTATTATTATTATTATTATTATTATTATTATTATTATTATTATTATTTGCTTTTTTTATTTCTTTGAAGCAATCTTCTATCTCTGAGTCGTCTGCAGAATTTTTACAAGATACGTTTTTTCATTTTTCTTTAGAGAAATATGCTGTGTATTTGGACATCTATTTTTTTAAATTTTAACTGTGAGTTTTATTGTTATTATTATTATTATTATTGCTTATTTTATTATTTTTATCGCCTTTTTTTCCTTTTAAGTAATCTTTTATCTCAGAATCGTCTGCAGCATATTTACAAGATACGTTGTTTTTATTTTTCATAAGAAACTGATATTGTACATGTATAGACATCAGTTTCTTAAATTTAACTATGAGTTTTTTTATACAAAAATGAAACGGAATAAAATTTCGAAATTCGTATTATACAATCGGGGGGGGGGGGTGGGTGGGGGAGTAAGAAATAGAAGATGAAAATGTGAAAGAATTTATTAAAATACATTATAATTGATTTAAAACTATCTTGTATTAAGATATATTTTTAAATTTTCAAACAAAATTAATCTAACAAAAATTTATACAATATTTCGCAAAAACTCTTATATAAGGAATCTTTCTCCAGCTTAAAAATATTCTTCAGAGTTTAAGATAAAAGTTCAAACCTGTACTGTAATTTATAGCCAACTCAACCTAAAGCGTCTATTTCCGTATTTATGATGCAAAGTTTTCCAAACGAGTTTTTAAAAATGATCTCATAAATATTTTTTCATGGAGCCAGAAACAGAATGATTATTCAAAAGAAATTCCGTTAATTTATCGCATCTTTTTAGTTATTCAAACAAAATCCATTAAATTTATTGCTTTTTTTTTTATTTAAGCTATCTTATATCTCAGAATCGTCTGCAAAATATTTACAAAATAACAGTTATAAACTACATCACTTTCTGTGGCATGTGATTAATCACACAATATACCTTTTATCACTTATAGCAATTATCGAGTAGGTTGAAGATAACAGTTTTTTCATTTTTAATAAGAGAAATATACTTTATTCGGATATCAATTTTTAAAATTTAATTATGAATTTTTTTATTATTATTATTCCTTACTTTATTATTTTTATTGCTTTTCTTTTCTTTTAAGCAGTCTTCTATTTCAAAATCGTCTGCAGTATAACGTTTTTTCCATTTTCATAAAAACAGATACTGTATATTTAGACAACAGTTTTTTAAATTTAACTATGAGTTTTTTTAATACAAGTCCAAAATTGTACGTCAAACGTGACAAATGAGGTGCGTTCGTACTATAACCAGTTTTATAAGTATTCAGATCTTGGTGCAATAGCTGTTGCTCTCTTATGCAAAAATGCATTAATACAAAATTTATTAGGATTATTTATATTAAATTCAGTAATACGGAAATAATAGGACTGCATCATAAATAGTACGTGATCACCATGACAACCTAGAATCATTACCTATCATGGGACATCATTGAATTAATTACGTATGATAGGATTTAATAGAATGAAGAAAACTTTTATTAATATCTTTTTAAGTTTTGATTCGATTTTCCTAAAATTTGAAATGACACGACAAAATTCTGCAGCGATTATATATAATAAATTTCATACCATTCGGTTCGGTAGTTTTTGAGCAGTTGTAAGCGGACAGAAGGACAGACAGACGGAGGGACCAGAGATGACGATGGTGCTAACCTATTTATATAATTACGAACGCACCTAAAAATGAAGCATTTAAAGAAGGAATAAAATTGTAAAATTCGTATTATACAACTGGGAGGGTAAGGAACAGATGAAAATTTCAAAGCACTTATTAAACATACATACATTATAATTGATTTATTTACATGATTTTTTACTCAACTGATTACATTATAATTGCGTGAAGGAATAAAATTGCGTAATTCGTATTATACAACTGGGAGGGTAAGGAATAGAAGATAAAAATTTCAAAGCACATATTAAACATACATATGTTGATACATTATAATAGATTTAAAATTATCTTCTATCTTAGTAAATTTAGAAGGTACCCTTTTTAATTTTTCAAAACAAAAATACACTCTAAATGAAAAAATTTGCTCTTTTTTTCGTTCAAAAATTGATGTATTTTAAAAACGAAGAATCTCCAAAACTGATATTATGCAACAGGAAGAAAAACGATGAGAAAATTGAAAACATATGGTTTATTTATATCGTCAGTTTATATTTAGGTCTGGCAAAAGTTCAGAAAGTTGTAGTATGCAGTTTATTAATTAAACAAATTAGTCATGCTAAATTATCTAAGATAGCTAAATATTACTTTTAATTATCACCACCCTAATTATTTCTAATTAGATTTTTAAATTAAAAGAGTACTGCATTAAGTCTTTTGATATGTACACATAATTAACAATTGAAAAAAAAAAAAAAAGACGTAAATTATTAAAAGAAGCTACATTCTACATTTAATTCAACATAATTCCGCAATAGCTTTATTGTTTATTTTTTATATTATTTAAAATTTTATAAAATTTTATTAATTAATTAATTATATAATTCACTGTTATACATTATTATACATAGCGAAATAAAATTAAAGAAAAACTTGTTTAAAAGGTTCATTTAATATAAAAGATGTCACAATATAAAAGATGTTATTTCATATTATACTTTTTAAAAACTGAAAAACGTTCACAATATTCGTGCCGAGCGCTTTTGATCAAATCTTGATCGTCATCAGGGCAGCTTTGTGTACAGACACTTCTTAATCGTATTTTCGTCCTCGGCTGAACAACCAGGTTAGTCCATACTACAGCGGTGGGGGATGGGGAGACAGTAAAAGGGTCTAATTTACAGTGGAGGGGGGAAGAGGGACAATAAACTGAACATTTCTATCCAAGCCTAACAATACATCATAACTTTAACCATATATTCGGAATGTTATATGACATATTATCATTAATAGTCTTATTATTTTTTATTAAAATTTCTATGGATTTTCATATTAACGACATATGATAATAGGATGAAGGAATAATTATTCTTGCTTCATTAAAACGGATATTTAAATTTTGCTGTAAGTTAAGTCTTACTAACCCCCCTCCCCTTGTCCCCTCCCCCTTCCACTGTAAATTAGACTCTTTTTACTGTCACCCCCCCTCCCCCCCGTCTTCCACTCTAGTATGAACTAGCCTGGTTGTCCAGCCGAGAACAAAAGTGTCTGTACGCTAAGCTGTTTTAATGACGAGTTTGATCGAAAGCATTGGGCGCGAATATTGTGAACGTTTTTAAGTTTTTAAAAAGTATAATTGTCTGAGCGAAGCGAAGGCTAATACTCAGCGAAATATTACTGTCCGGACACATTACTACTACGATGGATATTAACGCCATGTCCTACTAAAAAAAAGCCTAATAAAAACTTTTCGTCAAGCATAACTCAAAACATATTTGTCGGATTTCGTTTCTGATTGCACCAGAAGGTACCTATGAGGGTCGCCTACTGAATGCACCTACTATGAAAAATAAGTTCCAAACCGTTTAAAAATTATATAGAAAAAACTGATAAAAAAACACAATTTATCTGCATACGTCACAGAAATTTGGTGTGCGTCACTTTCATCGGTTGATGTTTTCGTAGACAACTGGTTTGAACACATGGAGCAAATAAAAAAAAATACGCATTAATATTGAATAGATCAGTTTCAACCACGTGATCACAAACCTTGCAACAACCCGTGTCAACCAGTTTTGGTGGGCAAACAAATAATAATACAGTACTTCGTACCACGGTGACCGTTTTTAGCCTGTTGTATAAAATCTGGCCTGTTGTATGACATACAATTGTGGATGATTAAAACAAAAGACATGAGTGTTTATTGCTCCGGGAGGTTATCTTTCTCTGGATGTCTGTCTGTCTATCATACAGCATGCAATTTTCTTGTAAAGGATGATATTATTATGCAGTAAAACCTCCATAACGGACACATAAGTGGACACCTCTATTTAGTGGGCATTTTTTCGATTACCAACCCTTAAATAACTGTACATTTTTTACTCTCAGTAGCGGACACCTCCAAATAGAGGACAAATTCTGCCCTCCCGAGGTGTTCACTATTCAGACGTTTTACTGATAAAACCTCCATAGCGGACACACCCGATTAGCGGATACCTCTATTTAGCGGACATTTTTTCAATTACCAACTCTTAAATAACTGTACATGTTTTACTCTCAGTAGCGGTCACCTCTAAATAGAGGACAAATTCTGCATTCTCGGGGTGTCCGCTATTCAGAGGTTTTACTGTATATAAAATTAATAGTTATTTTACAGGGCCACACAAAAGAATAAGAATATATGAAACGAATATAAACTAAATTCGAGATTGGTAGATCGCTGATGGTAATGTAATTTTAGGATGTTGTTACAGTCATCCGCAGCATGTTTTAAGAGTTTCGTTCATCTAACGAAACCCTACCTGTCTCACTCCTTTGTCTGTCTGTCTGTCCGTCTGTCACAGAGCCCGTTCTCAGAAACTATATATGTCGGAGACTTGAAAATTTGCATACTTATAGCTGAACACCACACATCAAACGGCAAATAATAAAATTTTGAAAAAGTCTAATATTTAACCCTCTGGGCTCTAAAATGTCTATTTTAAGCAATTTTTCTAACTCAGCCCCTAATTTAATTAAGTTGGAGACATGAAATTTTGCATACTTATAGCTGAACATCTCACATCAAGCGACAAATAATAAAATTATGAAAAAGGTTTAATATTTAACCCTCTGGGCTCTAACTTGTGTATTTAAAGCAATTTCTCTAACTCAGCCCCTAATTAAGTTGGAGACATGAAAGTTTGCATACTTATAGCTGAACACTTGCGATAACACGATAAATCATAAAATTTTGAAAAAGTCATATTTAACCCTCCGGTCTCTAACTTCTGTATTTTAAGCAATTTTTCTAACTCAGACCCTAATTAAGTTGGAGACGTGACATTTTGCATACTTATAGCTGAACACCTCACATCAAACGACAAATAATAAAATTTTGAAAAAGTCTAATATTTAACCCTCTGGGCTCTAACTTATGTATTTTAAACAATTTTTCTAACTCAGCCCCTAATTAAGTTGGAGACATGAAAATTTGCATACTTATAGCTGAAATCCTCACATCAAACGACAAATAATAAAATTTTGAAAAAGGTCTAATACTTAACCCTCTGGGCTCTAACTTGTGTATTTTAAGCAATTTTTCTAACTCAGCCACTAAATAAGTTGGAAACATGAAAGTTTGCATACTTATAGCTGAACACTTGCGATAACACGATAAATCATAAAATTTTGAAAAAGTCATATTTAACCCTCTGGGCTCTAACTTGTGTATTTTAAGCAATTTTTCTAACTCAGCCCCTAATTAAGTTGGAGACATGAAATTTTGCATACTTATAGCTGAACACCTCACATCAAACGGCAAATAATAAAATTTTGAAAAAATCTAATATTTAACCTCTAATATTTTGTCTCGCGCAATTTTTAAATTTAAATTGTTTTGCAATACTATTTTTTGTTCATTTTGCATAATAAGTGTAATGTGACGCAATTTCTTCTATTTCAGACTTCTAACGCATGTTAATGAATTTATTTTACAATATCCATTCTCTTTCAAAATTCACATGTAAATATAGTTTTAATGGCGTAATTTCCAATAAGTGCCTGCTTTTTATACCTAATTATTTAATTCTAATTTGAAGTTTTTTTTCTGTTTATAATAGTATCGTGTAAATAATTTTTTTTTATTTGAAGCAAACATTATTGTTTGCGCTGTTTATACAGTTGGCAACAGTTTAAATTATTACCATTTTCTAACATATGTAAAAAATATCAGTCAAGATGCTGAATATTTGAATTTAAAATAGAAATAAAACCTCAAAAAATGAGTCAAATTAAAAAAAATAATGAAATCTGCACACCGGGATTTTCTATTGAATAAAATGATCTAAAAATGATTAAATTCACATGTATGGCTTTTGCTCCTATAAAATTTTTTTTAATGGATCGATTTTGTCCAACTTTAGCATTAAATATCTCTTAAAATAATTCTTCGATTTGAAAACTGTATGCATTAGCGTGTTGATCAAACATTTAGCTATAATACCACCGATTTTCATATTTTTGTATGCAATAGTTTTCTTAATATTAACGAAGAAAGACCTCCGGTCACAAAAAATTCAAAACCGGTGGCGGCGGTGGTGACAGCGTTAGTTACTTTTTTTAGAATAGAGAGATATATAAAAATGAAAACTTGTCTATCTGTCTGTTTGTAATTCTATAAAAATCCACAATTTGGAAGCCAAAATTGTGAAAAGATACGTACATGTGTATTAAAACATGGCCGAGGCAACTAAAGTAATCAGGAATCGAAATAATTTATAGTTAATTTTTAATTAATAAAAAACCACCAATTTAACAGAAAATTCTTATCAAATTTAAACATTTTTCGTTATAGCAGTTGCCAACAATTAAAAAACACAATAAAATTATTACTAACAACAATTAATTTTCTACTGCAAGATTTCCACGTGAAAAATGAAAATGAAATAAATAGTTTGACGAATTTTTAAAAAAGGTGTATATTACGTCATAACTTTTCTATTGCAAGATATTCACGTGAAATATGAAAATGAAATAAATGGTTTGACGAATTTAAATGAAAGTGAATATAACTTCATAACTTTTCTATTTCAAGGTTTCCACGTGAAAGACGAAAATATTACGTCATATTGGAAATATAAAGGACGTGGTGGATATAGTATAACGTCATATGAGTGTGAAAAATGTATTGAAGCATGATAAAAACCCGATTAGGGAAATATTGGCCTATTTTAACATTATTGCTCCAATTATAAATTGAAATAAGCTCATTTATAGCTGTATTCTTTTGCGTCTGTTATACACATTTATACATTTTTATATAGCGTTTTGATATGATTCATTCATACAACATTTCGACTGCTTTTTTTAATGTTTGTTTTGTGTTGTATGTTAAATTTTGAAATTGATTTTTCAGAACAAACATCCTTCAAATTCTGGGCAACGCCGGCACTTTAGTTTGTAACAGATAAATGGCTTTTGTACCTGTACATCTAATGCTAATATTATAAAGCGTTATGATATTATAAAGTATATAATATTATTAATGCTTGTACGTTTGTGAGGTGTTATCTCTGAAACTACATATAGCCAACTTAAAAAAATGTTGGTGGCCATCTCTGCTCCGACAAAAAGACTATTTTATATCAGTGCAAGAACCTACATCGCTGCAGGAGCAAAAAAGTTCTAAAATTGCGATTTCTGTGATATTGATTGGGTTAGAAACTTTAAATTTGGTGCGGTAGTTACTTTTAAGATGTAAATACTCGTAATGAACGCTCTCTAAAAGGTTCAATTTGACGGATAAACGTAAAAATTTCCAGAAAGTTTCTAAACTATGATTTATTTGGAATACTGAAATTTTTGGGATACTGTTGGGGTTAGAAACTAGAACTTTGGCATGGTAGTAATTAATAAGATGTAAATGCTCGTTGTAGAACGAATTCTAAAAAACAGAAAGACTAAACAAAGCAGAAAAAGATCTAAAGATGATCTAAGTAACGAAGTACATGGAATTGTTAAGAATATAAACATGAAAATTGACATCGCTGTATTTATCATGACGTAAATTCTCGCAATAGAACAATTTCTAAAAATGTCGCTATATAAAACAGTGCAAAAACAAAAAACTTTAAAAAAATTTCTATTTCTGTGTTACTGCTGAACCCAAAATTTTGAAATTTTGCTTCGGGTTAGTTTTAAAATATACAATTGTCTCTATGAATGGTTTCTAAAAAATTTAAAATTTAAAAAGATGAAATTAACGGAAAGCGATCTCAATTACCATTAATTTGGAATTATTAGGTACAGCAACTTTAAATATTTCATAATGCTGCATTTCCTCCGCAAAACATGCGATTTAAATGCAACAAAACTGATAGATACCCACCTAGCATTAAATAAATTGTGTAAATATTGAATAAAGACCTGTATGAAACAGTGAGTAGGTTGCCCGAAAGTACTTGTTAAAGTGTTCCTTATTTGGCTTTTCTCTCTCTCGACAAACAGAGGGAAGTGTCGTTTTAAATGTGATATGAATTTTTTATCCGATTCATTTTTCTAGACATTTTATCATAAGGTCATATTCTCAATTATCATTAGTAGCTTTTTTATATATTAACTTATTCTGGTGAAATTTTATAATCGGGTTCATATTGGCGTATGTTAGCTTGATTTTCTGAATAAATATGTATGGATTTGTAAATTACTTCAAATGACACTTTGACAGCTCAAAAGTTATGCAGACGATATATTCAGATCTTGTGTCATACTTTATGTTGTAATCATTGCCGATTTCTTTTATTTAATACATGCTAAATACAGCTCAACTTGTGCAGAATATGTTTGAAAACAAAACAATACAGCGCATGTAGTGGCCAGCATACACTCATCATTTAAATCTGAACGAGCATATCTAAAACACACTCTAACGAAGCATTGCATGCCACTGTTGATGTATTCGGTACTTTGATACTATATTAGATTTTGAGAAGAAAATTCCTTAAATGTTATCGACAACCTCATTGCATCCGTGGAAAACAGATATTGTACAATATTAACTATTCCGGGGGAGCACACACCATATAAAGTATAGTCCATTCTTTTTAAACATCATATATTTGTCATTTAAAGTTACTCAAATTGGTGCGGAGCGTCTGATTATGCTCTTGACATCATTTAATACAGTTAAAATTCCGATATAAGTAATTTAGTGTTTCATTTTCTATTTTACTTTTAATATATTGCGTACTTTCAATTTTATATCCATGCATGGCTGTCTTGAATGGTTTGATTTCCCATTTTTTTTTAAACAGTGTATACGAATTTATATATAAGATTTTGTAATTCTACGATTCGTTTATTTTCATCATTTCAGTTTATCGCATTATATGGACAATTAAAGATAACATCTCATTTTCTTTGCTTCCACATGTTATTATTAAATCTATGTTCTCAGTATTATCGCTCAGACTAATCCCTCTGAGGGATGTCCTAGTATGTAATAACATCTTTTATACTGTGACATCTTTTATATTAAATTATATTTGATATTTATATTTTTTCAAGCAAGTTTTTCTTTAATTTTATTTCGCAATGGTTCAAGGTGAATGTGATATTTCCAACGATATACCATATACGTTTATTCATATATACATTTTGTATTATTATGCATATTAGGAGGTTAAATAAACTCTTGCTGTTGCTTCGTGAAAATTAATGCTTTATTTAAAATAATTAGTAAAGAACATGTAACTGAAAGTATTGTCCATTATCCATCGCTAGACACTACTTTTTCCCATTTTTCTGGTGGCATTTGAATTTCACGCCGGAAAAACGACAAGTATTTTGAAAGTATCCCAGAGACAAGGCCTTTATGACATCTTCATAAAAATGAAAGCGCTGCTCAGCCAGGCCATACGCCATCGATGGGAACGAGTTATGATCGAAAGGACCAATGTCTGGTAAATACGGTGGGAGCAGTAGGGTTTTCCATTCATGCGTTTCTAACAAGAAAGTTCTCCATACTGGGTATACTCATAATATGTTTAAAAAAAAATGCTAGTGAAATTACTCGTGTATGTAATAAAGGATCAGTTAAAATTAGCGGCGGAATTACAGTAGAAAATCTGTAAAAAAATAAAATACTTTCGAATAATTGGCGTGAAAAGACGAAAGTAACAGGAAATTTGGCGAGCAGCACTTTTCCTCGCCAAAAGCAAACTATTTTAATGAATCTGAAAATTACTTTTAATTGATTTTTAGAGTGTGCGGTATTTAATCAATTTAAACGTAAATCATGAAAGAATTTATTATTATTATTATTATTACATTTTGTATTACACATGTTGCTTGTTGCCGATTTGAATGAAATTTTGCCATTGTTTTATTCTCCAATCTCCAATTTTTTTAATTTAAACGGCTTTACCAGTTATAAAAATAACTTTTAAGGCCTGAGGAATAACGCTGCCGTTATACATTCCATACCTAAGAAGTTGTTTACATAGCAACAAAGTTGAATCGGCAGTACTCAATGGGGCATATTTTTGAGTTTGGAACAATTTTAATCAATTTAAATTTTGTTTTAAATCGTAAAATATGATAGTTAAATTTCGTTATAAGTACATGTAGCTATATAGAACAAAACTGTAGTTAAAACAAACTAAAAATGACAAAGCTAAAGTTATTTAAATTAAACTTATTTAAACAAATTCAACATAAAAAGTTTTTTCCTTAAAGAGTATTCGACAAGCGTATTTTTGAAATTTTATTTCCTCGCCAACCGGTGATAAGTCGCCAAATAAATGAAATTGTCATTATTTTTTACGAACGTTCTATCGAGGTTCCGCCGAAATTTTTTTATAAACGTATATACCCATAGGAGAAGAACATTCTGTACTTTTTCACATTTTTCTGAGTATACCCGTATGGAGACCTTCTTTGTAAGTTTGTTCTCACCGGTTTTGGGACACGTAGCCTCAGCTTTAACTCGCACAGCACCCAGTGTCCTTGCCTTATCATTCCCAATACTTTCAAACGTTTCGAAACTATTGTATCCCAAGAAAAAGTTTTCGGTTAAAAAAAAAAAAAAAAAAAAAAAAGCGCCAAGTTCTCCCTAATGTTTCGGCCAGAAAAAGTAGTTATATCTGAAGTTCGCACAAGTTAAAAGCCAAACATTCCAAATCTTTCATTGAAAATGGCTTCCTGCGACTTGGCCGTTAATGCCTTCTACAGCATTTCAAAATTAATGATTGGAAATTACGCATTTATGAATTATTTAAATACACTGCTCAAAACAATTAAAGGATATTTGAAGTTTTATATAAAATAAAGATATAAACGAAATTTTTTTTGCCGAAAATAGAAGAAGAGAATCACAAATGCAAAATTTTCTGGTTTTCAAACTGTGGAGTATGCAAATTTTGAGTTTAACGTCAAAAACGTCGCTTCAGCGGCAGCGAATGAAATTTGACTTTCAACTGGATAAAAGAGAATGAAGACAAGGATGATCGGCATTCAGTGATTGCTTTGTTTCGATGAGTACGATGTCTCAGCGAAGTCATTTGACAGATTCAGAAGCTTTGAGAATTGTTGGTAGGTTAAAAGGGGGCCAAACTCAAGCCGAAGTAGCGCAAGCCATTGGAGTGTCACAAAGTGTCATTTCCAGGATCTGGAACCGTTTTTTGGAGAGTGGATGTGCAGGCCGAAGACCAGGGCAAGGTCGTAGACGGGCAACAACGCCCAATGAAGATCGGTATTTAGCGTTAACAGCTCGGAGACACCGAACCATGAACGCTACTCTTCTCCAACAACACCTTCGCTCGGCTACAGGCACCACGATTTCAACTCAGACTGTCCGAAACCGGCTCCATGCTGTAGGTCTGTATGCTCGCCGACCGATGGTATGTGTTAGATTAACATCAAGGCATCGTCGCGACCGCAGGGAGTGGGCAACCGAGCATGTCAACTGGAGGAGAAATGAATGGAGCAATATTCTGTTTTCTGACGAGTCCCTTTTTCTGTGCATCCGGATAATAGGCGTATTTTCGTCTGGAGGGACCGTGGCAGTAGGAAGAATCCTGCGTTCGTGCACGAAAGTGTCAGATTTGGCGGTGGAGGAGTGTTGGTGTATGGTGGCATCTCCATTGACGGGCGCACTGACCTCTACATCATTCGAGATGGAGCTCTGACTGGTCGCCGATATAGGGATGAGATCCTCAGACCTATTGTAGTCCCTTACGCTGCAGCAATCGGAGATAACTTCATTTTAATGGACGATAACTGCAGGCCACATCGTGCAAACCTGGTGGAGGATTTCCTTTTCGAGGAAGGAATCGTTCGAATGGAATGGCCAGCGTGTTCTCCAGACATGAATCCAATCGAGCACGTTTGGGACGCTCTAGGAAGACGAGTTTCTGGCCGCCAACAACCTCCACAAACTCTCCAAGATCTGGAAAGAGCTTTTCTGGAAGAGTGGGGCAGAATACCCCAACTCGTCATTAATAGCCTCATTGAGTCCATGCCTCAAAGGTGTTCAACGTTGCTGGCCGCCCGTGGAAACCATACCCCCTACTAAAAATGATTTACTTTGAAGAAAACACCTTTTCTTATTCTTTTTTTCTCATATGCACAAATTGTGTTTTTTTCCTTTAGTACACAAATGCGCAATAAAATGCATTTTTTTCTGCCAAACATGTGTAATTTATTCTCATATAACCTACTATGTCTGTAGACCATGTATCAATCAGCTAAACAGTTTACCAGATACAAAATCCACCTAAAACTGCAATATCCTTTAATTGTTTTGAGCAGTGTATTAAAAGTAATATTAGAATGCAAAGAGGCAAATTCACATAAAGACATTATAAGTAAAAGATTGCTGATAACTACCATTCAGTTTCAACAAACATTAGTTTTGATTACAGATCATTTAGTCCACTTGTGGTTTAATTGCCATTTTGTACGGTCTAAAGCTACAGCTCATTAACGTAAAACCCAAGAAATAAAACAAAATTTACTTACTTCAAGTCTCACAATATGTTACATTATATTTTATTGTATAATATTGAAATCTTGTGTATTGACGAAAGAGATTTTTTTCGTTTGAACATTTATTATAGTTTGTTTGCATACGTTAAGAGGTATTCGATTTATAAACTGTTAAAAGCTGATACTAATTATGTTTTAGCAATTAGGGATATTATCTCCTGAATACAAGTATTTTGTTATTTTTAACTTCTAAGCATTTAAATAGACTGAAGTTGTTTAAATGCTTTTTTCAAATGTGTATTTTATTTCTGTACTCTGTGCCACAAAATGCCTAAAATAATCAAAAATAGTAGGCATGTCTCATTTGTACATATTTTAAATTTTGAAAAACTCTCTCGAAGGCATTAACAGCCAAGTCGCAGGAAGCCATTTTCATTGAAAGATTTGGGGTGTTTGGCTTTTAACTTTGCGAACTTCAGATATCACTACTTTTTCTGGCCGAAACATTAGGGAGAACTTGGCGCTTTTTTTCTTTTTTTTTTTTTTTACCGAAAACTTTTTCTTGGGATATCACTACTTTTTGTATGTTTTTTCAAGTTTGTTATTCAAAACTATATTAACATGAAAAAACTTAAATTTCGGTACTTTTATGTTAGCCGGGAGCAAATCACCTCATTAGCCTTTTGTTTTTTCGCCAATAGCAGTTTTCATTTTTCACATGTGTAAATTAGAAGCAATGCTTTGATTTTCAAATAAAATATTTTGGTTTATGTTATTATTTCTTATTTATTTATTTATTTATTTCTATGTTAAATATTCTATTAAATAAAATGAGGGAAATGCATCTATTTTAAATGAGATGACTGAAAAGTATATATCTTTAAATGAAATGAATGCAATATAAACAATGGAGTTGGGACCAGTATTTGGCGATTTGCCACTTGCGTCCGGCTAACATAAAAATACCTAAATTTATTTTATTGAGCTTTACAAATTTATACTTTATTTCTTTTTATATTAAAGTACTAGCCGCCTCTAGCAAGCAGTATTTACCGTATTAATTCCATGTTAAACGTTGCATCATATTACTGTTATTCATAATTTAATTTACTTGCCCATTCTTTCGCCAAGTCGGAAGCTTTTGATAGAGAAATCAAGAACTCTTTACGATCATAGAAGCACATCATATATTTTTTGTTGTTATGTATTTAATCTTTCGTGACAAATATCTCTTAACTCACTTATGCATGTTTCTTTAGAAGTTACGATTCGTTCTCTAATGTGGAAATTTTAATCCTATTAAGTAATATTTTCTAATTGGGCTCACTGCCAATTGTTGTATTTTAACTGATACAACTGGGTACAAGTAAAATGGTTCTTATGAAATCCTTTGACAATATCTGCATTTGCATTAAATCATATTGATGCTAATATCATTTTGTTTCACGTTATCCTTTTCAATAGACTCGATTACGGAAGAATAGAAGGTCTACCGGCTCACTGGCATGATCCATTTGAAAATCTATCATTCTTCTCATCTGATCGTGTTGAAGAATTAGTCAATGTGCCATGGTTTTAAGATTTTAGCTAATTTTATTCGAAACCTGAAAACTAAAATGCGAGGATCCGGATTATAGAAGATTCATTCTAACGCACACATCGATTAACAGGTTACATATTATAAAATTATAATAATCATAAGGAGAACTGGCAGTTTCAATGCTTTAATAGTTTCCGTAAATTCTCTTTATATAATACAGAAGTTTTAGCGGTGTACAGATTAACAACATAGTCACAGTAAGTATAATCTAATAAAAACATAGCTGTGAAAAAAGAGAGCCAAGTTCTGTAAAGACAATGGTAAGAAAAGAAGTGATATCTAAGTGGGTGCCAAGTTCAAATAAAATTCACTCAAACTTACCTACTGAAGTATTATAGCATTTTTTAAATTGTTTAGAAATAAAAATTATTGATAGCATATTAATAATAAAGTTAGAACTTGGTAAGTTTTTACCTACGAGTCATTTATTTTTAATAATGACATTATTATATCAAATCTTGTTATTTCATGATTGGAATCCTTAATTTGAGTGAGCTCCTTCCTCTTGAAGGGCAGTGGGATAAAATATATCCCACCTAATTTAACTGCAAAATGCCACATTGACACCAGAATTCAGGACTAAAAAGTTTAATTTTATTAAATACGTGAAAAGAAGCTTTTACCCATTTTGAAATAAATTTGTTTTTAAATGCTGGTGTGATTCAATCATTTCCGCGAATAAAAGTTATTTGCCCCTGAAAGGGTTAAAGGGGTGCATTCTCTAGTGTGATGACCAAGAACAAGCGTAAGTATATCTGTCTCTTTGTCAGGCATCTTAGTCTGTTTGCATTGATGTTTCTGGAGGGTGGGTGCTAGAGTGATAACCAAAGGCGAGAGGTATATCTGTGTATTTATTGGTTTATCAAATCTTTAACATGAGTCATTTGTTTATAATAATAACTATATTCATTTTTTTGTAATGTCATTGAAATTAATATTAACATTACCATTTTATTAAAACATGAAATTGATAGGCATAACATTTATCAAAAACTTGCCAAGTTCTAGATTTATTAGTATTAATATGCTATCAATAATTTTTATTTCTAAACAATTTAAAAAATGCTGTAATACTTCAGTAGGTAAGTTTGAGTGAATTTTATTTGAACTTGGCACCCACTTAGATATCACTTCTTTTCTTGCCATTGTCTTTACAGAACTTGGCTCCCTTTTTTCACAGCTATGTTTTTGTTAGATATCATTACTTTTTGTAAAGTTACAATATATTTAGACTAGGGATGCACAACCTGTGGCCCGCGATGTGTTAACGTATGGCCCGCGAGCTTCGTCAACTTATAACTGGAAAAATGAATAATTTTTGTCCATAAGTCGCCGGAAAAAATCTCCAATTTGTCGCAGGAAAAATTGAAAATTTCGTCAGTCAGTTCTCAATCTTGAATTTTGTCGATCATGCGAGGAAAAATCACAAATTTCGTTGATCGGGAACGGAAAAATCGCAAATTTGGTTGGCCGAGTACAGAAAAATCGCGAATTTTGTCGATCAATCTTAGAAAAATCGTAAATTGCGTTGATTGGGCACGAAAAAATTGCGAATTTCGTTGGCCGAGTACGAGAAAATCGCGAATTTTGTCGATCAATCTCGAAAAAATCGCAAATTTCGTTGATCGGATACGGAAAAATCATCAATTTTGTTGATGATGCGCGGAAAAATTGCTAATTTTGTTGATCGGCCGCGAAAAAATCGTGAGTTTCGGCAATTTTGCTCCGGGAAAAAATTGAAAATTTCGTCACTCAGTTAGGAATCGCGTATTTCGTCGATCGGGTGCGGAAGAATCGGGAATTTTGTCGATTAGGAGCAGAAAATCGCGAATTCTGTCGATTAAGAGCGGAAAAATTCCAAATTTCGTCGATCAGCTGCGGAAAAATCGCGTGTTTCGTCTGTATATTGTGAGAAAAAATTTCGAATTTCGTCAATTTGCCGCGGGGACAAAACATGCAAACTTCGTCAGTCAGTTAAGAATCGCCAATTTCGTTGATCGAGCGCTGAAAAAAAGCAAATTTTGTCGATCGGACACGGAAAAATCGCGAGTTTTGTCGATTGGGCTCCAAAAAAATTGCAAATTTCGTTGATCGGGCACGAAAAAATCGCAAATTTTGTCGATGGTGCGCAGAAAAATTGAAAATTTCATTGATCGACAGCGGGAAAATCGTGAATTTCGTCAGGCCACTAAAGAATCGCGAATTTCATTGATCAGGGGCGAAAAAATCGCAAATTTCATTAGTCGGGAATGAAAAAATCGCGAATTTTGTTGATCAGGCGCAGAAAAATGGAAAATTTCGTTTATCGGGCGCGGAAAAATAGCGAATTTCGTCGATCAGGGGCGGAAAAAAAGTAAATTTTGTCGATCGGCTTTAGAAAAATTGTGAATTCTGTCGATCAGGCGCGGAAAAATCGCAATGTTCAGTGAGCGGACGCATAAAAATTGCAAATTTCGTTGATCAGGCGTGTAAAAATCACAAATTTCGTAGATTGACTCCTTCTCTCTCCTTCGTTCAAAAAGGTCACATTTTTATCGGCACTAGCCATTTCCATGCGTATATTTATTTTTAGCACTTTTAAAAAAGCAAAATTTACTCCGCCGAATAAAATCAAGGAATATTATCACTCCTTGAAAACAATCATTGCTATATCTGTGTTATGTATACAAACGTAAACTGTTGATATATCCTCACCAACTGAATTGGATATGTTGACTGGGTAGGGGAACCTAGAGGTGTAACCCCCCCCCCCCCCCTCTCTGAAACCAAATTTTTTGTCAGATTATATCTGCCACAGACCACCTCCCCGAAAATGCATTCTCTCCACTTTACTGATGTGGCCCTCGACAACCTAGACATTTTCGCAAGTGGCCCTTCAATAAAAAAGGTTGTGCACCCCTAATTTAGACACTTTACTTAATGCTTTTTAATGTGTTTACATGTGACTATTTTATTCACCAAGCAACATTCAATTTTAATTATATTTTCTACAACAAACTATTTGGCTGTCAATTTGCGGCAGAAATCTATATTTTAATACTGCTACATTGAATGCATGTTTTGAAACGAAATGTATTGATTCGAAAATTTTATTGTTTCTGAAACAACAATTCCTATTAAATTTTCCCATTAAATTTTCCAATTAAATATCCTATAGCTGGGCCTGCTTTTTTGTACTGAAAGTGAAAAATAAAGTTATGTACTTATGCCATACTATGTATCATTCATCCATGGGTGCCGGCAAAGAGGCAGTGCAGAGGAAGGACATTGCCCCTCCCTGGATTTTCAAATTTAATTAACTAAATATCCTTTTCTCTGATGATTTTGAAAATAACAAGTGGGTAAGTGTAATCATAGATCGCACAGAGGGTTTCGTTTAATATTCCTTTCAAAACACTTTATCCTTTTGAAAAATCTGTTAGTTCCAAATTTCTCAACCAGGGGCGCACTTTATTTTAAACAAACCTCTATCCGAACGAAACACCATTTTACATACTATACGTAGGTATATTAGTCAAGGAGATTGAGCCCATAGCACCCGAGATAAGTAGGCGCCCCCGGCGGTAAAAAGTGGAACTAAAATATGTAAGGCTATGGTGCATAATATGAAAGATTTGGTCAAAGGTGTGTCTGGAAAAGTGCTCCCTGGGTGAAAAAGGCGGAGGTTAGAAAAATTGCTTAAAATACACAAGTTAGAGCCCGGAGGAGTAAATAATATAAGACTTTTTGAAAATTTTATGATTTGTCGTGTGGTCTGAGGTATTCAGCTATACGTATGCAAAAAGTCATGTCTCCAACTTAATTAGGGACTCCCTTAGAAAGAATTGCTTAAAATACATATGTGGTAGCTCAAAGGGTTAAGCGTAAGACTTTATCAAGATTTTATGATTTGTCGCCTGGCCTCAAGTGTTCTGCTATAAGTATGCAAAATTTCAAATCTGCATTTTAATAAGGGGCTCAGTTAGGAAGAGTTGCTTAAAATACACATGTGGAAGCCCAAAGGGTTAAATGTACGACTTTTTCAAAATTTTCTGATTTGTCGCATGATGGTGTTCAGCTATAAGTATGCAAATTTTCACGACTCCAACCTAAATAGGGTCTCACTTAGAAAGAATTGTTTAAAATAAACATGTGGGAGCCCAAAAGGTTAAATGCACGATTTTTTTCAAAATTTTATGATTTGTCGTTTGATGTGAGGTGCACAGCTATAAGTATTCAAAATTCCACGCCTCCAACTTAATTAGAGGATCGCTTTGAAAGAATTGTTTAAAATACACATGGGGGGAGCGCAAAGGGTTAAATGTACGACTTTTTCAAAATTTTATGATTTATCGTTTGATGTGAGGTGTTCAGCTATAAGTATGAAAAATTTCACGCCGCCAACCTAATTAGGGCTCACTTAGAAAAAATTGTTTAAAATACACATGTGGGAGACCAAAGGGTTAAATGTACGACTTTTTCAAAATTTTATGGTTTGTCATTTATGTGAGGTGTTCAGCTATCAGTATGCAAAATTTCACTCCTCCAACCTATTTAGGGGCTCACTTAGAAAGAATTGTTTAAAATATTTCAATTATTAAAATATATCAATTTGTTGATTTTCTGTAAGCAAGTAAACCCAGATAAACCCCCAGTAAGCAGATACGTTTACAATGGAAGTCTATGGGAATTTGGCGAAATATTAGAGATATCGCCAAGGTGGCGTCACTTTTGGCGACTAATTTTGGTCGCCAAATTTGGCGATATATCGCCATGTTGGCGAGAAACTTGGCGGTGTTTGGCGACAGAACAGCGTCCCCTCCTCAGGCAAATTAAAATTTCGCCTAATAGACGTAATGTTAAAGTAAAAATGGGCACTCCCAGGTGGGTAATTCATCGATTTTCTCAATTTTTTTATTTTTTTCCTTAGTTTTATAGTGTAAACGAACTTCGCACCGAATTTCAAGTCTGTAGCTACAGTAGATATACGAGATCTTTTTGATGAGTGAGTGAGTCAGTCAGTGGTAAAATTATCGATTACCAGACATTTTCAAATGTCATTATCTCGGAAACTAATTATGCGTTATTTATAAAATTTTGGATTTTAGGTAATTAGGGTGGCCTTACTACACGTTTCGTATAAAAAGTACGTAGGTCTCATAGATTTTCAGTAGTAGAGCATCGAAATTTGACGAAAACAGCTCGAAATGGTTCGTGTAAATAACACACGGCTATGTCAGGCGAACTTGGCTGACACAATGCCGTGTGTCTAGATCTCAAAATATGAAATAAACGTCTCGTGCAAATATATTTTTTAATTTAAAGTGTTTTGCCAACTTTTATTTATTTGGCCGTTACAAATATGACGTAATTTCCATCATTTGTGAATTTTAACGCATAATAATGAATTTAGTATTTAAAAATTTTCTTTCCCTTTTAAAATTCACGTGTAACTGTAGTTTTTATGATGTAATTTTCAATATTTTCCTGATTTTTAATACGTAATCACTTAATTCTAATTTGAAAGTTTTTTTCTGTTTATAATAGTCACGTGTAAATAATTTTTTTATTTGAAGGAAATAGTATTCTTTGCGCTGTTTTAAAAATTGGCAACAGTTTAAAATAAATGCCGTTTTCTAAAATGTGTAAAAAATATCTCTCGAAATGCTGAAAATTTGAATTTAAAATGGATATAAATCCTCAAAAAATGAGTCAAATTAAAAAGATAATTGCAGTCTGCACATCTGGAACTTCCAATGTATAAAATGATCTAAAAATGTTTAAGTTCCTATGTATAGTTTTTCTCCTATAAAACTTTGTTGATGGAACGATTTTGACCATCTTTAATATTAAATATCTCTTAAAATAATTATTCGATTTGAAAACTGTCTGCATCAGCGTGTTTATCAAACATGTCTCTATAATAACACCGATTTTCATATTTTTGTATGAAACAGTTTTCTTAATATTAACGAAAAGAAAGACCCCCGGTAATAAAAAATATGGATGCCGATCTAGTAGGAGTATACCCGGATGATCTACGCAGATTTTCACTGGTCCATTTCCAAATCAAAACTTTTTTTTTATATATAGAAGGATGTTTTATTGTTTTAATATCGTAAATATATCATAACCTATACTGATTTAAATTTTTAGGTATATTCTTTTTTTCTACTTAACAAAAATCTTTGGTAAAGCATATATATAAAACGTTATTCTCCTTGAAATCACGTGACTCCCTTCAAAACTCTGTAATCGAGTTTTGGCGACCAACATTGGCACAATTGAATGTGTTAAGGAACTGTTTACGACCAAATGAACACCTCTGTTTGAAGGGTTTAGAGGCGGAAATTCTGTGTTATCAGATATTTCTGGTTAATTGTGCTACAAACCCGACTTACTTGTGAAATTTCATGATTCTACGACTTTTAGAAGTATTTTAGTTATTTGATGATGCGAAGTGAGTCAGTGACAAAAAAGCGCTTTTTCGGAATTTAATATTTCGAAAACTACTAAATATAGAAACATGAAATCGTGGAACATTAGTTCAGTTTGACCATACGAACATGTGTATAAAAGAAAAATTTCTATATCTCTCCCTAAAATGACGTTATGAGGGAGTGAAAAGTATGCCGAAATGGTTCAGGAAAAGGTAGCTTATACGGCTTGTGCAAACTTGGCGGACGCACTGCCGTGCTCCCAGAGATTCTGCAAGCTCAGCCAGAATTTGACGTGAGTCTTCATGAAGTAATGCCTCGAATTCTTCATCTTCAAACTTTTTTTGGTTCACCAGAGAGTTCTTCCTCTTCAAAATCAAAATCATTACTTTTGAAGCATCTAAACCAGGGATGGCGAACCTATGGCACGCGTGCCGAACTTGGCACATAAGAAAACTTCTCTGGCCAACGAAAAAACTTATAGATCATATTCAGTTTTTAGAGAACAATTCACTTCATATATATATATATATATATATATTAAGTATAGTTTTGTGTAACAGCTATATAATTTACCTTAAAATAATCCGTTACTGTTGAATGAATTAAGGTATTATAAATTTCAATGAAAGCGCCTTGTAGCGTCATTTTCTTGCTAAACCATTCAACATCTAGAGTTTTCTAAATAATTTCACTTTTCTATCAAATTTCAAAGGTTTTATTTTTGAAAATTGAATTTTAAGAGATAGTTTGAATAGAGTAATATACCTAATTGACACGCTTCTACTTCATATTAAGTTTTCTTTTATTTAGATTTAGGGCTTTAATATATTTAGGTTTTAATTTTGAAAATTGAACTTTACCTGTTATTGTAAATTATTAATATATCTATTGAACCTGCTTCTACCAGAAGAACTAAAAATGATCTGATTCGGAAGTATACAATAAAAGAACAACTCATTTATAGATTATTAATACGGAATTCGATGCGACATGGCTATATTATTGGTAAAAAATGTTTCTGGCAAGTTAGAATGTCGGTACATGATATTTTTTTAATTTTTGGCACACATACTCAAAAAGGTTCATCATCCTGATCTAAACCAATCTCTGCATATTGTTTTCGACAGAGCGTTGTCTCCGTAAGTTTCCACAAGAATTCTGTGTGCTTCAGCTGCAGTTTTATTATTTTATATATATATATATAAAGTATATGGGGCATTCACACAATCTTTTGACTTTCACGTCCCTGAATAATAATTTTTATTTTAATACACTTTTTTTTTTTTTTCATATACTGGGCAACATCCCATTGCATGATTACACAACAATATTAACGAGATAAATAAGTTTTGGACGATGTTGGGGGTCCAAAAACCTGGTAAACTCCTATACCGTCCCGTGTCCCTGATGCTGATTTTTAAGTTTGGAGCTGTCTGGATAAAATTGTTTCAATAAAAACAAATCGATGTTATTTTTTTCTGAAACTGGAACTATTGTTTTATATAAATATGTAGCTAAAAATTAACCTGCACACATTTTTAGGGTTGTTATTATTTTTTAAACTCTGTCCCTGGGTTTTAGATTCCTTACCATCCCTCTTCTAAAATTACACAGAAAATCATTTCAGATGCAGCCACAGAATTTTTTTCAAGTTTTTTCTCATGCAGAACTATGCTAGAGAAATAATGCCTAAAATTCTTTGGCAGGAAATTTACTGTAGAATTTAAATCAGCATTTAAATATCAATTTCAAGCATCGTGGCTTTATGGGTAGTCCCACCTACCCCAAGGTTTATTCCTGCACTTTTCGGATAAATAAAAAAAAAATAATAATAATAATCTAATGTTAACAACTGTTTCTAAAAATCAGTGAACATTGTGGCTATCACTTAGTCTTAACATGATTTTCCTAAAAATAGGTGGTAATTTTCCTTACTGTTCCATCCTTACCGTCCCTTTTTTTACCATTTCGTTCCTTTTTTCCAATACCATCCCCTTTTTTTACCTTACCGTCTCTTCTTTAACACCCTTTTAAGACAATGTTATACAAAAATTCTGTATTAAAAGCACTACATTGTTATTATTTTTTATCTGAAATTCCTGTGGGTACTATGCAAATTCATTATAAGTAAAAATTTAGAAGAAAATAAAAAGTTACAGGGGTAAAATGGTAAGGAAAATTAAACTCGTAAGTTTAACTTAAACCTCAGTTAAATAAAAAAATTTTCGCTGCTGACCATTTTTTCCTTATTTTGAATCATTAAGGCATTCGTCTATCAGATTAAGATGTTATTTTAGCAAGTTTAATTTTGTCAGATTTTTTTCCCCAAAAGTCAAAAGATTGGGAGAATGCCCCATATATAAAGTAGTGCAGTATAAAATTCCCCGCAAATAGTTTTTTTTTTTTTTTGGTCACAAAATTCTACATGTAACATCTAAAATAAAAAATGTTGTTTACACATCTGTGAAATCACATATACTGAATTTCAAGCTTGCTTACAGTACTTCTTTATAGATGCGTTACCATCTTAAGGGGGCTGGTCACTCAGCTTCCGATTTCCCCTCACTAATGTAAAGTCTGTGGCCGTTGGATGCATTCGTATATTTAAAATATCTCCTCGGAAAATTAATATTTTTAACTTCTATTTTTTGTGTACACTTCCTAAAAGATGTCTTTTTATTTTATTTATCGAAATATTTCTAAAGTATATACTTAATTTTATAGGAAATGTTAAAATCTTACACACAATTCGTCCGCTCTTAACACATAAAATATTAAATTCAGCATAGATTTTAGAAATATTTAAAAACTAAGAAAAAAAAGAGACATCCTTTAAAAAGAGTACACAGAAAAAAGGTGTTAAAAATAGGAATTTCTCGAGAAGATATTTTAAATCTATAAATGCATCAAAAGTCCATGGACTTAACATTACGGAGGAGAATTCCGAAGCTGAGTGACCATAGCTAGAGAACCTACTCTAACCATAGCCCCTCTTAAACTACAGACACGCAATTCTGCTAACGCCATCTGTTAGAAAACAGCGAGAAATTATTCAATCTCCTAATATATACGAACTTATAACACATTATTTTCGTTCTCAGTTTTTTTAATCATTAAAAGCATGTATTTTGTTACGTAACTGCTTAAAATACTCCAATGAAAGTAATCTTTCTTTAGTTTAAAACCATTCTTTAGAATTTAGGATAGAAATTCTAAAGTCTACTGACGTATGGAGGCATTATTTTCAAATTTCACGCTTTTATTTCAATATTTTTGAATGATTTTCTTGCATAGGATAGCTGAGGACGATCTACAACCGGGCTGGTTTTTACTTTTTCGATTTTGGTTGTAGTTTTTTTACATTAGGATAGTTTCTATTTCTGAACCAGTTTCGAAAGTGAAAGTTTTTTTTTTTAAATCTGAAACCGAAACCAAATTAAGTTATAACTTCATTTTTCGCTGATTCAAAAATGGAAATGTTTACAGCATTGCTAAGAGACACAATTTCATGTGTTTAGTTTAAATTGCTATTTTAAATAAAATGTTTTAGTGTATAATATTTATTTCTGCTTTTATTTTTAGTATATATTTGTATTAATTTAATAAAATAGTTCTCGAAACTCTGCAATTTTGAAATGTTATATTTTTTAAGTGACAATTTTCGCGCCAACAATGATTTTTTTTTTTTTTTTTTTCAAATGTTTCGTTTCGTGCCAAGTATTATGCTTGGCGACAATAGTGTTGAAATACCAATAAAGTACTAAACTTTTAGATTGCAGCATGGAGACTATAATATATATCATATATAATACAATACACAATAAAGAAACTGGTTTATAGCGTTAAACTGGTTTATAGCTTAAAGTTGGCACTGAGATAGTAAAATACATTCCCTTTAAATAATTTTAAAAAAAAGAGATGAGGAAAATTCTGTGATCGGAACTCTAAATTATATTGGCTCATTTTAATGAGAATGCTCTGATACAAAATGAAATATATATTGTACTATCATTCTTTACCAAATCCTACTGCGAGTGATAAACTAAAAGAGTTAAAGCTTAACAGCTGACATTTTGTCTTCACATTAGAAAATGTAATAGCAAAATACCGTTTATATCGATTCAGCACTGTGGAAGGACATTCAGTTAAGTTAAATATTGCTTTAAATCACAAGGTCAAAATCACCATTTCGTTTGATTCAAGGTTCGTTTGGAAAAATAGGCCAGCGCAGCGGGCATAGCCTGCTAGTATATATTAAATTTCAAGCCATTCGGTTGGGTAGTTTTTGCGCTGTTATATGCGGATAGACGGACGGACGGAACGGACGACGACTATAGATGCTACGTATTTATATAATTACGAACGCACCTAAAAAAGAATAAACTCGTGTATTTTGTTATTTTGCTTAAAACTCCCTTATAAAAGTAATCGCTCTTCTTTTTAAAATCATTCTTTGAATTTTAGGATACCAATTCTAAAGTCTACGCTGTAAATTATGCTCTTTTGAACTTAAGTCATCTACCGGGTGTCCTAAAAAGGACTGACTGATTTTAAAATTCAATAACTTGCAAACGGTGACAGATATTTAAAAATTTCTTGCAGGAGGGTTATGCATAAGGTCAAAAGTTTTATTACAGTGATTTTCGATTTTAGTTCGAATTACAAACAATAGATGGCGCTGTAAGCAATAGTCACTAAATATAGGCTCGATTTTTGGTCCTTTCTCTTGTTCCATGCGGAAAAAGGAGATGGAAATGTATTATGCGCTGCCACGAAGTACCAAAAATCGAGCCTGAATTTAGCGTCTATTGATCGCAGTGCCATCTATTGTTTGTAATTCGAACTAAAATCGAAAATCACTGTAAAAAAAACTTTTGACCTCATGCATAACCCTCCTGCAAGAATTCTTTAAATATCTGTCACCGTTTACAAGTTATTGAATTTTAAAATCAGTCAGTCCTTTTTAGGACACCCGGTATCTTCTTATTTAGGGCCCACATTTTTGCCAGACGAGTGTGCCAGACGAAAAAAAGATTTCATAAATACATTTCTTATAGAACCAGACATACGATGATCATTCAACAATAACTCTCTTAATTTATTGCTCTTTTTAGTTACTCAACAATAACTCCTCTAATTTATTGCTTTTTTAAAGCAATCTGCCATCTCAAAAGAATCTGCGACAAATTCACAAGATAAGGTATACATTTTTCATAAACGAATTATAGTGTAAGTTTAGTAATATGTTTCTAAATCTACTTTTCCGAGTTTTTTGTTCAAAACATGATGTATTTTAGGGACAATAAATTTGTAATTTCCGTTATATGCAATAGAGTAAGATACGTATAATTAAAATGACAATCAGATGGCTTATCTGATATCTATATTGTCAACTAATATTTAGTTCTCGTAAAAGTTCAGAAATTAGATATGAATTAGTCATCTCTAATCATCATTAGTCAAATAAATCGATTATATATCACTCGAAACAAAAAGAAAAAAAAACAAAAAAAAAACAAAAAAAAAAATTAGACATTGATAACGATATCCTTACGAGAGGGGGGGGGGGTCGAGGGATGATAACGTATCTTAAGGGGGTAGGGGGTCCAAAATTACCAAAAAGAAGATAACGTGATATATACACACACCCTACATATCTTTCTGTGTATTTCAGTAAAAAACTACATCGTTCTACTGTGTTTTTCGAATAGGTGAATTTTTTCATTTATTTATTTATTTATTTATTTCTCGTGGCTTTTGGATCACTCAGTACATGAATATATTATTTTTTTATGTAAAAATTGTGTAAGGCGTTCAATAATAAAAAATAAAATACGAATACGTAATTTTCACATTTAGTTATACATAAGTTCGTGATAATTTTCTTTTCAATATTGTTCCAAATGTAATTATTTTCATTTGTTAAGAAAGAATAAAAGTAGGATGCATTGTTAAGATTATAATAATATTTCAATCTTAACAAAGTAGAAAGCCCCGTAAAAAAGAACCGCAGCTGCCTGCATTAAAATGACCCTTTGTTATTTTTTATTTATATATGTTTGTTTTTTTTGTTTTGTTTTTTTTTTGGGGGGGGGGGGGGCGGGTGAAAGGTTATTTGAAATAGTAATAATTTACAATTCCAAATCAGTTTTAATTTTATTCCTATGATTATTAGAACAGGAGTTATCGCCAATTTAATGAACAGGAAGCAATGAACTACCGGAGGTGGGAGTAGGAAGGCCAAGAAAAATGTAAACAATGCTTCTATGCATGATTCAGGGCCGGCGCCAGGCATGAGGCAGGCTAGGCGGCCGCCTCAGGGCGCACGCATAAAGGGCGGCATTTGCCTGTCATATATTGAACATATAATCCTTTACCATTATATTTGCCAAAAAAAAAAATGATAATTTTATTTTCTTATTTTTGAATAAAAATACAGGGTACATTTCATATAATTACAGCCAAGTAATAATCGAAGAGTTCACAATCTTTATTATGGAACATGAATTAAATCTAAACTAAGACATAATATATTGTAGCTAAAACAATTTCATGCTTTTTTTTTCTTTTCAAAGAAAAGCCTTATACTGAAATCAGCTCAGCAGAATTCACAAAGGGTAGACGGCGCCAGAGAATACAAATCAAAACAAATTCATGCAGCGTCATGTATTTAGTATTTCATTATTTTACTTGTGAGTCAGTCAGTCATTCGATGGTGTAATTCTTTTCATTAATTGACTGTAAAAAATCAGATCTTGAGTAGTATGGTTAAAGAGTAGTACAAGTGGTAATAATATTTCATACTTCAGGTAAATATTACGTTAATGTATATATTTTTTTTAAATTTAAGATCATGATTGCAGATAATTTTGAAAAAAATATTCTATAACCTCTTCGGTCCCTGGACCTCTGTTCTTTTCCTTATAAAAACTAAAAGGTCCGATTTTTCTACGTTTTCACATTACTTCTTAATAGCTTACTGTGTTTTGCGTTCAAAGCAAACGAATAAATGGCAGCCTCTAAGCTGATTCCCACATAAAATAAACATTATTTTCCTCTGAGTTTGCAAAATGCTTAAAAATGCCCAAAAGACAGTATGATCAAGAAAGTGAAAAATTTTCATAAGTATTTAACTTAAATCTTTTTCAATAAAAAATTTTGAGGATTTGTAGATTATTTACTTGTGTAAAGCTCTTAAATTTGCGATTGAATTAATTTAGGTTAATGGTTATTAAATTGGTGTTTTAAGAGGGTTTGTAGTTTTAGATACATATTTCTGAACGTAAATTACTAAGCGCCTAAATTATCCATTTCAGAAAAGATATTTTTTATGTCATTTACGATGTCATTTTGTTTGGAAAAACCAATGAATAGGCATTTGTATAATTATTTCAGCTTCGGAACGGAAGAGGTTAAAGCATATTTCATTAAAACGTTGTTATTAGTGTTGCCAGGTGTCCCACGTAAATCAGCCCCGATTTACGCGGGACACCTGGCAACGCTACTTGTTATACCGTCACTTGCTTTAAAAATCATCCCGCATATATCATTAATTTCTCAATGTCCTGGATCTTTATCCAAATAAGGGAATAATTATAAAATATCTTAATAAACACAAACAGCCATAAAAAAAAAAATGAGACCTTGATAGAACGCCTCTTTCGATTTACAATTTTCCCTTCTTTCTATAATTTATAGCTTAAATTTAAAGCTGTTCTCAAATCCAAGCTGGCTACTTTTAGACATACTTTTAATATTATTTTTGTGTGCAAACGTATCAAATTAGCAGGTGTTCATTTTAGGAAACTATGTACTGTAATTGTTTTCTCATTTTCCTGTAAAGGCAGAAGATATTTCAGAAAGTGCTGTCAAAGTTGGCGTTTTGTTTTCAATTAAATTTCTGGACGCGGCGGCGTAGGAAAGGAAAGAACTGCCGTGATGGGGCAACAATCACTTATAACTGTTATTCATTTATCGGATAATGAAAAACAAAATGTGTAATTGCTGTACAAATCACTTCAATCATTACGCCTGCAAATATTAACGTTTAAAAATGGGTAAAAAAGTCCCTGTTTATTAAGTTGAGGAAAGTATTTATTTGAGGACCGCCTTAAAACGATTTATTAAAAAAGTCAAATTTAAAACGATTTTTTAATTTGTATAAAGGAAAACTTTTTTTCTAGGCGTTATAAAAGTCCCGTAGGCAGTGACATTTGTACTTAACCTATTATGCAAGCTGATTTTCAAACGTGTAATTGATTTTACTTAATCATTCCATCAGCCGGGATTTGTCGCGACAGCGTTGAATGTATCCCCTTAACAAAACAAAAATGGATGACAACCCGATTACGGAAGACCGCCACTAATCGTAGTAATATCTTTCAATCTTCCGTAATAGCGTAATCTTTTTAAAACATAGCAAATTAGCGTGTTTCTAGAGCCTGCTGGGTTTGGACGGGGTTGGCGAACGTAGCTCATATAGGACAAAGCCTCCTAGTATAAAATGTGAGAGCCAATTGTTTCATATTTTTCCAAATTTGTTTATTATTCCTTTTTTTTTTAAGCTTTTAATCAAGGAATTTATTGCAAAATGTTGAAAAATGTTTCCAACCATGTAATATTCGATACGAAATAGAGTGTGTTGAAAAAAAGGAATGTTTGGTGAAATTGTGCTGCATTGCACTGTTAAAAAAGACAAGTGTTTCTGAATCTACGAAACGGACGGAAATGTACAATAACCTCTTCCGAGTCACCCACGTTTCTGAAAAACGTTCCTTTATCTATATAAACATCATTCATTTTAGAAATTTAAAGAAGAATTTATAAAAATAAATTTTTATTAGCTGCTCGTCATTTACGAAAACGTTTCCGAGTACTTTTTACACTGCATCAGCAATCAATTCTCTCTACCGGGAAAATCGCTTTTTTGGATGCTATCCATTCTCAAGTAAATATTTTTAACTGACAAACTACAAAATTAACAGAATTAACAGTAACATTAGCATTATTTTGTTACAACTGTGTGTACAAATTCAGTTATGCAACTGAAAATGTTATTTACTTGAGAATGGATTGCATAAAAAAAAAATAATAATAATTTTCCGGGATTCCATTCGCAGACTAACAGTTCGCATAAAACACTTAAGGTTTGTTTTATACTAAAGCGTTTCATTATGTTGTTTATTAGTGATTATTTAAACCGTTAGTAGCAGTTCCTTATATAACTTTCAACTGTTTCCGCTGAAAGAAGGAGAGAATTTCCAATGTATTGCAGTGAGAATATTATATTGTATAGATCAATTATTTACCGTTCGCCTCCCCCCCCCCCTTCCCACCTACACCTCCGTTTTCATATTTTTCAATTTTCTGCAATTTTAAACATTTTCTAACGATCTTATATGTATATTATATCATTTTTATACTATCTTGGCTACTTTCATTCTCTGTAGAAAAAGACTGGTTGAATAAAAATTTTATATATCCAAGTAAAGTATACAACTTTACATTTTCTTTAAATCTAATAATTTCTAAAAAAGATGAAAATTCAATTTCATAAATATTGTGTTTTTTTTCGCCATGAAAAAAGAATGTGGCAAAAAAGCATAATATATATCTTGTTTTGCGTAGCTGATCACAATTTTCGAATTTGTCGTCGATTATAATTCTTTTTTTTTTTTTTTTTTTTTTTTTTTTTTTTTTTTTAATGGTTTTAGATAATGTTATTAGATAATTTTAGATTTGGTTTAAAAAAATAATGATTATCATAAATAACTTTTAAAAATATCCATTTATAATCCATTTTTAGTGTTTTTAAAAAATGTAAATTTTATAACTTTTTTTTTTCCTTTGCATGTGCATTTATTGCTACAACTGCATTTATCATTTTCAAGTATTTATCAGTTTATTTTATTGATACTCCTAGTTAAGCATGAGATAAAACTATACTTCCTGTACTTGAATTAGTTGACTGATTCATGGACAATATAATTTATTCTGATGATGCCAATAATAAAATGTGGCAATTTTGCTTTTACGTATAATATTATTAAAAAATAAAACAAAAACAGTACTTTTCCAATATAGGTGAAATAGAGAAACTGGCTTTAGCGAGAGAAGGAAATTTTTCATGCATATTTTTGGTAACCTATTCACTGTTTCATATACACAAGTAATTCTTTTAATCATTATACAATTTATTTAATATAAAGAAGCCATTTATATAATTTTTATTACAAACAAATGTAAATTGCATTATAATAATATATTTCTATACTAACAAAAGAAAGTTTAGCGCTGTCTGTGTGTCCGCGTGTCTGTGTGCGATGACTAGGAAAATCTACGGCATGTATGAGGCTGAAATTTTGTGTGAGGGTAGTCGAAGATCTGATGTATCTCTTCTGATGTACCTGAGATTAAGAATTTTAAATTTCTAACAATTAGCTGAATTATTAGCCAAAAACCCCAATTAAAAGAATGGAAAATATTCATAATTCAACTAAAGCATTGATTTTAATCATAACTCAAAGATTTTCTTTCAGAAGTGCGGAAAGAAGGGGAGAATTTGACAAAATTCGTCCGGCTGCCACTGCCATAAAGGGCTGGAGATTTTCAAAGATACCCGTATCTGTATCTCAGAAAGTATCCCACCTAAAAACGCTAAATTTAGTACCCACACGCAAAAAAAAATTCTCTTTTAGAATTTCTAAAATTTTTTGAAATATTCCAACGAATATTCCTAGAAGTCGAAATATCCCTTAAAAATCGATTTTAATAAATTGAATTTAATCTCTTTTCTAAGCCAACGAGTCGACCGCAGGTGTTTGTTTCAGAAATCTTTTGCTGACTGACAGTTGTCGCCAGGCATAGCGGGACGCTTTCACGGCCTTTAAAATTTTTACAAGTATTGTATTTATATATTTGAAATTTATACATCTATGCGTATTTTTTTACGTTGATTCCAAATATGTAATTATCGTTAAAATGGGTCAATTACAAGCGTAGGAATTTATTATTTCATTAATTAGATTGCAGAAACATAATTCCAAACACTTCAATTTAAAAGCCAGCCACCTGGTTGCGAATAAAAACCACAGAAGATTTTTGTACTGGGATTGTTTCGTGGGGTATAATTTTTTTTTTACAAATACTGCATTTATAGATTTGAAATGTATGCATCTATGCGTTTTTTTTTTTTTTTTTTACGCTGATTGCAAATGTGAAATTTTCGTTAAAATCGGTCTCGTTTCGTGGGGTGTAAAATTGTTATAAATACTGCATTTATAGATTCGAAATTTATGCACTTATGCGCTTTTTTTTTTTTTTAACGCTGATTTCAAATATGTAGTTTTTGTTAATATGTAATTTTCGTTAGTTAGAAAATTAATTATGAAAAAAAAAATGATTTTTTTTAAGTGAAAGAGAGGTTAAAATGTCTGCGGTTGAAAAAAAAAAAGAAAAAGAAACAGAAGGAAAGAAAAAAGAAAAGAATTTTTATATCGGGATTGTTTTGTGGTACATAAAATTTGTATAAATATTGCATTTATAGATTTGAAAATTATGCATCTATGTGTATTTTTTAACGCTGAATCCAAATATGTATTTTTCGTAAAAATCTGTGAATAAATTTTTATGTTATCAAAAAATCGATTTTTTAAATGAAAAAGAAATGCTTTTCTACAGTGCGTTATTTAAATCTTAGCATTTCTCCACTAATTATCATTATTTTAAGTCCGATTTTTTTTTTATATGCTACATAAAATTGTTAAAAATATAAAGTCAGATTTTTTTTTTATTATAGGCTATATAAAATTATTTAAAATATATTATGATATTGACTAACGGGCTTCTCCCTCTATTTAGGTTAGGTTAAAAAAATTTAAGTCGTAGCGTTTTCTACAATAAATATCATTTTAGATATGATTTTTTTTATTGAGTCATCTGATATATATAAAATATAAACATTTCAAAGAGGGGTTTGTATTCCGAGGGCGCAACAGTAGGCTCCCGGAGGCGCAATTTTCTTACATTTTCCGAACCCCTTATGTGATATATCATTGGAGAGCCCTTTGATCACTCTTTCGTGTTATGAACCCCTCTTCCCCCGTTTGGATTTTGCAGCGCGCGCACAGCACTCTTGCTGTACGATGCCGAAGGTAGCGGGGACACTTGGTGGAATTTCATTTGGAAATTGGACTGTGTAGAACCGAATGCACCCCTATTGGTGGAAAGTTGAACTAAGAGATTTTGCGGCGCGTGACCAGCAGGACTGCTATACGGTACCGCAATCAGCGGGGGCGCTGTCGGAGATTCATTTAGAATATATTGCACCCCTTAGTGGTGGAAATACAAGCTTTTCTGACAACAATCAGTTTGAAAACAAACAAAAAAAATACACAAGATTTCGATGTGAAAAAAAATTATTACGGGTAAGTTAGTGATTTGTACAATTAATTATGAATATTTTAGCACGAAAATTACGCAGTCGTCGCAAACATATCACCCTACTCCCTTCGTTTCCCATGTCAGTTTTTTCGAGCCATTTTGCCGCTAATTATCAAGATTTTTTTAACCGATTTTTCACACAGTCAGCGGGCACATACTTCAGACAAAATCGAGTTAAATATATAAAATAATAGAAATTTAAGGTTCATTTAAAAATATTATTACGGGCCCGGACAACGCCGGGTGGGACTAGTATATAAATAAAATGTTTACATATATGAACAAGCATAAAAGTTCACCAGGTTTGTTTTCATAGAGGTTTGTTGCCAATTATCATTTGACAACAAACCTCACTTTGCAAAACCCAAATTGCGTCAAGCTTTAAAAAAGAAAAACCAAAGGCCTCCTTATACTGGGAAAGTACCCCGAAAAAATTCATTGAAATAACATTTTTTTTTTTTGTTCAATTATTAGTTATCGTATTTTATAAATCAGTCAGTCACCAATAATTTATTTTTTTTAGAATGAGCGATTTAAAACGGAAGAAAGATAGTGGCTATACGTGTAGGAAAAAAAGATTAGCTAGAGAGGCTGAGAAAAAGAAATCTTCCAAATGGATGCAAAAGTATATTTTATCCCAGTCCGGTTCAGGTTCTGAAACAGGACCTGAGGTTCTTTCAAAAGATTTAGAAGAAAAAGACACACTAGAAATAAATCAAGAGACACAAAGAAGCATAGAACTGCCTTCGTGTTCAAATATTGAAGCAGAACCTCAGGTTCCTTCGGACATGATAGAAGAAGACATATTAGGAATAAATCAAGAAAAACAAAGAGAAAGCGGGGCATTTTTATGTCCAAATATCGAAGCAGAACATCAGGTTATATCAGAAGATGAAATGGAAGATGAAAATATATCCGAAATGAGACAAGATAAACAAGATATTGGAGAACCTTCATCAGTCAAACTTTTTTCAGGCGTTGAAAATGAACTTGAAAAAGGCGAGGAGCACATACTTGAAGATGAAAATCATCCGTGTCAAAGTACCTTTGAAATAATATCTAATGACCCCGCTGACTGGAAAAACTTAAGAGGTTCACAACGTGAATTGGTAATCGAAAAAGGTCCAGTGCAGATTAAGGACTTTTTCTTTCCTCGCGACGTTCATAGAAGACATTTTTCTGAATTTTATTACGAAAGAGTAATGTCCAATGGGGAAAAATTAAAACGAACATGGTTGGTATATAGTGTAAAAAAAGATTGTGTGTTTTGCTTTTGTTGTATGTTATTTAATAATGCTGATCGTGATCATGTTGCTAAAAACTTATCGGTAAATGGTTTTAACGATTGGAAAAATATCTCACGTGCGTTAAAATCTCACGAATATTCTAAAAATCCTATTGAATGTTTCGGAAAATGGACTGAATTAAAAATTAGACTGCAAAAAGGCCAAACGATTGATAAAGAGCAACAGCGTTTATTGGAAATTCAAAAACAACGCTGGCGAGAAATTTTAAAAGCAGTTGTTGGTACAGTTCAACTTTGTGCAACCCAAATGCTTGCACTGAGAGGGACTTCAGACGTGCCATTTCACTCAAATAATGGTAATTTTTTAAAAATTTTAGAACTGTTAGCTAAATTTTTTCCTGTACTTTATGATCATTTAGTAAAATCCTCAAAGAATCGTACCAATGTACATTATTTAAGCAAAGACATTCAAAACAGTATGATTAATTTAATGGGTCAAAAAGTTCGCGATACTATCATTTCAAAAATTAAGGAAGCTAAATATTACAGTTTAGTACTAGATTGTACTCCAGATGCCAGCAGAATCGAACAAATGTCTCTCGTTATTCGAATTGTAACGAAAGAAAATGATGAACTGTACGTACCTAAGGAATATTTTGTTAATTTTTTACCTGTAATCGATTCAACAGGGGCTGGATTAACTGAGCTTGTTGTCAAAGAATTAGAAAACTTAGACCTCGAAATGAAAAATATTCGTGGGCAGGGTTACGACAACGGAGCTAATATGAAAGGTTGTCATTCAGGTGTGCAAAAACGCATTTTAAATGAAAATCCTAAAGCTTTTTTTGTGCCTTGTTCATGTCATTCGTTGAACTTGGTTATAAATGATGCTGCTAAACAATCCGGGGAATTATGCAATTTTTTTTACTTATTCAAGAACTCTTTGTTGTTTTTTTTCCGACGTCTACGCCCAGATGGTCAGTATTAAAAAAGGACGTAACATCGTTAACTTTAAAATGTGTTAGCACGACTCGATGGGAAAGTCAAGTTGAAGCTGTGAAACCTTTGAGGTATGATTTACCCAATATATATGATGCATTAGTAGAAATTTCATTAGATAAATCAAGAGATAGTGAGACAATTTGTAGGAGTAAATCGCTGGCCAATAAAATTTCTACATTCAAATTTGTTTGCAGTGCAGTACTTTGGTATGAAATTTTGACAAAAATTAGTATCGCATCAAAACTTCTACAAAGTCCTAATATGATCATACCAGAATGTATTAAGGTTTTAGAATCGGTAGATCTCTTCTTAAAAGACTTTCGCGTTAGCGGTTTTCAACAAATTTTGACTTCCGCGAAAGAAATTGCAAACGAAATGGAAATAAATAGCGATTTTGAACCTTCGTCCTCTCTAAGAATTAGACGCAAAAGTAAATTATTCCCTTACGAAGGAACAGACACTCCCATCGATGACCCATCAAAGAAATTTGAAATCGAGGTATTTGATTATCTTATAGATATCTGCCAAAATTCTATCACTGACAGATTTAAACAGCTCAACGACCATAGTAACATTTTCCAATTTTTATATGATATTCCTTCATTAACCGATGTAAACTCGACCGATATTTTCAATAACTGCAAAATATTACACACGCATTTAACCGATGATACAGAGTTAGATAATTTGTATAACGAATTGCTCGTTTTTAGGAATATCGTAAAAAAGGGAATGACAGCCATTGACATTTTAAATCACATTCAGAAAAATAAATTAATCGAAGTATTTCCAAATATCTTTATTTGTATTAGAATTCTTTTAACTTTGCCAATAACGGTTGCTAGTAGTGAACGCTCATTTTCAAAATTAAAAATTATAAAAAATTACTTGAGATCTACAATGGCTCAAGAGCGCCTATCCAATTTGGCAATACTGGCAATTGAAAATGTAATTGCTTCTAACATTGATTATGATGACATAATTAATGATTTTGCGAAAGAAAAGGCAAGGCGTGTTAGATTTTAAAATGTTTGCTTAATTCTTGACGTCTAAGTTCAAGCAGTTATTACTAATATTTGATTGCATTTAATTATATTTTAATTTTATTTAAATGGCTATGTGATTTTAAGATGTAATTGTATTTTTCGTTTAAATTTATGAAAGAGTTAATGCATAAAAGTTTGCTTCTTTAATATTTTTTATATGTTATTGTAAACAATATATGATTGCATTTTTATTATTTAATTTCAAATGGATGTTTAATTTCCGGGTACGTACAGTTTTACCGCAATTTTTAAATAAAAGTTTTCATCCTATTTAATATCAGGAAAATATTACGACTTCTATTATTAAATAAGGTGATTGCAGTTAAGTATATTTTTATTTTACTGAAAATATAATAGTAATTAAGGCTATTTTTCGAATTCTGCCATTTAAATATTGAATAGAAATATCCATACAGAAATAGTGGTGCCACACACCTTGGAAATTTCAAGGCGTGTATGCACCTTAGTAATTTGTTCCTGCTGTCTTTATTCTTTGGTCTATTTTTATTTAATTGAGTGCGTTGCTTGATTGTGATAAAATTGTTTGTTCATTTTCCGATTTAAAAATTTTATTAAACATCAAGAAAGCTTCATATTTTGCTATTCTAGAATCTGAAAATACGATTGCTTAAAATATTACGCCATCAGAATAAACAATTTTGCAAAGAAGTCAATTTAAGTTTTAAAATTTGTGTTTTATTTATGCTAGTCGTTTTAATTTTTATTTTCTGTAAGTAGTAGTGCCATTAAATATATAATTATATTTTTAACGTACGTGTGTATAATTGGATATTTATTTATTTTTAAGTACAGGCAACACTGTATATTTTGAAAAAAGCACGAAATTAATTTGTTCTTGATACAATTATTTTTACTTTTACTTTTATGCAAGATATTCATGTACTGTTTAATTGTTTAAATACTTTTTTTAATCACTTTTTGGATCGAGAATTGGTATTAAATTTAAATTATTCGTGCAGATGAAAATGCAACTATTTTTATTAGGAAGATATAATAAACGACTTTGATAAAGAGCTAATTATATCGAATTATTTCACTGTTGATAGTTGTGTTTTTTGTAAATATCACTAACGTGAAATCAAATTGTCATGTATCATATTTCATATGATTAATGTAAATTCATTTGTAAATTCATGTATAATGTAATTTCATGTAAATATCTCATCATATCATAATTTCTAATTTAAGCAAGAATTTCATGTGTGATTTCTTTTTGTGTGTTTCTTTTTTTGGCCCGAAAGTGTGATAATTTTATAATATTGATTTCGATATTATAACAAATGATTTTGCTAAAAAAGATCAATACAAATTAGATATGGAAGTTGTATCTTATTTTTTTAAGTTATTTTTTTTTTTAAATATTATTCAAAGTGGGAGCTTAATGATTTTAAAAAGATATGTGTTATTGATATCATTATTTTCTATTTTGTAATTTATATACAAATTTTATACGTAATTTGATTTTTTTTAATTGTTTGACATATTATGGCTCAATAATGCTTATTTTAAACGTAATTTCTTTGCCAGCTGTAACTGAGATTTTATGTAGTATTCATAACGTCGATTTAATAAATGTTTTTTCCCAAAGGAGAACGAGTTTTTTTCAAGAGTCAGTTTTATTCTTGATACGATACTTTCTTGTAAATATTATTAGGATGCGATTACATTTTTATTAATTCAGTTTCGAGCTAGCTGTTGTTATTTTTTACAAGATGCGAAATTTCTTAAGTAATTTGATTATTTCAAAAATGTAAATTAATTTGATATATACTTGTTTTCAAAATAAATTATAGTTAGCATATTAATTTACTATTCTTAAAAACATTTGAGTAGTGGTGAAAAAAAAGAATGCCCCGAATATTCGGTATCTATTCGGTTAGGCCAAATATCAAACTATTCGGTATGCCGAATATTAAGCATGTCCTAATTTCAAAATATTCGGTATGCCGAATAATCGGTTTTTCCGAATATCGAAATATTCGGCCAGATCTTTTTAAAAAGCTTAAAAACACTTAAAAGACCTTTTTAAAAAATCTTTTCAAAGACCTTAAAACAACTACTATTTTTAACTGTCAATTAATAAAGATATTTAATAATTAGAAATAGAATTATATTTAAAAGGGAAGGCTTTTACATTTTCTATTTCCTATTTGAAAGGTATCACGTAAGAAAATTAACCAATAATAACGATTTCAGTCCCTTCCTGATAAATAAACAGTATATGACTGTAGAATTATTCATCCAATTCCTTCAAAATTTCCCTTTGTTTTTAAAATATTTGTTTTAGAATATAAGAAAATTTTATTCATTTGTTTTAATTCAGAGAAGAATCCATGAAACTTAAAATTTTATCAGTTAAGCTTTAAAACTATCCTCTTCTTAAATAGCAATTCAAAGGATAATTTTTTTTATGTAGAATTTACTTGTAAAAAGATCTTGTTTATCAATAGGGAAGTATGTATGTTAAATATTATGTAAAATTGTTTCAAAATTTAGCTTTTTAATGCATACTTTCAAATTCTAAAATTTAAAAGTAATCGGCATGCCGAATAGTCACTGTTCGGCAGGCCGAATATTCGGTATTCGGCTTGATAGTCACTATTCGGTATTCGGTTTACCGAATATTCGGCAATCGATATTTAGCTAAAATCACTATTCGGTGCGTCCCTAGTGAAAAACCACTACGTCATAAGGGCGGCAAAATAATGTTCGCCTCAGGCGGCAAAATATCTAGCGCCGGCCCTGGCATGATTTTCTTACTTTTTTAACATAAAAACACTAATAAACCTTAAGTGACACTGCTAGATTAATTTTATAGATAAGAAACGATATAGATCAGAAATCTTTAAATGCAATTTCTGGAAATTCAATTTTTCCGTTATTTCCATGTTCGATAGACTACCTTACTTAAAAACTTTTTAAACCTATTTCAGGAAAATTTTATAAGAATTCTTACCATATTACTCACTATGATAAGAACTGGAAACTAAGCTCTATGTGATAAGGAAATTATTTTATAGATGCTAGAATATTAAAAAAAAATTTAATTTTTTTTATAAAAAAAATAGGGGGCTCTGCCCCCTACGAGCTACGCTCGCCAACCCCCGTTCAGACACTGCAGACTCTAAAAGCACGCTAATTTGATCGGCTTTAAAAAGATTTCGGAAGATTGAATTATATTTTTTTAAAAAGTGGCGATTTCTCTATAAACGGGTTTCTATTTATTTCTCTTTTATTGGGAATTTTAAGGCCAAACCAGCTGCTGTTAAAAGATACAATGGCTGTATTGTCTTTGATTAAATAAAATCAGTTAAACATTTCAAAATAAGCTAATATAAAATGAATTAAGTAAGCAGAGTC
Source organism: Maratus speciosus (assembly GCA_963932465.1). Taxonomy (NCBI): domain Eukaryota; kingdom Metazoa; phylum Arthropoda; class Arachnida; order Araneae; family Salticidae; genus Maratus; species Maratus speciosus. The sequence continues at coordinate 323,891,880 of OZ010798.1, read as the reverse complement.
TTTATCTCCTGGTATTTTTTAACAAGGCGAAAAGATAGTTCTTTTAAATAATACATTTTAAATGTATCGTTTTTAATCTGACGTAATTTTCATCAAACTTTTCTTTCTGTTTTTAATATTCACGTGAGTGAATACTTTAGTTAGAAACTTCCCACTTTAGTTAGAAATGAAATATTATTTGCGCTGTCTTAACAAAAGTAGCTGAAAAGATCATCTCAAAATATCAAATAAATGTCTCGCGCAATTTTTAATTTAAACTGTTTTGCAATATTATTTTTTTGCTCATTTTACGTAATTAGTGTAATGTGACGTAAATTTCTCATATTTAAGACTTCTAACGCATGTTAATGAATTTATTATTTTACAATATCTTTACTCTTTTAAAATTCACATGTAAATATAGTTTTTATGACGTAATTTTCAATAAGTTCCTGCTTTTTATGGTTAATTAATTAATTCTAATTTGAAGATTTTTTTTTGTGTTTATAATAGTCACGTGTAAATAATTTTTTTAATTTGAAGATAACATTATTGTTTGCGCTGTTTATACAGTTGGTAACAGTTTAAATTAATACCATTTTCTAAAATATGTAAAAAATAACTCTCGAAATGCTGAAAATTTAAATTTAAAATAGAAATAAAACCTCAAAAAAAATTAGTCGAATTAAAAGAATAAATGCAGTCTGCACACCCGGAACTTCTAACGTATAAAATGATCTAAAAATGAATTAATTCCTATGTATAATTTTTCCTCCTATAAAACTTTTTTAATGGGACGATTTTGTCCCATTTTAGCATTAAATATCTCTTAAAATAATTCTTCGATTTGAAAACTGTCTGCATCAGCGTGTTTGTCAAACATTTCTCTATAATACCACCGATTTTCATATTTTTGTATGCAGTATTTTTCTTAATATTAACGAAGAAAGACATCCGGTCACAAAAAAATTCAAAACCGGCGGCGGCGCCGGTGACAGCGTTAGTTACTTTTTTTTAGAACAGAGAGATTTTGAAATATTTCACTTAATTTTGAAGGTACTGTAAAACCCCTAACTCAGCGCATAAGTAAGTGTAAAAGTAGTAAGTGCAAAAGAAATTGTATCAAGTTGAATTAGGTTGAATGTACGTTGTTTTGCGTAAGCATAAAATTTTGCTTAAAAAATGGCTAAAAACACTATTTTTTTTAAAAATATTATGAAGATATTGTTAGGTTTTATGTTTTTTTTTATCATTTTGTATTACAACACTGAACTAAAAATATGTCTGTTTATTCAATATTGTACTTAAAAAATAAAAGCGCTGCGAACCTTATGGGTAGTCGGAATCCCTATACCTGCCATGTTAAATTAGTACCTTTTCTCATTACATTTTCTTAGTACTTAAGATATGAACTTGGAATTTTTTTTATGCATAAAACAAACAATTCTTAATAATCTGAAATTAAATTTATAATTAAATAAAGCTTAGATATTTTTAAAAAAAATCTGAAATGGAAACCATATTCAAAATTTACAAAACATGCAGTTTTTTCAAAGATAATGATAATAATAAAAAAATTCTTTTTATGAGTTTAAATAATTCACCTCAGATTAAACAGGGATATGTATAGAATGTTCAAACAAAATTTCAAAGCATAATGTATAATAGTTTTTTCAAAATGGTACACCGAAGTTAAAAAAAAAACAACATTTTGAGAAAATCAAGTTTAAAGCAAATAAACGCACTTGTAGTAAATTAGATAAACAAACAGAATTACTAAACATTTTCCAACTCCTGGCTGCCGTAGAAACAAAAGTAATATATCAGTAGAAAGAGTAGAAATGGTAGATTCAAAATATTAAAAAATCGAAAATTCGAAATATTATAGGTTTTGACCTTACAACTGCCCTTAAGTAACAACATAGCTGCCAAATTCCGATATTTTCATGTCAAATAAACAAGTTTAGAACCAGAAATTTTTGTTTATAAATGAAAACAAATAAGTAGAACACAGAAATAAGATACGTTTTTAAAAATAAATTTTGTGGTTCAAAATACGTATAGTTGCCTTGAGAAATATAAAAATAAAATAAAAACAAAACCCGTAAGGCTAGTAGCTGTGTAACTACTTATCAAAATTCTTATGCTAGTAATTATTCTTCAGGTTTAAAATATTCTTTAGAATTTAGGATAAAAGTTCATAACTCTACTGTAATTTATGACCATCTGAACTCAAGACATCAATTTGCTCATTTACGATGTACAGTTTTTAAAAGAGTCCTTAAAAATGATCTCATAAATAGCTTTCATGCAGCCAGCAAATAACAGGATGGCTATTCAAAAGTTACTTTGTTAATTTGTTGCTTTTTTTTAGTTATTCAACAATTAACTGACCCGACCGGCCCAGTGATAATAACCTTAAATAAATCTGAAATTTGTATGACTTTATATCTTTAACTCGGTTTTCTTAGAATTTATACTTTTAAATTAGGATCAACCGAAACCGAATTTCGGTAATCTTCCTATTTCTGCTTTTCATATTCCGCGGAGTACGAAAACGAAAACGAATATGTCCCAATTTTTTTTTTCAGTAAGTAATACATCCATAAATATACATGATTATTAATTCGCTATACGTGTTCATTAAATATATAATTATTAATCATTTCGAGGGCGGTGTCCTTAAAAAATGGCACCTAATCTTTAATTTACTGGCACCCAGAATATTTAATTAAAATTTTCCTTTTATAACGTGCTTGAAAATAAGTAGGTTCGTATTTTCTAACAAATTCGTTTTAAATTCCGGTGACAGTCCATCATTTCACCAATTTATAAACTGAATTAATCCGCGCCGGAAAGGGTTAATTAATTATACGCGGCCCAAGTTGACTCTCTGTGACACTGACCAAAACTTTTTTTTTTTTCATATAAAAAAAATTAATTAATTCATCAACTACACAGAATAATTTTCTAATTATATGAATTTCATCTAATTAAAAAATGTTATAGATGTTCATACTGGATTTATTTTTTATAATGACTTTTGTAAACGATCATACTAGAACTTTTCAAAGAGTATTCGGAGGTTTCAAACTACAAGTTTTCTGTTATTGTTAAGTCTACAGCTTTTAATGAGCACGTGAAAAGTGTCTGTAATATATGCATTATTTGCTTTATAATTTGCACTCATGCCTTGACTCAGTCATGTCATGACTGATAATTAAACAGTGAAGTTCATAACAATAAATAAAGAGTGTATCATCTGAGCCGCTACAGCTCATATCAATGAATAATGTTGAAAATTTCTGAAAGAAAAAACGAAATTATTAAAATAAGACCGAAGACCGAAACCGAATTTCGGTAATCTTCCTATTTTCCGCAGAAAATTAATATGTCCCCAATTTTTTTTTTAAGTAAGTAATACATCCGGAGCGTTTCAGTCGTTTTCGGTCAAGACGAATTTTCGGCAGCATTTTCGCCGAAACACTGATTTTGGGCCGAAAGCGAAATCGAAACCGAATATTCCGTCGATCTCTACTTTTAAGCAAAAATCTTTGAAAACGAACTTCTTATTAGGAGATCCACAATATTTATATATTTTAAAATAGAATGCGTCGTTTAAAAATAAAATGCGTATTCTTTAAATGGCGGTTATTAGCTTTTCCATACTTCAACAACAACAACAAAAAAAAACCCAGCAGATTCAGAATTTTAAAGTGTGAAAATTTTTATTTGTTTTTTCCAATTGGGTCATTAATAAACAGATATATATATATAATTCACAACAACATAACAGTGGTTCCCAACCTTTTATTGGCCACGCCCCACCAAAGCATTCTTAAAATCACCATCCCCCCCCCCCCTCTCACACTGTAAATTATGTATCTTATTATTTTTTTAAGTGAACTCTATTCACACGGCAGAAGCGTGACAACTATTCATTTCACATCTTTTAACTTATCAAATACGTGAATCTTCTGTCACCAATATGTTTTTAACAAAATTCTTTGATGCTGCAGGCTTCTCCTTGCATCTTACTCTCCTATTGGTAGCATCTGCTAAACTTTATGTCTTTCGATCTCTCCATCCTGATGTAAAACTGTCAAGGTCATTGTGTCATAGTTCGTGGAGATCGCCATCTTGGCTTCGACGATTCTGTTATATATTGTGCTCCTATAGAGAAAAATCTTAAAATAAAAACACTAATATGCAATTATTCTACATTATAAATTTTAATAAACAGATATATATATATCATTCACAACAACATAACAGTGTTTCCGAACCTTTTATTGGCCACGCCCCACCAAAGCATTCTTAAAATCACTATGCCCCCCCCCCCTCTCACACTGTAAATTATATATCTTTTTTTTTTTTTTTAAGTGAACTCTATTCACACGGCAGAAGCGTGACAACTATTCATTTCACATCTTTTAACTTATCAAAGACGTGAATCTTCTGTCACCAATATGTTTTTAACAAAATTCTTTGATGCTGCAGGCTTCTTGCATCTTACTCTCCTATTGGTAGCACCTGCTAAACTTTATGTCTTTCGATCTCTCCATCCTGATGTAAAACTGTCAAGGTCATTGTGTCATAGTTCGTGGAGATCGCCATCTTGGCTTCGACGATTCTGTTATATATTGTGCTCCTATAGAGAAAAATCTTAAAATAAAAAACACTAATATGCAATTATTCTACATTATAAATTTTAATAAACAGATATATATATATCATTCACAACAACATAACAGTGTTTCCGAACCTTTTATTGGCCACGCCCCACCAAAGCATTCTTAAAATCACTATGCCCCCCCCCCCCCTCTCACACTGTAAATTATATATCTTTTTTTTTTTTTTTAAGTGAACTCTATTCACACGGCAGAAGCGTGACAACTATTCATTTCACATCTTTTAACTTATCAAAGACGTGAATCTTCTGTCACCAATATGTTTTTAACAAAATTCTATAAATGCAATGAAGCTTTACATCTGTATTTTATGCATCTTTGCCATTGTACCATAAAGAGAATTGTTGTACTTTTTCAACTTCCCTCAATGTTAAAGAAAATTGTTATACGGTCTGCATTTTTATATTTACAAAATATCTTGAAGAGAGACTTAGATTTATCATTAAAATTGATAATATTCACACATTTTTTAATTCATTTTTGTGACTTATTAAGAGTTGGTGGAAAAGCTTTGGACACTATTTTCTTTCTATGGATAACACAATACACAAGAAGCATTTCAAAATTATCATTTTTATCAATTTTAAGTAGGCATTACTCCCCATCGCAGCACATTTTCGCTGTTTTCCCTTTTCCAATATCGTTAATTTTCTTTCATATTTTATCTGATTTTAAAGTTTAAAATGTATGTTGACAGATATTGTAAAATATAATCTCCAAACAAGGACATTTAAAACAATCAAGAAAAGTAAATTGTTTTTCATGTGTCAAATGTGATTTATAATAGTAATTATCAAAAGTGATTATGATCTAAAGGAAGGAAGTGAAAGTGATTGCACAATCGTAAACAGATATTTTATTATAAACATTTCACGATACTTAAGAACTATGGACATTGATAAACTCTTATTTTTAAATTACTATTAATATAAATATTGATACAAATAATTTGTTATTAAGAATTACGTGACTAATTTCCTGTTCTTTATTGCTGATAATATTTATACATGTTTTTTTCTATTTTCACTTGTAATCTTGACTCTCCAAAGGAGAGATGTAACTTCTAAAGCTTTATTAAATATTAATTTTTCTTTCTATTTATAAGTTTCCGCACAAATTTAAATTTTACAAGTCACACAAAAAAACATGCGTCTTATAAATGACCTGGATGATCACACGTCATAAAATGTGAATTAAATCAGAGATATGAGAAGATGGAGTCATAATTACCCTTCCGGACGCAGATTACCAGATGATAAACGGATATACATAAATACAAGGTAAGCCCAATTTATCTTACCTATGTTTTGTTTTATATTGAGAAATAAATAGTTTATTTTTGAGGATAAAACCGAACATCACGCAAGTACTGATAGAAAAGTTTAAATATTGCTATCAATGTATACCTATGTCACCATGTAATTTACTGTGTACGATGCTTGAAGTAGAACCATAGATATTTATCATCTACCCATTCTTTTCTAATGTATTTAATATTTAAAAAGTTTTAAGCTTGTGATACCTTGTTTATTTCATATATTTTTTAGATTAAGTATCTTCAAGACAGTCAGATTTATATATTTTTTTAAGTAGTTTCACGTGAAAAAGATTCTTCGTGTGATATACAGCAGAGCAAATAGAAGTAGAAAGTTTATTCAATAAATAATCGAAAACATAAATTATAAAATGCAAAAATAACAAGAAAAATTATAAGAATTTTAATAGTTTCGGAAACAAAAAGACGGCAAAAATTTGTAAAAATATATTCTTTTAATTATTCTAGTATTATTCTATTTTTTACTTTTGTTTGGGACATTTTGTTTTAATTCAATTTAAAAATTGATTTTTAAAATTTTGCTTGCATTCCGTTTTTTTAGTATACAACATTTCTTTCCCCCCAATTTAAAAAAAAAAATGACAAAAGAAATTGGTAGTGAATGGGTGAATTACAAATTTGGAATTGTACCCCTAAAAGGTCAAATGGCCTCCGATGGGGCATATGCCCCTCGTTGGGAACCACTGATATAGAATAATAATGTTTCATGTATATAATTTCTATGCTGAGTTACTAATTTTTAAATTGATGATTGTGCTGATTTTTCGCTGTCAACGATGATGTGGAGAGGAAAGCTGAAAGTTCGCTTTCTCTTCTGCAATAACAATGGGTATTTCACAGAGGGTCAATCCATTTCAAGTGGTCCAAAAAATCAAATATTCGATGCTCGACCATTTTTAAAAAATCTGAAATTTTTTGTGCAACAACTCTAACATGATGGAAGTTCAAAATGACTATTATTTTAATTTTATTTATTTTGTTTGTGCATGGCGGCCATCTTTGTTTCATCGTCTGCAGCAATTTTCTCACAAGAAGGGTTTACGGAATTGTAAATAATTCATCGTTTATTTATCCAATTCAAGTGCGGATTAAAGCAATTTATACAGAATACATTGGGCTAAAAATCTGGTAATGGAGTAGTTTCCGAAACTAATTGCTTATTGGTAAAATTTAAGCATAAAGTTTCAGTTTTTTTCCAAAATTTGTCCGTTTACAAGAGGAAATTTTTCTAGCAAGGAAAACTGTCAACATGACATATTTTGTTTTACAAATAGGCCGAAAGTACTTGTACTCACACGCCGAGTTCCAGATCTAAGACTTCCTTTGTCTTCGCTAAAAAAAATCCCAAATTTTTCAAAAATGACAAAAATCGCACTTTTCAGGCTTTGATATCTCTGGTGGGGCACGAGATAGAAATCTGAATTTTTTTTTTATAAGGGTATTGTATGGTAGTGTTATGCACAAGAAATTTCAGGATGGAGATTTGACTACAAGCTGAGATATGGCAAGGGTAACATGTCAAAACAATACTGCCAAACTCTTGTTTTGTTGTAGTCACAGCCAAGTATTTATTTCAGAGTATAATTTAAATTTATTTTTTAGATTATCTTTAAATAATAGTAACAGAAAATAAAGCCTTTTGCAATTAATTTAAAAAATAATTATGCCTAAGGTCTACATATTATATGGTTTCAGTAATTTTTGTTGTAATTTTAGTAACTAAAAGAAACCTCAGCATTTTTACATACATATATATATATATATATATATATATATATATGTATATACAAGACCTGAGACAAAAACAGAATAAGGAAAGAGAAAAGCTGTTAATGTTGGCATACTTGTTGAGACATGATCAACCGTGTCAAAACACATTCCTGCTTGTTGGTTTAAAAAACCACAATTATAATGCTGCTTGCCAGTCCCTGAAACTTGTCCCTACCATAAGTATGTTCCTGTAAATTAAACATTATGTGATGTTACCATGCATCAGCCTCAAGTAATTTTCAGAAAGTAAAGATACCCAAAGCCTTTTAAAAATTTATACTCCAGAAAAATCACATTTTTTCATAAGAAGTAAGCTAGTAATTATTAATGAATTGAGACTTGCACATAGTGATTTCAAAGTATATTTCTATGAGCCAGCAGGGCCAAGATCTTCAATCAAGTTATTAAGAGTTGACAAGACTTGGTTCCTACAAATAAAATTTTGAGAAAGATCAAAATTGTGGTTTTTGAACCAACAAGCAAGAATGTGTTTTAAGACGTTTGATCATGTCTCAACAAGTATGACAACATTGACAGCTTTTCTTTTTCCCTATGTTGTTTTTGTCTCAGGTCTTGTATAAAAAATTTTTTTTTCTTTATGTAAAAGTGCTGAGGTTTCTTCTAGTTACTAAAATTACTTACAACAAAAATTACTGAAACCATACAAAATGTATGGCTTTAAGCATAATAATTTTTTTAATTAATTGCTAAGCTTTGCAAAGGGCTTTATTTTCTATTACTATTATTTAAAGATAATCAAAAACATAAATTTAAATGACACTCTGAGATAAATACTTAGCTGTGACTACAACAAAACAATAGTTTGGCAGTATTGTTTTGACATGTTGCCCTTGCCATATCTCAGCTTGTAGTCAAATCTGCATCCTGAAATTTCTTGTGCATAACACTACCATACAATACTCTTATTAAAAAAAATTTCAGATTTTTATCTCGTGCCCCACCAGAGATATCAAAGCTGAAATGTGCGATTTTTGTCATTTTTGAAAAAATTGGGATTTTTTTTTAGCGAAGAGAAAGCAAGTCCCAGATCTGGAACTCGGCGTGTGAGTACAAGTACTTTCGGCCTATTTGTAAAAAAAAATTATGTCATGTTGACAGTATTCCTTGCTAGAAAAATTTCCTCTTGTAAACGGACAAATTTTGGGAAAAAACTGAAATTTTATGCTTAAATTTTACCAATAAGCAGTTAGTTTCGGAAACTACTCCATTACCAGATTTTTAGCCCAATGTATTCTGTACAAATTGCTTTAATCCGCACTTGAATTGGATAAATAAACGATGAATTATTTACAATTCCGTAAACCCTTCTTGTGAGAAAATTGCTGCAGACGATGAAACAAAGATGGCCACCATGCACAAGCAAAAATTAATAAAATTATAATAACAGTCATTTTGAACTTCCATCATGTTAGGGTTGTTGTACAAAAAATTTCAGATTTTTTAAAAATGGTCGAGCAACCAGTGCTGGACCACTTGAAATGGATTGACCCCAGATGAAAAGTTTTCACAATTGTATTTGCATATGCATGAATAAAAACTTTCTTTCTTTTTTCTTCTATACAACATCTGCACTTCTAAATCCCTGATTACATCTATTTTTATACACTGAAAAATTATTAAAAAAAAAATAAATAAATCTTAAATTGTACTATCGCACAAAATTGTTTAAAATATTTGTTTCCATTTTGTTTGCCATTATATTTTGAAAAGAGCTAGCATTTATATACTCCTTCCTATATCACAACATGGAATCCTATTTCTCAATGTGAACTTTTCCGGCACACAAATAATATGCATAAAACAAATTTCATCGTTCAGGGGATCCCGGACACAAAAATCTTCAAATTTTCTAAAAAAAAAATTCTTTCATTAAAAATTTCTCTGTATTTTTCTGCTTAAAATAACGTTTAAATCTTAATCAGAACAGGAAATATTAATTTTTTTCGTTTTTTTTTTTTTCGAAATCTAGCTTTCAAGCAATGGTTGTGATGGAAACGACTTCTTGTGAAAATAGGTTTTTCTTCATGATAGGTTTATCCACCATTTCTCGTATTTAAATTGTTAACTGCATCTCTAATTGCATACTGCATCTCCATCTATCTCTTTCCTCCGTGAATAATAGTTAATTTTATTTTACCAAAGATCTTTTTATTCCAGCATCTTTTTTTTTCGACAAATGACGTCTAATTCACCTGCTATGCGTACTTACTCAAAACTTTTCATCTTGTTATATTAAGAAATATTCGAGAGTTTTCTTTTTATTACCAATATGCCGCCATATTAATTTTTCTATTCTTAATTTTATTTTTCATTTTCCTGTTTCACGACAAAACATTTCAATTGAAAATTGTTTAAAAGAAAATATTATTCCAGGTTTTGATTTTCTTGGCAACAATTAAAGAAATATTTGTAAATGTTATGGAAAAATGTTACGTTATTCTCTACGAAAATAATGAACTTTTGTATTTTTAAGCAAAATATTTGAATAAAATAAATAAAATAAATGAAATATTATTATGCCTATTCTTATTTCTGGACTAAAATCCATCTATATGCAAAGATACAAATGCGTTCATTCATCCGTTTTGACGTTGGCTTTACTCAAACATTATACACGCAATTATACTAATATTATTAGGACCAAATACGTTGCTAGGCAACAAACGAAAGAAAAGGGAAAAAATGAAATATGCATTATGTCAAATTGATAAAACAAAATCCTTTGTATTATTGGAAAACATGCATAAAATTCCCCCCAATATTATAAACCTAATTAAAAAATCTCGCAGATATATTGACAAAATTTCAAACTAATTGGAATAATTTAATAATCTTATTTAAATATTTCAGCATAAAATATTTACCATTTAAATCCATTTTTCATATGAGCCATTTCTTTCAACAACTGAAAATCTGAAAATCGTCTGACTTGCCATAGAAAAGCATTATAGAGAAAAATAAAATATTCCATATTTCCCGAACGAATGAACCAAATTTAACCAAAAACTATACAGCTAAGTCCGGGTACCTCATCAACATGCCCAGGGAATTTCAAGCCGATCGGATGCTTTTTGCGGCAGTTATCGCGGAACAGACAGACAGACTAACAGACAGACAGACTAACAGAAACCAAAACTTTTCGTGTCTCCACAGTAAGCCTTCACTGACGTTTCGGCAATTATTTAAGTTAATTACAGCAGAGTTTAAAAAATTAATACATTGAAGTTTGCTTCTATTTTACGGTTTTATCTTTTAAAACTTTCATTTCCAGTCCTTTCGAAGTTCAGTAAATAAATGCAATTTTTTTTTTTTTTGGGGGGGTGGGGGGGTGGGGGGGGACGGGAGCAAATAATGACGATTTCATTAATTTATCTTTTTCCTTGAGAGTTTTCCGACAGAATAGTGCAGGGAAGTTTATTGGCCGACATTCTTAATTCGTCATCAGAGTTAAATTCATTGCCTAAAACGGTACAAAGGGGTTTAAACACTTAAAAGTTACTGAGATTAAAAAAAAATAATAATAATAATAAAATCTAACCTTAGTTTAAAAGTTCGACAATTAATGCGCTCTCCAGAATTATTTTACTAATAAAACCTTCTTCAAGCGACCAGGAAAAAACGGAATTTTCTTCAAAGAAATTGGTCGCTAATGGAGGGAGTTCAATTGGGATGGTCTCTGAATGGAGGTAAAATTAGTATCGAACCTATGGGAATAAATTTCGTTCCAGGAAAAAATGGTCGTTCAGGGAGGTGGTCGCTTAATGGGGGTGGTCGCACAGGGAGGTTTCACTGTATTTAAAATACATCGAAATTGGTACGATTCAAGATGCGCTACAAGAGGCTAATTACACTGGGGAGCTATTTTTAATACAATTTCTGTTGACTTCGATTTTTCAGCTGTTTTTAAGTCAAAAGAACGTGCTCATTCCAAAACTACAATTAGTTTTATTTTATCACGTCAAGTTTTTCTCTACAGCTTGTATTAATGTGACCGCTCTACACTGAATCGGACGGGAGTCATAGGAAGCTTTAGCTTTCTTCTAATGGCTGAAGTAAACGTTCTGAGATTGCGGAGGGGTGAATTCAACGTGTTTATACCAAGTATCCTTGTTCTTTGTGTATGTGAGACAGCAGAGCTTGTGAGAAGTCGAATTGGCCTCAAAGATATGACCTCAAACCAGGGGATCCAAACATTTTGCATCCGGCACTTTTCGGCAGAAAGAACATCATGTTTCCACCTCTGCATATAAAACTGGATCTAATGAAACAGTTCCTTAAAGCCATATCAACTGAAGGAAACTGTTTCAATTATCTCATTTCAAAATTTCCAAATCTGTCTTTTGAAAAGATAAAGGCAGATGTACCGAAACAGCACCGAAAACTGGCAATATGGACCAATTAAAATAATAAATCTTTGTAAAAAATCACCATAAAATAAAAACAAACATAGGACGCGTTTTGAGCTAAAACTATTAACAGCTCGTCATCAGTTACAGTAAACACGTGTCCGTGAGGGGACAAGGTCAAAAATGAACTTCATTTTTGACCTTGTCCCCTTACGGACACGTGTTTACTGTAGCTGATTACGAGCTGTTAATATTTTTAGATCGAAACGCGTCCTATGTTTGTTTTTATTTTATGGTGATTTTTTTACAAATATTTATTATTTTAATTTAAAGGCAGGTGTATTTGACGGTCTACAGATTCGGCAGCTCATTAGAGATGAACATTTCATCGGAACAATGACACAACTCCAAAAGAATGCTTGGCTGGCATTCAAAAACCTTGTCAGACTTTCTTTGAAATATGCGAGTAGGAAATTACACCGAAATTGTCCAGCAACTTTCAAAGAGCTTCAAAATCCTTGGTTGCAACATGAGCATCAAATTTCATTTTCTGCATAGCCACCTTGTTGATTTCCCGGAAAATCTTGCTGCAGTCGGTGATGAGCAAGGTGAGCGATTCCACCAGGATTTGAAGCTCATGGAAGAACGGTGTCAAAGTAGATGGGATTATGAACATGTGGTGACTGGCTATTGTTAGAGCATCAAGCGAGATTGTTCACAAAATTGAACACTGCAGGAAAAGTTACAAGCGAAAAGTTTTACCGTAATGTACATTTTTCTTTTTGTAAAAGGATTTTACTACTTTTATGAACACAATGTAGCTCATAGTAAGTATATACAGCCGTTGCACGAGTAATGTATTTGGTAATTTTTCTTTCTTTTCCTTTGTATCCACATTAAGAATGAATTTTAGGATATCCTTGGGATATCATTTTTGGATTTAGATGCCAATAATTAGCCAAACACAAGTGCCAGATCTAAGTCAACAAAATCAGGGTTCGTATGGGTACCATTATTTTCAAGGCCGAATATCAGCATTTTTTTATAGAAAAATAAATCTAATTTAAATGAACGAAATTTCGCCTTATTTGAAGATATATTTTCTATAAGAAAATACTGGTACCGAATAATTTCTTAGTCTGAAAATTCAAGGACCCGTACGAACCATGAAAATGTGTGTTCCCCAGTGTTATTTATCATTCATTTACAGGGACACACAAAAAAATTACAGCATTGTCTATTAACCATAATTACTGGAAGTGCGTTTCCAGTTATGGTACGCTTTTTAAAATGTGACTAAAGTTTTGCCTGTTACTCGGTATGCATAAATTCTATAATACATCATATACAGCGCAGAACAAAAGAACTATGGAACATTTTCGTTTATTGGAAGAAATTGCTGAAGCGCAATTCCATAACTGAACTAAATTTTAGCATGCTATGTAGTATATATACGCAGTGTTGCCAGATTGGGGACTTTTTTAATTCAGATTATTTGACTGTCACCACTTTTTTAAAATAGTATAATTCGCTTATTTTCCAGAACTTTTAATATGTTTTTAAATAGGGCGAATATTTCTATTTCAAAAAAGCGGTGACAATCATCAATTTAGGGACAAAGAAGTCCCGCAATCTGGCAACACTGTACGCAAATTTATAGATCATATGTAGGGCTTTACATAATAACTCAGATATTTTGCAGACTGTTGGTGCGAATTCGCGAAATTGGGTTTTCAAATGTGTTGAACTTTTCTCAAATGGTCTAATTAGATACTATCTTTCCCTTTATTAACCCTTTCCGGCGCGGAATAATTATGTTTATAAACTGATGAAATAATGGACTGACACCAAAATGTATAAACGAAGTTATTACAAAACTCGAACTTACTTATCTTCACGTACATTATAAAAGGAAAATTTTAATTAAATATTCCTGGTGCCGTTTGTCAGTTTTGGAATAAAAATTATGTGTCCTTTTTTAAGGACACCGCCCTCAAAAGGGTTAAACTGTGAAGTTTGTTAAACTATTCTGGAAATAATGGAAAGTGTTTCATAATATATGCTTGACGCATTTTTCGTTCTTGTTAATTTTTAAATTTTGATTCAGACGTAACGTGTTTCGTTATTTAAATTAAATACTAGCTGTTTAACCCGTTTTACGCACGGGAGTTCATGTCTAATAACTATTCGATTTAGAAAAATATTTTTCTACTACTGTGCATTTTTTTTAATGAAATATAATTTATCATGTTGCTATGTCAGCAGACGATAAAACGATATCTTTGGAATAAGGGCATAAATAGAATACAATGTTTTGTTGATGTTTGTGATAAAATTTAAAAAAAGGTAATAAGCGCAGCTAAATAATCTCTAATTATTTGAATGCGAGGTAAAAGAATTATCGTAATACCCGCTGCAGCTTCTTAGTATTGCTGCGTAGCGTACGTAATATGTATATCTCACATTGCAGTAAACATTTAGAACTGGTTAGAGCGCGATTATGTTTTGAACATAAAAAAGGCAAAAATTCGACAAAAACATAAAAAAAAATCTATTTAAAATTTTCAAATTTTTTACCCCAATCGTTCATGTACCCTACCAGCAACCCGTGTGCCAAATTTCGTAGCCCTGTGCCCTGTGGTTTCTGAGTTTTTGAGATTACATAGATACGCGAATAGACTTTAAGAGGGTAGATTCTCATATATAAAGTCATTAGTATGAACGAAAATATAAAAACTTTTGTATCACTTTTGTTATTGTCACGAGAAACAAGCATAACTCTATTACAGAATTGTACGGCAGATAAACAGCGCGTGTCTAATCTCCATTAGATAAGCTACTGAGTTTAGTCGTTGACATGCTAACAAGTTGAAATTGCTTGCTTTCGCTTTCTGTAATTTCCGATATCTTGGAATCAAAATGATTAGATTGGTTTAGTTTAATTCAGTTAAATAACGGACACAGTCAACACCTACTTGGCATAATATTTAACACCTACTTGACATAAGAGAATATTAAGTAGGTACTTGACACGGCGCACTTTCTATTTATAAAGCATTTATACTGTTGGACAAAATTTTAACTGATTGGAAATTTACAGTTCACATGATAGTGATCAGAAATGCGGGAAACGATATCTTTGGAATAAGGGCATAAATAGAATACAATGTTTTGTTGATGTTTGTGATAAAATTAAAAAAAAGGTAATAAGCGCAGCTAAATAATCTCTAATTATTTGAATGCGAGGTAAAAGAATTATCGTAATACCCGCTGCAGCTTCTTAGTATTGCTGCGTAGCGTACGTAATATGTATATCTCACATTGCAGTAAACATTTAGAACTGGTTAGAGCGCGATTATGTTTTGAACATAAAAAAGGCAAAAATTCGACAAAAACATAAAAAAAAATCTATTTAAAATTTTCAAATTTTTTACCCCAATCGTTCATGTACCCTACCAGCAACCCGTGTGCCAAATTTCGTAGCCCTGTGCCCTGTGGTTTCTGAGTTTTTGAGATTACATAGATACGCGAATAGACTTTAAGAGGGTAGATTCTCATATATAAAGTCATTAGTATGAACGAAAATATAAAAACTTTTGTATCACTTTTGTTATTGTCACGAGAAACAAGCATAACTCTATTACAGAATTGTACGGCAGATAAACAGCGCGTGTCTAATCTCCATTAGATAAGCTACTGAGTTTAGTTGTTGACATGCTAACAAGTTGAAATTGCTTGCTTTCGCTTTCTGTAATTTCCGATATCTTGGAATCAAAATGATTAGATTCGTTTAGTTTAATTCAGTTAAATAACGGACACAGTCAACACCTACTTGGCATAATATTTAACACCTACTTGACATAAGAGAATATTAAGTAGGTACTTGACACGGCGCACTTTCTATTTATAAAGCATTTATACTGTTGGACAAAATTTAAACTGATTGGAAATTTACAGTTCACATGATAGTGATCAGAAATGCGGGAAGATAAGGAACGTCTGAGAAAAATAGCCCAGTGACTGTTCAGAATTAATAAGGGAAAAGCTGGAAAATATTTAAATCCCCTTTGTTCATGTCTGTATTGAACATCCTATGTTTCCCGACTCCTACCAGATGCACTGTAAAAAAAAAACGGAGATTCTACTGGCAATCTAGACGCCTGTACTATTTCCGTATTTTTACGTAAAATTTTCCCCATAAATTACAGAAAAATTTCCGTTTTTCTGATTAAAAACGGAAATTTTAGCCCGTTTTTAGGGTTTCGTTCATCTGACGAAACCCTATTCGTCTCGCTCCTCTGTCTGTCTGTCTGTCTGTCCGTCTGTCTGTCCGTCACAGAGCCCGTTCTCAGAAACTATACATGTTAGAGACATGAAATTTTGGGTACTTATACCTGAACACCACACATCATACGACAAATCATGAAATTTTGAAAAAGTCGTACATTTAACCCTTTGGACTCCCGCATGTGTATTTTAAACAATTCTTTCTAAGTGAGCTCCTAATTAATTTGGAGGCGTGAAATTTTGCATACTTATAGCTGAACACCTCACATCAAATGACAAATCATAAAATTTCAAAAATGTCGTAAGCTTAACCCTTTGGGGTCCCACATGTGCATTTTAAACAATTCTTTCTAAGTGAGCCCCTAATTATGTTGGAGACATGAAATTTTGGGTACTTATAGCTGAACACCTCACATTATACGACAAATGATAAAATTTTGAAAGGGTCGTACATTTAACCCTTTTGGGCTCCCGCATGTGTATTTTAAACAATTCTTTCTAAGTGAGCTCCTAATTAGTTTGGAGGCGTGAAATTTTGCATACTTATAGCTGAACATCTCACATCAAACGACAAATCATAAAATTTTGAAAAAGTCGTACATTTAACCTTTTGGGCTCCCACATGTGTATTTTAAAAAATTCTTTCTAAGTGAGCCCCTAATTAGGTTGGAGGCGTGAAATTTTGCATACTTATAGCTGAACACCCCACATCCAACGACAAATCATAAAATTTTGAAAAAGTCGTTCATTTAACCATTTGGAGTCCCACATGTGCATTTTAAACAATTCTTTCTAAGTGAGCCCCTAATTATGTTGGAGACATGAAATTTTGGATACTTATAGCTG
Source organism: Maratus speciosus (assembly GCA_963932465.1). Classification (NCBI taxonomy): domain Eukaryota; kingdom Metazoa; phylum Arthropoda; class Arachnida; order Araneae; family Salticidae; genus Maratus; species Maratus speciosus. The sequence goes on along the minus strand of OZ010798.1, from coordinate 323,874,604 downwards.
AACACCTCACATCATACGACAAATGATAAAATTTTGAAAAAGTCGTACATTTAACCCTTTGGGCTCCCACATGTGTATTTTAAACAATTATTTCTAAGTGAGCCCCTAATTAGGTTGGAGGCGTGACATTTTGCATACTTATAGCTGAACACCTCACATCCAACGACAAATCGTCAAATTTTGAAAAAGGTCGTGAATTTAACCCTTTGGGGTCCCACATGTGCATTTTAAACAATTCTTTCTAAGTGAGCCCCTAATTATGTTGGAGACATGAAATTTTGGGTACATATAGCTGAACACCTCACATCATACGACAAATGATAAAATTTTGAAAAAGTCGTACATTTAACCCTTTGGGCTCCCGCATGTGTATTTTAAACAATTATTTCTAAGTGAGCTCCTAATTAGTTTGGAGACGTGAAATTTTGCATACTTATAGCTGAACACCTCACATCAAATGACAAATCATAAAATTTTGAAATTATAGCTGAACACCTCAGGTCTCACGTCAAATAATAAATTTTGAAAAAGTTTTATGTTTAACCCTTTCAACTCCAGCTTGTGTATTTTAAGCCATTCTTTCTAACTGAGCCCCTAATTAAATTGGAGATTTGAAATTTTGCATACTTATTGCAGAACACCTGAGGCCTGGCGACAAATCATAAAATCTTACATTTAACCCTTTGAGCTACCACATATGTATTTGAACAATTCTTTCTAAGAGAGCTCCTATTTAAGTTGGTGACATGAAATTTTGCATACGTATAGCTGAATGCCTCAGACCACACGACAAATCATAAAATTTTCAAAAAGTCTTTTATTATTTACCCCTCTGGGCTCTAACTTGTGTATTTTAAGCAATTTTTCTAACCTCCGCTCTTTTAACCCGGGGAGAAATTTTCCAACTTTTGCCGACACCCCTTTGACCATTCTTTCATATTATGCACCATAACCTTACATATTTTAGTTCCATTTTTTCCGCCAGATGCGCCTATTTATCTCGGGTGCTATGGGCCCAATCCCCTCGACTAATATATCTACGGATAGTATGTAAAACGGATTTTCGTTCGGATACAGGTTTGTTTAGAATCAAGTGCGCCCCCTGGTTGTGAAATGTGGAACTAACAGATTTTTCAAAAGGATAAAGTGTTTTGAAAGGAATATTAAACGAAACCCTCTGTGCGATCTGTGATCACACTTACCCACTTGTTTTTACAGTGTGAGCTTTGGCTGCTACGTGTAAATTTGTAGTCAGAAACCCTGCTTTTTTGTGATTCAAATAAAAATGTATAAAAACGAGCAAAAGCTAAGCAACGAGCAAAAGCTAAAAATTTTAACCTAAAAGTTGTAGATGTTAAAATTCTGAATATATCGTGTACCCACAAACACTTTATAGTATGATTAAATACGAAACTTACCTGCGATAAATTCTGATGAGCTGTTTCAGTTAACAGATCAAATGCTTTTATCAAAAAATTATCTGCCTGAAATGTGCCAGCCAGATTTGTACAGAATAGCGTAGTTGGAAGAGCATTGACAGCCTAAGCCAGGATCGGCGAACCTTTTAACATGCGCGTGCCGAAAATTCACCATCAACATTTATCAACAGTGTAACGTGCCTCATTTTGACATAAAATAATTTTGCAAAGTACGATATTTATACAAAACACTAGTTAAAAAATCAGATGTTATTACTCTGTATGTTGGAATAAGCCATTAAACAAATGGAATTTTAATTAATTCGTAAATATGATTCATTTGTGTAATAATTTTCACTATAATAAGGGGAAAAAATACGAAATTTTATTTTAGAAATTTTTGACTTTATTATTTATGCAACATCTAGTTATAATTATCCAAGCTGCATTAAACATTGTATCAATAAATTATTGATGAGATTTTGTCTGTTGTATGTTCGATGGAGAATGCTTTACCTGATTCATATTTTGATAATTATATAAATTAGATCCATTTGCCCTCTTACTGAAGGGACTGGCTAAAAAAATTAATTTGAAAAATACAGCTTAATAAAATCATATAGAAAGGCAAAATACATATCGCAAACGCTGCGTAACATCACAAGAAAAAAAAAAATCATGTAAAAATAATTGCATTATTTGTGATAGTCTGTCCGTATGAAACAAAATTTTATTCATTATAATCGAAATTAAATGTTAAAATTTATTTTTTGCGTGCCAGAGAAATTGTCTTACGTGCCAACTCTGGCACGCGTGCCATAGGTTCGCCAACCCTGGCCTAAGCCATAGTTCAAATCCTGGCCTGAATACTTCTTGAGTTCATTTGGAAAATTACAACTCATATGATTTATTTACCAATTAGAATAATTGTTTTAAATTTAATCAAGTGTATATAGCGTTTACTTGGACTTCCATTACCTGCGATAAATACTATTGAGCTGTTTCAGATAACAGACCAGATCAGCAGGGTGGCCGAGTGAATTATGCTCGTCGGATTTCTCCAGGATATCTCAGTTAACAGAGTATTGGCAGTTTAATCCTTATGTCAATGACCAAAATTTGCCCTTGTGTTCAATGACCGGGGTACCCGGGTACCTGCTGCGATTTTAACATATGCGAGCCATAAAACAACCCTATTTCATACAGTGTAACTGCTCCGACTTTAGAGAAGAGGAATTTGACGCATTTCCATAAATATTAATTACTTCAGGTGTCAACAATTCAAAGAAAGATCACACATTAGAAATGTGGAAAACAAACTTATATGGGCATTTCCACGAGCACTTGTTGTGCAAGTCACATACTGTGATTTTTGACTACCAGTATTTTAGAAAGGAAAAATGTGACTTATTTTATGGGAGATATCTCATTAATTGAAAAAGGCGAAGCAAATTTTTATAAAATAACGGTGGCCAACAAGCATAGTATGGGACTTTCACGACAAGTGCCCGTGGAAATACCCACCCATATCTGTTTTATTGAGCAAGTATGAGTGTAGACCGATTCTGAAATATTCTTAGATTTATTCGTTTTGACAACCAGAACACATGAGTGGAATGTCTTCAAAATGTTAAAGCTGCAGCAATTCGTTATTTATGGACTAAGCTAAATCCTAACCTATTGAAAAAAATACAAATCGACTTAAAGGATGATAAGCAGTTATTTCCACATCGAGGATGAAAAAGATTTACCTATATAATCCGTCTAAACCGGCTAAATATGGGATCAAAATATGGTGGGTATGCGATGCAAATAATTATTAAACCTCTCAACGGCCAACTATGCACTGGAAAAACAGGTACAGACCGTGATATAAACTAAGATGAAAGATTTGTGAGAGACTTCGCCTCTACATTCAAGGGTTCTGGACGAAACATCACCATGGGCAATTTTTTTCTTCTCTTTCTTTGGCCAAATATTTATTATACTGGAAGTATTTATTATACTGGCTACCAAGTATTTATTATACCGGCTACCAAGTATTTATTATACTGGCACTTTGAAAAGAAACAAACCTTATATTCCTCAAGAATTTAAGGACATGTAAATCACGCAACTGTTATCCACATAATTTGGATTTCATGATGACATAATTATTTTTTCGTATGTTACAAAAAAGGACAAAGCTGTCATTCTAATGCCTGCTATGCATCATGCAAAAACCATCACTGAACCGAAAGATAAACACGAAATGATTCAGTTTTATAAGGAAAAAAATATGGAGTGGATATAATGGATAAATTTTGGGGCAATACACAAGACATAGGCGTACAATGCATGAACACTCGCATTTTTTTTTTCTATATTGTGGATATAGCAACACTTGCTACTTACATTATACATACTGCAAATAATGATAGGGTTATAAATAAAACAGGCAATCGTCGCCTGTTATTGCGGGAATTAGGTGAGATATGGAACCTTCCAGCACTTCAAGATCGATCGCAAAGAGTACAGGCTATGAGACATTTTTCGACCATATCGGGAATTGAAAATATACTGAAAAAAGTCTTTGCCTGTATTTCAAGCTGCCACACTTTCAGAACCCAGTCCAAATAGTTTAAAGAGAAATGAAACAAGGATAAAAGCAGTTGGTGTCAGATGTGCTTGCTAGAGCCTCAAAAAGGGCGCAGAAAAACCAGAAAATCATGTAAACAATGTGGAAAGCCAGAATGTGATGTACATTCGTACACCTTTTACAGTTGTACAGCTTGTCCACAAAATTTCACGTAAATGAAATATTTTTTTACTTTAAAAAATTTCTAACTCTTATTTTCAAATTAATTTCAAGTTTTATTGATCTCAATCTAAATAATCTATGAATTTCTGTATTTTTCCGCAGAAAATTCTCATGGGTACCCGAGTACCCTGGTCATTGATGACAGGTATAAAAAGTTTAATGCCCAAAATAGTAATAAAAAATTCCAAATTTTAAAGTTATTGTACTAATGGACAGTGAATACTAAAAATAACGGGGATTTAAATTCACTTTACTTTCTTTTGATATTAATACCCTGAAAACAGGATGAAAAGAGGCAAAAGATACCCGGGTACCCGATCATTGACATAAGGGCTAAGCCAAAGGTACGTGGTTCAAATCCGGGCCTGGACACTTTTACGCTCAGTTGGACAATTGCAACTCATACGATTTATTTACCAATTAGAAAAATTGTGATAAATTAATCAACGACAAAATACTTAGTGACTGTAATGATCTATATCCGGAGTTTATCTAGTTAAGAATCCTTAATTTTAATATATTGTTGACCTAAAATAATGAAATAAATCATAAGATAAAATTGACAAGATGAAAATATGACCAATTATTAAATTATGTTAGAAATAACTTTAATCGAAGAATGCTGAATGCGCTGTATCCACGAAAAACCTAAAATAAAAGGAAAGAACAATTCAATAAGAAAGTAGAAAGTATTGGGAAACACGTTATAACGGACAATATTCTAGAATGTAAGGATGATGTACATATATATATATATATATAGATAGATAGCTCAAGTTCGTAAAACAAAAATGCATGAATTTCTTATTTAAAGGTGTCATTTAATCATATTTTACAAATATTGTTCTAGACAAAAAATATTCAAATAGAGAGTATTTTAATAAATAAAACCTACTAGGAAATCTCAAAATATTTAGAATTATTATCATATTACTTACCCATCATAGGTAGTATAGGGTAAGTCTTGTAATCGTTTTAAAAATCGAAGAAAATTTTTTTGATGGATTTATACGTTTCAGACACAAGAGATTCCGAAAAACATTAAAAAAAAAAAAAAAAAAAAAAAAATGCCGTCCGTCTGTGTGTTTGTAAACGATCTATCTCCCGAACAAAGCGAGATAGAGACTTGAAATTTGGTGTGTACTTAGTATGTAATAATGAGAAGAAGCCTATTGAATTTCAGTAACCTCGATTATCCGGAACTATTTTTTTGGACTCTCGAAATATTCGTTCTGATAAAAGGTATATAAAAATTTTCGAAACTGTTTATTTAAGGATTGAATATAAAAGACAATAAAAAAACATAAATTTTGCATAACGAATGAAGTCGATCGGATAATGAGTTTCCCCGATATTTGTAACATATTTTCCACACTCTTCGATTTTCCATGACACTGTATGTCACTCAAATTTCAATTCAAAGATATAATTTAATTGGAAATTAGATGCTTAATCCAACGCAATAAACTGTTAGTTAGTATGATTATCATTTTTGGAGTTATAAGGATGTTTCTTTTACGCAATTCCGTAATAGAGCATTTAAAGTTTATGACGTCATCAAGCCTTTTATAAATAGTTTACACATGTTTTATTTTCATATTTTATATTATGCATATCCATGATAGGTAAGTATTACGGTGACCCTCAAAGACTAGTTTTAAAGGTTGAAGATACCAAACTTTGAATGAAATTATAAGGATTTTGTTTTGTACAAATGTACATAGCAAAATAAATGTTATAAATTGGAACAGAATTTGATAATGGATATCATATGATGATGAAAAAGTAAAAAATAAACCTACATGTGAGTATGCAATATTCAGTCAGCAAGAATACCCACGTTATATTATATTTATATCAACCATTTAAACTGCAAAAGAACAAAAAGGTTTTTATTTCCCTAATTTTTTTAGTCTTTCTTTATTTAATATAAATTGTATTTTTTTTTATGTTTTCTTTTTGTGATATTTCAAATAATGTATGTTCCTGCTTTTTTTTTTTTTTTGGTCGTCTCGTTAAAGAAAGTTTAGGGATCATACCCGGGCCTCCCGGGTTACAGAAAATATGCGAAAGACATATTTTTAAAATTGAAAACTAATATAGATTTTTTAATATTTAATGCATATATATTTTTAGGTTTCCTACTAATAGCACCAAAAAAACCTTTTTATGTGAAAAACATCAATTATGCGTTCAAATAACGTTTTGGAATTTATTAAAAGTTATATTTTTAAATTAGCAGCATACCGGGAATTAATTGCAAAAGAAATTGCCAAAAATGTTGCTACTTACAGCAGTTTATTTTATTATGTCAATTTCAGTCGTTTAAACCCGTAATGCGGTTACATGTCTGTTACATTTATGTTTTAGTTATATTATTTATTTTATTTTATTTATTTATTGGCGAGGTTTTAATTTCCTTATGGAATATCAGCTAAGAAACAAATGCTGAACTATTGATATTTGTTTTAAGTGCAAATCGGTTAAGCTTAAGTCATAGGGCTCCACACGATAGAAATATATATATATTTATTTAATTCATTCTTGAAAAAAAATTAAAACCCTAAAAGATAGCAAATAAAGATACTGTTTCAAAGAAATTGCATTTGAAAGAAATTTTTTTCCTCTCTTCGACGGTGTAAAAATAAAAATTGTTTTATTTTAGAAGTTAAAAAATTTGTGATAAAAGCGAAATTTATCGTTTAGGTGTTTCCACCGTCAATATGACGTCAGCTTTACTTACGGACATATTTTTGCTTTATAATATACCTAGATTCTCATACAAAAGTTTAAAAAAAATGTCCGCAAACTGAATGTAAATATTTCAACGCTTTGAAGACGTTAAAAGATTTTACCTGAGTTAATTTTAATGATTTTCTTTTTCTCTGGACGAATGCCACTTCCTTTTTCATTTGCAAGGTCCTTTTTTGCGTGCTGAGAACGTACTTAGGCTAGTTAAAAATGTTCATTAAAAATTGTATTGACGTAGCTTGACATTTTTCTTCGACTTATTTCCTGCGTATTATATAGACTGTAAATGTTTTCATCAATAACAATGCATGCCGGAAAAAAATTACTAGCTTCAAGCTATAATGGCATTTTTATAGAGTGGATGACGTCAGATATAAGTGATTCTGCCGAAACCTTTGTTAACTATTGGAATTATTCCAGTCCTGTTTTTTCTTCAAGGTTTTTTTTTTTCTGTTTTTTTCATGTTAAAAATAAATTTCATATCTAGTGCTAATGAGATTTAAATGTTTATTTTTTCTTCTCCTTCTTTTTTTATACTTTGACATTTCTGTGAAAAAATGCACACTATACCGTTCGTTTTCTTTCTTTCTCTCTTTCACCTTTTTTCCCCTTTACGCATATATTTTTGTGAACCTTAATTTAATTGCTGGCTTCTTTTAACGATTTCTTTCTTCTTCTTTCTTTTTTTCTTTCTTTTTTTTTTGTTTGTTTGTGTGTCTACCGAGTTCGGGACGAGTAGGCTTTAATTGTTTTCTGTTGGGATTTGACTTCTGCGGGTCAGTTCGTGTTGAACCGATTTATCTCCCCCCCCCCCCCACCCCACCCCCAAAAAAAGCCTATAATACTTTTTCAAATGAAACAAATACTCTTATTTGATGATTAATGAGTATATATTATGTTAATTCGTTAATATAAAAGATGAAATTCACCTTGGAGATAAAATTATAGATTATTTTTCCATGATTGTATTAAAATATGAAGTAATTTTCGTCCATTTTGATTTCGGTTTGGGTTCGCGTTTAAATACTCCGGTTTCTTGTCGGTTTTAGAATTCACGAAATTATTTTTGTCCTGTTCGGTTCTGGTTTAGAGTTGATTTGAAATAGAATTTTCGGGTTCATCCCTGCCCCCTCCCCCTCTTCATCATAATCAGCGTCTATTGATTAGCCGCAAGCTATAATAAAACCAAGTTTATTATTTATACGTTGAAATCATTATTTTTCTTTTATAATTATTTCGAATATAAAAGCATTTGATCTAGTTATACTTAGAATAATGTCTAAATTAAAAAGAAAAATGCATGTAAAACAATTCGTTTATAACGATACCACGATATGAATTCACTTTACCGTCAACCGGGGCTACTTTGGTCCTTGCGGGGTAACTTTGGCCCATCCCATAAAACAAGTTTTTATTATTTGTATTGAACAAACAATACAAGATAATTTGGGGTTTTTGCCCTTGAAAAATAATTTATACCCTACTATAGGGTATTTGAATAGTTCGGGGGGTAATTTAAATTTTTTTAGTGGCAACACTGAATGTGTTTGTAAACAACTGTTTTCGTGTGTAGATTTTAACTCTCCAAACTTTCTATTGTGAAACAATCTTGATAAGAGCTACAAATAAAGTAAGTGTCAAAATACTACCTTTAGTAACCTGCAACCAATGTGTGACCATAGTTTTTCCTTAACTTTTTATTTTGACAGAAAATGTTTAAGTTTTCATAAATCTAGCATGAAAACTAGTATTTCGGGGATACTTTGTGCCAGGCCTGTTTTGGTCCGAAAATAGCCCCAATTACTTAGAAATGCCTTTTATACAACCAAATCTCTTAAAAAATGTTTTAAGTAATATATTTTTTTTTCAAATCTTACTGTTGCAAAATGTTACATTAATTGTTTTTGTACAAGTTGCTGAGGATAACATGACGAAAGCTGTTTCTCGATTCTTTAATATTAACAATTGGTTTATTGTGTTTAAATGTTTAAAAAAATTGTTTATCGGGTTTGCAGTGTTAATTTATTAGCAAATGCTGTTGCAAGGGGTTTCCCTAAAAATGTATTCATTTTATATGAAACTAAGTGAATGGACCAAAGAAGCCCGTAGAAGTGCTACTTTGTTCCAAAATTTTAAAAATAGTTAAAACTAAAAAAATAAAAAAGAATACTTTTTAAAACCATACAGTTTGCTTCATTGTTTCATGTTAATTGTTTACAACTCCATTTCGACGTTGAAAAATCACATATAATATTTTTTAATAATAGAAATGTAAGTGGAACCAGGAAAAAGGGGCTCAAAGTACAGTACTCCATGGGTAGGAATTAAAAAAGGAACACGTTTTACCTTTTAACTATGCTACTAACCTAATGTTATTTCCCGGTAAATCTAATAGGTTAAAAAAAAAAAGAAGCGGCATTATTTAACTTCAAGTGATGACTTGATGAATAATTTGGCATTTCTTATGCATCAGATATTTTGTTTAAAAAATAAATGTCACTTAATAATAATTTTCTTGCTTATTTGAAGCTAAATGTAAGTTGAAAGAGTGTTTAAAAAGAGGTAAAATAGACATTTTATTCTGATGTTATGAAACGAGTGACATATCAAAAAATATGCACAAAAAGTTTAAAATGAAATTCTATGAGAATTTCTTTTTCAATATATGGCACACTCTCACTTGAACAAAAGCGAAAAGCAGTATCTCTGCTGTTAACAACCCAAGTAATCATATGAATCAGACCCTTCCATTCTAATTAATCTTCCAGCAGTTCCTGAAGCTTTAAAAATACACTATACGAATTCAGTTAACCCCATGGGTAAAATTTCAAACATGAACACGTTTTACCGCACGTTATTTTCCGGTACCAGTCTGCTAGTAAAAGAAAAAAAAACGGCATTATTTAACCTCAAGTGCCAACTTAATGAATAAATTGAGAAATTTTTTGTATCAGATTTTTTATTAAAAAATAAGTAAATGTCATTTAATAATCATTTTCTTGCTTATTTGATGCTAAATGTAAGTTGAAGGTGGGTAAAAAAACAAAGTAAACATTACATTCTGATGTTTTGAAACAAGCGACAGATAAAAAAGTAATGTACACAGAATGTTTAAAATGAAGCTCTGTGATAATTTTGTTTTTCTATGTATGACACACTCTCATTTGAAGAAAAGCGAAAGGCAGTAAGTATCCTTGACCATTCACAACCCCAGAAATCATATGAATTATTCACTTTTATTCTAATGAATCTTCCAGCAGTCACTGAAGCTTTAAAAATATGCTATACTCCATCGTTTCTTAAACTTTGAGATCTCGCGGATCCTCTTTGACATAACATGCATTCCGGGGACCCCGAACAAAAGTTTTGTCAATGTAAGATAAAATAAAAATATTTTTATAGTATAGAGCTTATTTATTTTTCATTACAGATACTCCATGTTTAGCGGTTGAAAAAACCAGTTGCATTAATAAGGAAAATGGCACATATTTCAAGACAGCTATAATATACACTACTATTTCCCATGAGAAGTATGCTGTTTTTTTTTCCTACGAGATGAGCAATAATAATACTAGATTAGAAGTTCTAGTCCTGCATTTATCCACAACTGTATCTCCAGAAATTCCTGACGAAAGAAAAAAGGCTTGAATTTCAATACCGGTCTTGAGGACCCCCGTCTGTAAGCTCGCGGACACCCAGGGGTCCGCAGACCACAGTTTAAGAAACGCTGCCATACACGATATGAATTCAGTTTACCCCATGGGCAAGATTTCAAACATCAACACTTTTTACTTTTAACTGCACATTATTTCCGTGTAAGTATGGCAATAAAAAAAACAACATTATCAGCATTATTTAACCTCAAGTGACAACTTAATGAGTAATTTGACAAATTTTATGTATCAGATTTTTTATTTAAAAAATAAATAAATGTCACTTAATAATCATTTTCTTGCTCATTTGAAGCTAAATATTTCTTATATGAAGGTAAATGCAAGTTGAAGTTGGTCCATTCTAATGAATCTTCCATCAGTTGCTAAAGCTTTACAAATATGCCATATACGAATAATCATTTTCTTGCTTATTTGAAGTTAAATATTGCCGATACGAAGCTAAATGTCAGTTGTAGGTGGGTAAAAAAAGCAAAGTAAGCATTACATTCTGATGTTTTGAAACAAGCCACAGATAAAAAAAAATGTACATAGAAAGTTTAAAATAAAGCTCTGTGAGAATTTTGTTTTTTTATATATGACACACTCTCATTTGAAGTAAAGTGAAAGGCAGTAAGTATCCTTGACCCTTCACAACCCCAGAAATCATATGAATCATTCCTTTCCATTCTAATGAATCTTCCAGCAGTCGCTGAAGCTTTAAAAATATGCCAATACGCGATAAGAATTCTGTTTACCCCATGGGTAAGATTTCAAACATCAACACTTTTAACTTTTAACTGCACATTATTTCCTGGTAAGTATGGTAATAAAAAAAGCAGTATTATCAGCATTATTTAATCTCAAGTGCCAACTTAATGAGTAATTTGACAAATTTTATGAATCAAATTTTTTATTTAAAAATAAATAAATGTCACTTAATAATCATTTTCTTGCTCATTTGAAGCTAAATATTTCTTATATGAAGGTAAATGCAAGTTGAAGTTTGTTCATTCTAATGAATCTTCCATAAGTCACTAAAGCTTTAAAAATGTGACATATACGAATAATCATTTTTTTGCTTTGAAGTTGAATATTGCTGATACGAAGCTATATATAAGTTAAGGGTAGGTAAAAAAACAAAGTAAACATTACATTCTGATAATATGAAACGAGTTGACGCATAAAAAAATGCACACAAAAAGTTTAAAATGAAGCTCTTTGAGAATTTTTAGTGTTCTGTACTTAAAAGATAAAAACGGATCATCTGTTTGTCACAGCAGTCATTTACAAATATATTTAGGAAAAATGTAGAGGGGTTAATTAAATTGGTTGATAAAAAAATCTTTTCTTTGTATATCGTGTGGGGGTATAGTGTGAAAGCCATCGGTAACGCCGAACTCAAAAATACATTTCTTTTAATTTTAGGTATTATATTTTTAGAGATATCATCGAAAATGTAATGCAAAAATATGTCCCCCCCCCCACCCCTTCTATTTCCGAATCTACTGAAACTGAAATTATGAAAAAATTAGGGGTAGTAGAACTTAATTTAAATCTTGCAGGAAAACTATAGAGATTTCCCTAGGTCAGATAGTTTTTGAGAAAATTGCATTTTCCCGTTACACACAAATTTCGATTTCCAAGCGTTCAGCAAAACAGTTGAGGTGCGCTCGAGGTACCTATTGTCGCAAGAGTATAAAAGATTGTTGATAATAATTTTCGAAAGAAATTGTCGGTAATTAGCCGCGATATCAACCTTAAAGACACGGACGATTTGGACATACATAAAGACAGGGACGGCGTATACTCTATGCGTCATCAGTTTCTAAAGCCTAGATAACAACTTTTAATGATATATTTGTGTAATGCAATGCCCAGTAGTAGTATCAAAGCAATAAATATCAAACTGTTAAAAACAGACTAATTTAATTAGAAGGAATCACATAATTATTATGGGATTCGCGACTAGTTTGCATTGACTGGCTCTCTCACCATCCGTGTATTTAACCCTTTGAGCTCTGCCGGGTGAATTTTCACCCACATAAAAACAAAATCTTTTAATTTCTTTCAAAAAGTCTCCATTTTAATTGCAAAAACTGGGTTTTGTAGATTTTACTTGTCTTCTTAAAATCTAGATGGCAGCACTATTCTCTGCAAATATCTAGTAGGTTTTTAATGCGACCTTAAAAACACTCCAATTTTGAAGGTTTAGAAATTTTGTATTTTTCAAGCATTATAAAGAAATCTTTTTCAAAGCAGATAACATTTTTTTCTCTTGGACACATCAAGCATTTAATAATAATTACATGCAAATCACTAAACTGAAAATTTAAATAATTACAGGGGATAGAAATAAGTAATGGTAGAATTTTCTACCAGCAGAGCTCTAAGGACTACAAAAATGTGCTTTGTCACTAGATGGCAGCACTAAAATTACATACCAGACACTGTTTCAGAACCAAAATTTAGATGCTTATAATTTAATTCCAAGGAATTTAAATTTGTGTTTTATTCAGCAGATTGACGAGCTTATTATGTTTTAAATATTTCTAAACAAAAATTAAATATTTTTAAAATCTGTTTCATCTATAAATTTGATTAGTTTGTATTTTTATATTATGATTTAAAAAATTTTAAATTTTGAATTTTCTCATTTAATAAATTTTTAAAATATTTTAATAGTCTTAGAATTTGTTTAAACCATGTAACTACTTAAAATATGTTGAAATTTCAGCAATTATAGTAATTTTAGAATAACTTTGAGGTGTCATTTCTTGTATTTGCGTGTTGAAATGAATGCTCTAGAGATCTGATGGTGGAAAAAATTCCCATGTCCCACAGCCTAAAGGGGGTATTTAAAAAAAAAAATTAATCACATGGTTCAATTTCAGACAGTCCCCTAATCACATTTTAAGTGTTTTTCTAGCATATTTTTAAAATTTTAATAACCCGGAGCTCAAAGGGTTAAAGGTTAATTAAAAACCTATATGGAAAACCGTGGCATGAACCAAGTCGACGTTGCAACTTTGTGAACTCCTTTCGAAGCGCGCTTAGCATAATGCCAAGTTTAAACTTTGAACAAAAGTTTTATTTTAGGTTGTGTAAGAAGAAAAGTTTATTAGTACGTTGAATTTTGGTTTATCAAATGCCAAATGAAGTTTAATTGTGCACTATTTTTATTGTCAGTACCGAATTAAGCTAATCATAAACAGATTATGATAAGATAAAAAAAAAAGAGTTATACAGAATAGCAATATTTGATACTATTTAGGCTTCACATCTCTCTGAACTTTCATGGTATATCCATTTATACTTTTCTAGTACTTATGCACAGCTATACCCCGTTGTACAGCTTTTTACAAAATCGTATTATTCCTTTAGAGAGGATTTTTTTATATATATATATACAGCTACTAATTAATATATTTATTGTACGCAACCCTCTGTGCGCGAGTCATACTCGCACTTGAGCCTAAATTTTTACCCGACTGCCAAGATGGGTTATGTGTTCCACGCGTATCCGGGTATGTGGATTTCTTTATACCTTCGAAACATCCCAGCAGCTGGGTGGATTTTAATGAATGAGGTCTCTATCGATTCGTCTTAACCGACCGATGGTTATAGGATAAGTTTTGTTTTTATAAATTCAAAATGGCGGTTGGCACGAAAAAAAAATTTTACGCACCTTATTGAATGGCATATCATTGGATAGGTCTTTCAAAATGAAGACGATGTTTCATTGACTATTTTACAGTCAGAAACTCCGTTTAAATATTACACAACCTGGAAGTTGTGTAGGTAGAATCTCTAGCTTTACTGCAACTCTAACCAACATAGATATCTATAGGCCTCATCAAAACAGTGTTTATAGATAGGAACTAACTATTAAACACAACTTAAAAGTCATCACAAGTAAATAAAAGAATATGTAAGTAATATAAAAAATAGTTTCACATTGATGAGAAATAATTAATTAGTTCGCTTTTTACGCAGTCGGATTTTTTTATTCTTTAAATTTAATTTTTACTTGTTTGATATATGACACACTCTCATTTGAAGAAAAGCGAAAGACATCCTTGCCGTTCACAAACCCAGTAATCACATGAATAATTCCCTTCTATTCTAATGAATCTTCCATTAGCCACTGAAGCGGCAAAAATGTGCCATACACCATATGAATTCAGTTTACCTTTACCCCGTGGGTAGGATTTCAAGCATGAACACTTTCTACCAATTAACTGCATGTTATTTTCCGTAAGTTTGACAGTAAAAAAGCAACATTGTTATTTAGCCTAAAGGGTTTGTTTAATGAATGATTTGACAGATTTTATGTATGCGATATCTCTGTTTAAAAACTAAATGTCACATTAATAATTTATTTGCCTATATGAAGCTATATATTACTTATATAAAGCTATATATTGCTATATATTGTTATATATCGAAATATATTGCTTATATGAACCTATATATTATGTATGATATATCTCTGTTTAAAAAGTAAATGTCACATTAATAATTTATTTGCCTATATGAAGCTATATATTACTTATATAAAGCTATATATTGCTATATATTGTATATATCGAAATATATTGCTTATATGAACCTATATATTTATATATTGGTCACATGAAGCTAAATGTATGTTGAAAGCGGGTAAACGTTTCATTACGAAGTTATTAAACCAGTGACAGATTGAAAAATACAAACAAAAGCATGTTTCTTATCGTAACGATAGGACGTACCTGCGTACGTCATGGACTCTTCTATTTGAAATACCAGGACGTATGTGCATACGTCCTCATTATAATGTCAGACTGCAATGCTCTAAGCATGTGTTTTTTTTTGTTTTTTTTTTGCGTAGCTAATTGCTATTGTGATTAGGTGAAAATCACAAAATTTGATGTATGTAGAATTCCGCACATTATCACTAAATTGAATATGGTGCTTAAAGAGTTAAAGCGTAAATTTAGGAGAACTCTTTTTCTGTATATGACACATTCTCGTTGAAAAAAAAAAAAAAGAAAAAACAAAGAATGAAAAACAGTATACTCTCGTCCATTCACGACCCCAGTCATCATATTAATAATTTTCTCTTAATTCTAATTAATCTGAATTAATCACTGAAGTAGTAAAAATGTGATTTCCATGAGATGAATTTAGTTTACCACGTGAGTAGGATTTTAAGCATGAAATCTTTTCATATTAGTTGAATGTTATTTCTCTGTAAGTTTGATAGTAAGAAAGTGGCTTTATTTATCCTAAGCGATCTCCTTAATCCAGTCATACTCAATTTGCGGCCCGTGGACCACACGTGGCCCGGCGACCTTTTATGTATGTGCGGCCCAAGACACATAATCATTAATCCCTATTTATGAAATTGAGATGTGCATAATAAGACCTTCACGGTCCTTTTATATATTTTCATTGGTAGGCAAAATCTGTATTATTTATAATTATTTATAATTTGTAATATTTATAATTACTATTTTAAATTATCTTAAAACATCTTAAATGCAGTTATTTTAGTCAAAAGTTCTTTTTACACACAGTCCTATTTGTAATGTAGTGGTGTATACATTTCTCAACCTTCACACTAAACAAACATTATTCCAAATTAATTTAATTTGCACTATATATTTCTACATAAAAAAAAAGTTTTTACATTGAAAAAATGACTGATACATTAAAGAAAACCCCCCAACTTTTACTTTAGCATTTGGAAATTCTGCATTGTTATATTATTACCTTTATACTTTTCATATAGCTAATAATGCTTATTAGGCTTAAACATTGTCCATGTAAAAAATTGGCAGCAAAACATTTTATACCGCTATTTCCAACCAATAATCTTTGCTGCATATTTATAGAAATCTAATTCGAAGTATATTGTATGAAAATAGAAATAATATCAGAACTTATTAAATGCAAAAAAATATTAAATAATAAAGGTATCATGGTCTCGGGGGGTGATCCAGAACTATTGGATATACCAACTTGACCCTTTATAGTCCAACAGCTCCCAAAAGGAAACACGTTGATTTCTCAATGGGAATTTCAATGGTTCAAAATTAAATAAGTAAATTAACTCCGGAATTTGTTTATAATAAAACTTTAAGAGTGAAATTAAGGTTACTGGGTCTTGAGGGGTAGTCTTATCAAAAACTTATAAACAGATCATGAATACAGATAGTGAAATAGAGAAAACCGCCATTTTGTTTCTAATTGAACAACTGCAGAACTACAAAATACAGCTATTAATTAACTAATTAAGCTACTTTAAAAATTCTTTTGTTGTTTTTGGGTCTTGGGGGGTGGTCTGTAATGGCAATAATGGTTAGTAAAGACTATGGTTGCATTCTGCCCACCTGGACTCAATTTTAAGAAATATTCGGAATAATCTCTCTATTCTAAAAAAAAGTAACTCCCGCTGTCACCGCCGCCGGTTTTGAATTTTTTGTGACCGGAGGTCTTTTTTCGTTAATATAAAAAAAATAATGCATACAAAAATATGGAAATCGGTGCTTTTATACAGAAACGGTTGATAAACACGCTAATGCAGACAGTTTTCAAATCGAAGAATTATTTTAAGAGATATTTAATGCTAAATTTGGACAAAATCGTTCCACTAAAAAAGTTCTATAGGAGCAAAATCTATTCAAGGGAATTTAATCATTTTTAGATCATTTTATACGTTTGAAGCTCCCGGTGTGCAGACTGTATTTATTTTCTTAATTTGACTTATTTTTTTAGGTTTTATTTCTATTTTTAATTCAAATTTTCAGCATTTCGAGAGATATTTTTTATTTATTTCAGAAAATTGTACTAATGTAAACTGTTGCCAACTGTATAAAAAGCGCAAACAATAATGTTTGCTTCAAATTAAAAATTTATTTACACGTGACTATTATAAACAGGAAAAAAACTTTCAAATTAGAATTAAATAATTACGTATAAAAAGCAGGAACTTATTTAAAATTACTTCATAAAAACTATATTTACACGTGATTTTAAGAGAGAAAGGAAATTGTAAAATAATAAATTCATTAACATGCGTTAGAAGTCTTAAATAGGAGAAATTACGTCGTATTTACGTCACATTACAGTTATTGCATAAAATGAACACAAAATAATATTGCAACATAGTTTAAATTTAGAAATTACGCTAGGCATTTATTTGATATTTTGAGAGGATACTTTTCAACTATTTTTGTTAGGAAAGCGCAAATAATATTTCATTTCTAACAAAAGTATTTTCATGCGAATATTAAAAAGAGAAAGAATAGTTTGGTCAAAACGTCAGAATAAAAACGATTAATTTAAAATGTCTTATTTAAAAGAACTTTCTTTTCGCTTTGTTAAAAAATACCGGGAGACAAAGACTCTGTTTACTTAATTCCTTTTATATTAGCTTATTTTGAAATGTTGTTACACGTGTCTACGTCATCAATTTATTTTTATTTCGACGTTTTATTTGTATTTTTATTAATGTTGTACTAATTTATTTGTTCTTTTGTTATTTAAAATAAAAATTGTCAATTTGTATAATTTGGCGAAATTGGTCGACGGGATAATCAAGTAGTACCGCAGCGGGTTTGGCGTTAAAATTCCCCAATCAAAGAGAAATGAATAGAAATCCGTTTATAGGGAGATCGCCACTGTTTTTTAAATTATAATTCAATCTTTCGAAATCATTTTAAAGCCGATCAAATTAGCGTGCATTTAGAGTCTGCGGTGTCTGTATGAGGGTTGGCGAGCATAGCTCGTAGGGGGCCGAGACCCCTAATTTTAATTTAAAAAAAAATACAAATTGCTCAATATCTTGGAAACTAAGGCCCGTAGGCTGATTTTACTGCATCAAATTTAGGTGTAGGCCACTTCAGTAAACTTTTCCTCTTCTCTTTATTGGTGCCCTTCATTTTATTCTAACTAAATTAGCGTCCCTTGTGTGGGGGCCTTGTTAGATCATATTCATAACTTTTTTTATAGTACATTTTAACATTTTTGGTCATTAAGAACATTTCTTATCTTTACCTACACCTTTTTCTTCTTTTCTCTATTTTGGCGCCCCTCCCTTAACTATAAATTTTCCAACTTTTTAATGAATTGAGATAGAACTTTGATTCTTTCAATGTAATGGTTCACTTAAAGAGTGATAATTGTTCCGCGCATTATCCCCCCCCCCGCCACACTTCCTTCCCCTATATTGCTTAACTTTTACAACATTTTGACTTATTAATACTTTAATTTGCTTTTTTCGACATTATAATAGTCAGTCTTAATGTTGGTTGTCCCGTTAGTCATGTCACTTTTTCTAAATGCAACAACTTCTTCTTGAAAAGCATTCCCACTTGAAATTTCGTACCCTATGCATAATCTTGCCTAACTTTACATACTTTAATACTATTTGAGATAGAGAACAGATCTTTCTACAACTTAAAAATATAATGGATACTAAGAATGCTGTGGGGGGAGGTGCCGGGGGTATTGTTCATAAATTACTGTGTAACCTACTTTTCCTTTTCAGGCAAGTGCTGCGGGACTTTTGGTTTCCGGGTGAGTACAAGTTAATTAAATAACTTTTGAAAAGCAAAACTAACTTCAGTATTAAAATAACAAAAGAAATAATGTTAATTAAATGACAATTAAATGACTTTTAAGTCTTTTCTCGTCTGAGTCCAGGTCACGAGATCCTCCAGGTTTATTCTAATTATGGGTGGCTTCCAACAATCACTTTCACCTGTTATTTAATTGTTTTCGTTTACTATTGGGAGAATGGGAAATAAGGTAGTTATGTAAAAACTGTACAAATTGAATTTGATGTAAATACTTGAATTTGCCTTTTATTATGACTAAATCATATGCACTTTATTATTATTATATTCTATTATTATTGTCATATTATTATAAATATTGTTATCAAGAGTAAATATTATGATGCAACCATAACTACTCATAATTAAGTTAAATGAGAATATTGAGTAAATGATTATTGAAATATAAATAACTGTTACATATGTACAAAGCAGCAAAATATAACTTCAATTGTTTTTATTAATACTGAATAATAACTTGCTTTTAATCAGTGTACAAACTTCTGGGGCATGGGAAGTATTTCACATGTATTCCCCCTTCTTTGTTTGGCTTTAATCCTCTATCCCTATCTTTTATTTAATATTTCATTTTTATTTTTATTTATTATTCAAAATTTCCCCCTTTTTCGGCCTTTAATTTTGTTTTCTCTTAGTCATTTACGGTAGCTACGGCTACTGGTTTTTGCTCTTTTCTTTCTATATACCTTTCCTTCAAAGATGTATGACCGGGTTCTGGTGGACCCCTTGACCTACTAAACTGCATAATAATTAATTAAATCACAGGTCAACCTAAACTAAACAACATAGTTAAGATAGTTAGTGAAAAATAGTTGTGAAGGATAATGGCAGACACGCCACAGTCATATAATAGCTCGTCCATAAGTGACAGTTCAACAATTATAGTGAGTAGCACAGTAAAAACGCAAAAGAAAAAATCAAAAACAATGAGTAATTCCGTGAAGAAGAGTAATTCTGAGAGGTTTGCGGAGTTTTATAAAATAGCTAACAAACAAAGGTCATCTACTCAAGAAAAAAGTATTATGAAGAAACACAAAGAAAAATTAGAGGAAGTGCTAGGAGAGTATTATATTGAATCCCAGAAGAAAGAAAATAAAATAGCGGAATTGCATCAAAATAACCTTGAGTTAAATGCAGAAAATACAATCTTGAAGAAGCAAATCAAACAATGGGAAAGTAATGAAATTAATGCACAGAATGATACAGTAGCTTCACAGAATGAAAACGAGGAAGTCAATAGTGAAAATAGGAAGGAGCCTCGGGGAGACATGGAGACAGTGCAGAATGAGAATGACGAAGAGAATAATAAAAATAATGAAGAAAACAGTCAGAGAAATACCCTAAACATGTCTCTTAGAAGTAGAACTCCATGTTCTTAATCAACACCAATGAAAACACCATTGAAAACACCATTGAGAATACAAGAAAAGTAAGATAAAACATTAACAGAAAATATCCAAACATTAAAATCAACGCCAAAAATAAAAAGACTGACAATATTTCAAGAAAAATTGGCAGAGAAGATGGAAATTAATGAATTAATAAATATACTCACGACAACAAACTATCAGAAAGGAACAGGTGGCAAAGAAGAAGTGGAAAAGTATGAGGAAATAATAGTGAAGAAAATTGACAAAATAGTTCAAGAAAATGATACACTGAAAAGGGAGATAAAAAATCTGCAAAAGACAATGCAAGACAACTATAATATACTTGAACAAACAAATACTGAAAGACAGCAGAAAATTAATGCACTAGAAGAAGAAATAATCAGTTTGAAAGCAAAGAATGCAAATAACAGTGACAATAATCTGGTGGATCTGCATAAATCATTGAATGTGATTGGTGACTTGCATAGAGAAAGTTCAGATGAAGTTGAGAGGTGCAAAGAGAAAATAATAGAACTGGAAGAAATCAAACAAACAAATGAGAAAAAAATAAAAGAATATGAAGACATAATAAAAGAGATGCTTGACTTAATAACAAAGGGTGACGAAGTGATAAAGATGATAACAGAAAAAGATGAAAACGGTTTGATCTGCTCACATATTCATATAATGAAGAAACTGCAGAAAATGGAAGAAGAAATCCAGAAAAAAGATAGTGAGAATAGTCAGAAAAGTGTGGCACAGGTGGACGATAAGGAAACAAGCATAGATATGAAAGAACAACTATATTCATCCAAAGTAAAGAAAGTATCAAATGTGCAACAGATTGGGCCGACAATGCACAAGCGCTACTCTAAGTCTGCAGTGCTCATTGAAAGAACTAATACACAAATGTCGCTAAACGAGATAAGAACGATTCTAACCAGAGAGACTAGAGGAAAGACAAAGATCAAAGATATATTGTGTAGACCGGCAAGAGATGGAAATACCTTGATTATTAAAGGAAAGACCGAGGACGAAACACAGGAACTCCTAAAAGCAATTGAAGAAGTGCAGTCCTGGAACGACTCAATTACTATAACTATCAAATCCAGCAACTTAAAGATAATAATTATTTTGGGAATACCTTTAAAGAATTTAAACATGAGAAGATAAGAGAGGAAATACAGAAACAATACACTACAGAAACACCAATAAATATAGTCAAAGACCCTAAAATCAGAGTGGGAGCAAAAACATATCATCTGGTTCTAGAAGCAGAGGACTGGGTTGCAGTTAACCTTCTAAGACAACAGCAGTTCAAGCTCCATTTTAACATCTGTCAAATTCAACTCTACCTACCAGTGATCAGGTGTACCAACTGCCAAAGGTACGGGCATACACAAGAGTAACGCAGAGGTCAGGAGGTGGGCAGATACTGTGCAGGCAGTCACAAAAAGAGCAAGACGAAATACTGCTATTATATGAAACGAGAGAATGAACATCGCTGTATAAATTGCCTTGGTATAGCAGGTATTTTCCCACATGATGCAGCGTCTCGGGATTGACCGGTCTTCCAAGCACAAATACAACAACGCAATAACTACGCCAAAAGCATAATACAAAATTCAATCCGTCAGAAGCAATAGAAAGTATAACAATATCTGAAAATCAAAACAAAGAAACAAACTAACAACCAACAGTTACAATATTAAAAAATCCCTGCCGGCCCGGCTTACAGGCGGAGGTAGATTTCGGAGTTAAGTATATTAATTGCTCCAACAAAAACTAAATCATGATTAGATATAAATCCACTTTAACAGTTTTATCTGGCCGCTTTTGACGAGTTTTTATTTCATTTTTATATAATAGCTGGTTTTATCAGAATCATGTTAAGGCGGTATTAAAAAAAAAAAAAATACTTTTCCATGTTCAACAACTCAAAATTTTCTGGCAAATTTTCAGATTCATTTTTAATAGAAAAAATACGAAACTTGCTGACGTGATTTTTGAAAAGATTTATAAACGGCATGTGTTCCTGTTTTTCTTTCAACATTGAAACTTGATTAATAAACAATTATTTTCTCAGTAGGGCAACATTTTCCCTTTCTAACACAATCGCTTCGGGAATTTCTGTTCAAAATGCCCACTTTGACATCATTTTTTGAAATATATTCTGCCTCTATAAAAAAAAAAAAAAAATCGATCATTGCGTTACATTATATAGTTTCTGAAGAAGAGAATCTATCAATTGGATGCCTTTGAGAGCAAAAATGAATTTAAAAATGAGTCAGAAAATAAGCAGTTTGGATTTGAATACTCCCTTAATACGATAATTTTTCCAACACAATCCGCTTCGGGAAATTCGGTTCAAAAGGCCCACTTTGACAGCATGTTTTAAAATATATTCTGTTTCTATCAAAAAATTGACCATTACGGTACATTATATAGTTTCTGAGTAAGAAAAGTTACAAATTAAAAGCCTTTGAGAGTAAAAATGAATTGTAAAATGAGTCAGAAAATAGGCAGTTTGGATTTGAATACGCCCTTACTAAGATGATTTTTTTCTTCAACCGCTATGTATTTTTAATTTGTTTTTGCTGTAAGAATTCGTCCTATCCAAAACTTGTCTATATAGATGTTGTAGACAATATTAAGAAGATATATGATAAATTCGTGGGGATTTTATATCTTTTGAATTGACGGAGTTGTGGATTTTTTTCTTCTTCAAACGCCCTTTTTGTTTTCGTTTTTAATTTTTTTTGCGGTACGAATTGGTCCTATCAAAAACTTGTGAATATAAAAGTTGTAGATAATGTTAAGGAGATTCATGATAAAATTAATTGGATTTGATATCTTGAGAATTGACGAAGTTATGAATTTTTTTCTCCAAAAAACCCTATTTTTTGCGCCCCTTGAGCCCATTTTTAATTTTATCAAAAATCTGTGATGCATAAATTTTTGGTCCTATTTTTAGGAGTAATAAAAACTTTAAACTGATTTGATATGTACAAAATTTAAGAAGTTATGGTTTTTTTTTCTATTTTCACAAAACCACTCCCTATTTCCAGCCCCTTGGCCTGATTTTGCCCATTCACGAACTTGACCGAGATTTTATGCCCATTGATTTTATGTATCAGTTTGGAAGAGATTTGCGCAGAATTGTGGAAGTTATCGTGTCCAGAAGAAAGTGATATATATAGATAGATACATAGATAAATAGATAGATAGATAGATAAAGTTTTTTACTGAGGGTGGTTTTGGGCTCTAGGGGTCATGATCGGTGTAGATCTGCAAAAATTTTTCAGAAATTCCAACATAGAAACGACGTCAATAGGTAGTATTTCATACGAAATCTACCTAAAAATACAGACCCTACTACAACCCAAAATGTTAATAAAGTAAATGAATTAAACTTCTTACAAGTAAACTTACATACATCTCGTGCAGCAACAGAAAATCTCACAGGATATGCAAATAGGAATAAAATTGATATACTACTAATACAGGACTACTACCATCCAAAAGGCACTGTCTGGGCAATCCCAAACACATCATGGCAAGTCTTTATGTCTACACAATTGACAGCTGCTGTAGTCGTAACAAGAGGTGATGTGCAGGCCGTGGAGTCATATAAGGATGACAATGCTGTGTTTGTGAACATCACAACAGTGAAAGGTCTCATAAAAGTCGGTTCAATTTATTCCAAGCCAAGAGGCAATCTACTAGAAGATATGAAATGGATAAATTTCTTTACCCCATTGACTAACATCATAGTTAGAGCCGACCTGAACGTTCATCTGACTCTCTTGGGTTATCAGAGCGAGGATAAACCTAGTAACCTGCTGCCATACCTTATATTATTCCACAAACACATCTTAATTAACGATAATGAAGCCCCGTCTACATTCATAGGTGAGGTAAATAGGCCTTGTGAACCAGGCGTTACCTTGTGCACTCAAGACTTGTCTGATAATCTAAAGTCATGGTATCTGGATGACATCTCATATTCGGCGTCAGACCACAGGTATATTAGATTTTCTTTATCTCTAAAGCCTCATCTACTACAGCTTAATACATACAAAACCAAATTCACTAATTTTACTAAATTTAACAAATTATTTAAACCATTACAGAATCAATTACAAACTAATTTGGATAAAGTACAAACAATACAGGAACTGGACAATTGGCTGGAAGTCTTCAACAATACAGTAAATGAAGTATGTAAAAAATCATTAAGAATTAAGAAAACTAAACTATACCCGCAATTTAGCTGGTTGGATGATAAATTAAAATCACAAAGGAATAGAATTTCGGCCCTGTATAAAAGACTTAAAAGTTCAGGCAACCCCAAATGGAAGATCGAAATAAATAAAAAACGGGCAAAATATAAATTAATGATAAAAAATGAAAAACTAAAATCATGGCAAAATTTTTGTACAAAATCCTCTGAAAAATTTGGACAAGCATTTAAAATAGCTACAGGTAAAAAACTAAAGAACCACCATTTTATATATACATTATTAGAGCGTTCCACCCCATATTGCACAAAATCAGATATATTTAAACAATTACTAGATCATCATTTCCCCATCCCAACTATATTAAATCCGCAGTTACTGGACCCGGCATCGGGGGAGACGGCTCAGTTCCCCCCCCCCCCCCCATCTTTCTCAACAAAAGAAATTAAATCGCCTCTTAAAGAGCAGAATAACTTAAAAGCCCCAGGTCACGACAAACTAGATGCCTTTATACTTAAAAATATTTTTAAACACTTTAAACATCTTTTTATTGATCTCTTAAATAAATGTCTTTTGCTTAATCACTTTCCCAGTTCATGGAAAATCGCGCAGGTAATCTTCTTTGCAAAGTTAAATAAAGACCCAAAACAGCCAAAATCATATAGGCCCATTTGTCTGCTCCCGATGCTGGGGAAAGTCTATGAAAGACTCATAAAACATAGATTATTGTACTACTTGGAAAATAAAAATTATTTTAATAAATTTCAATTTGGTGTTAGAGAGGGTAAAAATACAATACAACTACTACAATTATTAAGGGATAAAATTAAAAACTATTTAAATAATTACAAATATTGCGCGATTCTTTCATTTGATATAGTTGGGGCATTGGATAATATTGACTGGCTAACATTAAAAAACATAATAAAAGCATTACCAATACCAAAATATCTTCAAAACATTCTACTTAGCTTTCTTACCAATCGAAAAATAATTACGGATTATCTTACAAATCAACTTAAAAGACACATACATCAGGGATGTCCGCAGGGGTCGTGCTTAGGCCCGCTCCTGTGGCTCCTTATTGCAGATATTATATTAAATCAATTCTACTAAAAGTTTGAAGACCTCTATGCCTTTTGTGATGATTACAATATGATCATTAAAGTCAACTCAAGGAAACAATTTGAGGATGAGGCGAACGAGAAAATTGAATTTTTTAGAGTAATATGTGAAAACTTAAAACTTACCACTTCACCAGAAAAAACAATATTTATGTTACTGGGCAAAAATCTAATGGAAAAAAGGAAACCTATTTTGTGACTGGGGGACAGAAAAATCAAACAAGAAAAACAAATTAAACTGTTAGGAATAACTTTTCAAGAAAACCTAAACTGGGATTTACGTATTCAAAATATCAAAAGTAAAATTCTAACTCTAACTTCATCAATAGAGTTCACTCAGCGACTTGGGGTGTCAACAGGGAGTACCTGAGGAGTTGGTACGTTACAGTGCTGGAGAAAGTCATAGAGTATGGCTCGGAGGTCTGGTTTGATGATCTTCGGGTCATTGATAAGAGGAGCCTCCAGAGCATACAACGCCGATGTCTTTTCTACATCACAAAATGTTATAAGAACGTGGAAACTCATACACTACAGGTGCCCCTGGGCATCCCGCCATTACTGTTAACACTCTACAACAAATCTCTTAAAAATAAAATATTAGCTAACAAAGACATATTAATAATGAATAATAGTGTTCTGTTAAATGATGATATCCAACCTAAAATTTACAAATACGTCACCAACACAGAAATCGTAATTAATAATCTAATATTAAAAAGCAGTAAACCAACATTTAAAATGCACAAATAATGCGTGAAAAGCAGCAAACAGCTGTTTCGAATCTGCAGCGAGATTCGTCTTCAGTGCAAGATAGGGAAAAAAGAACAGCGTGCTAGAAAAAGCAAGGCTGAGCAAAATGATAGACAGTGACGCGTTGCCTTATATACCCTATGCGGGTAGCGAAAGCGCCAGAAACAACCAATAAGAGAGAAGCAGTGGAAACGACTGGGTGGACAAGTAGCGACATCTACCAGAGAAGGAGAGTAAAAGAAACCAAAAAAGAGGAAATTAAATTAATGCTTTCCAAATACTTGGAAAATCTGGAGTACTAGATAAGTCATTGAATAAAGAGTGAGAATTTTTAATGATGTGGTAAGCTTCCCAAAAATCAAGATCAAGGTTAGAAGAACATTTTTGGATACTGGTGGCTGAGGAAAAATCGTGTTGAGAAGATCAAGAATGTTGAGTAATAGAAGAACGTTTGAGCTCCTGATTTTTAACATAACCTTCATGCTCTTTCAAACGAAATCTAAGAGCACGTTTAGTCTGGCCAATATAAGAAAGGCCACACTGGCAAGAGATTTGGTAAATACCCCAGTTATCTAGGCGATCAACGGGGTGTTTGAGATTTGAAAAAGAGATTTTGTTAACACGAGAAAAAATAACATTAAAATCAAACCTTCTTAAGATTTTAGCAACTTGCTGGCTGATTTTAGGAAAAAATGGTAACACAACTGAAATATTAGAGTTGGAATTAGAATGCTTTTCAGAATGGACGGGTTTCGTCAATTTCTTTTAAATAGAATCAATAATATTAGAGGAATAACCACGATCAACAGCAATAGCTTTGAGGTAATAAGTTCAGCACTAAGTAACTGAGAAGTGGAACAAATATTGGTAGCCCGAAAAACAAAAGTATTGAAAGCAGCGAATTTCTGGTTAGGGGGATGAGAAGAATGCCTGTGAGGTGGGAGACTGACAGCAAAAGGTTTACGAAAGACGGTAGTCTGAGAGCCATTTTCACAACGAATAACAACAATTTTTTCCCTATCTTGCACTGAAGAAGAATCTCGCTGCAGATTCGAAACAGCTGTTTGCTGCTTTTCATGCGTTATTTGTGCATTTTAAACGTTGGTTTACTGCTTTTTAATATTCCTGCACAAAGGATTTAATTGCTATTTTAATAATAATCTAATAGTCGTAAAGAACGAACTTAAACAATCAAACATTATAAAAATATATACGGATGGATCCCACGCCAATTCAAACACCACATTTGCAATAGTAGCATACTCACAAAATAATAAAATTTACGAAAAAGTCAAACGTCTACAAGAAGGCAATTCGATATTTCAGGCGGTGGTCGAGGCGGTTCAATGGGCCCTGCCGTCTAAATACACTAAATTCCAAATCTTTTCAGGTAGCTTATCAACAATATTATCACTCTCTAATTTATTCCCAAACAATATCACGATTTTCAATTTATTTAAACTAATCACAGAACATAAAAATAAATTAATATAGCTAACATGGATTAAAGGACACGCAGGAAATTTTGGTAATGAACTGGCGGACAAACTGGCGAATGATGCCGCCCAGTACTGCAACCTACCAATTTGCCGGGAAGTAAAACTTCCCTGGTCGTTTTTGAATAAGAGTCTAAGAACATTTTTATTGGATAGGTGGCAGTACAGCTGGGATAACTCAGAGGGAGGCAGATTCACCTATGCAATTGTACCAAAGGTTCAACTTTCGTTATTATGCAAGGAAAGGTTCTCAGCTTACTTCTTGACAGGCTGCGGCAGTTTTCCGACCTTTTTACACAGTATAAATAAAAAAGAAGATGATCTCTGTCAATGTGGTCGGCGTGGAGATCCAGTACACTATCTTTTCGAAAAATGTAAGTTTATGAAATACAAATTTACTAGAAAACATCCACAACTGCTAGACGATATATTAGAAATTTTAAATAACAAACAGTCCTTCAGTCAGCTTTAACAAAATTATAATATTCTTAATGAAAAATACTCGTTTATTAAGTATAAATTCATGCTAGTATGATTTGTACCTGTGGCCTGACAATGATGTGAGATGCGGAAATGGAATTATAGTGGAAAGGAGTGATTCATGATTGGTGTAGTTCTTTTAGGTGTCGTATTGCATTCAACTAGAAATATTGAAAATAGTAAAATATTACAAAATTAATTGAATTGCAAAAGTATTGTAAATAATGCAAATAATCAATTGAATTACAAACGTATTGTAAATAATGCAAATAATCAATTGAATTGCAAACGTATTGTAAAGAATGTAAATAATCTGGTTACTGCTGAATATACTAACTAACGTTCCCCGGATTGCGGTCCGGCAAAGGTGATAGGAACATCAAGCACTGGGCTAGGGGCTTGAATCAACCATCAGCCACAAGCAGGTTCCCAGGGTGGGTGATTAGATTAGATTAGATTAGTGGAGTTAATGTTTTTTGGCGACATTTTTTTCCGCGACAAACGTTCAGTCCTACTGATTATATTAACATTAATGTATAGCTTTGTATACTGTTTTTGTTATCTTACTATTTAAATTAAACTTTTTTTACATTATTATATAAGTGCGTTGTGGCCCGACTATCATCGCAAACGTGTGCTTTCGGCCCACGAGGAAAAAAGTTCAGAATGGCTGGCTTAATCCTTTGACTATGTGTAGGGACCACTGTTTTCGTATCATTTTTTGATAAATAGTCTCTGCTATACACCTATGCTAAGGTATTTTCAAGAAAAATGTGCAACAAATAAATATTTTTGTAAATTGTGATACGATTGAATATAAAATGTAATCCTGGTCCCTAATCAAAGAATTATTGAATAGTTTGTCATTTTTTATGTAGACTTTCCAACACAGCTAAGATGTATAAATTATTTCAATACTTTTTACTGTTCTCACTATAAAATACAAGGCTCTGTTTACTCTAAAGATTGAATACAGATATTTGATTTTCTAGGAACTTTTTAAAAAATGAAATGTGTAAGATTTATTTTATACAAATGAGAACAATAACCATTTTTCCAAATGTTTAAAAACTTATATATATATTAGTAAAATTGGTTCAGCAGAAAGATCAGGGCAGATGACTAAAAATCACACTTCTGTTTTAAATATATAGATTATATAAAGGAATTTACATTGCATTTTACAGTGTGTGATTTCGATTTCATTATTTTCAAAAGTGAAGCATTTTCGTCTGTGAAGAATTTCAAAGCAGCTGGGCTGTGAAAATGACGCACTTCTACAAAACATAATTCAGTTTTAAGAATTAAAATACACGCTTTTTCATAAAATGGCGTCATTGCATCCGCTAAAGCAATCCACTTTTACAATCCAGTCTTAAACTTCGTCTATAGAAAAGTATGCATATGACGTCATTATCGCGAAATAACAGACAATATTCTTGACATAGCTCGTATTTTAATTTCAACTTTTTTTTTCAGGTTTTATGAGAAAATGGCAACAAAAAGATACAGTATTCTCCTATTATTGACTATTTTCTGTTTACTTTCAATAGAAATAGGGTTACTTTTGTAGCCACGATTAGAAAAATGGTATTAAAAACTACAAAAAAAAATTAATATCTCAAAATTAAATTGAGATACAGCTTTCAAACAAATTGCATTTATAAGAGCATTTTTTTCCTCATACGATGGTGCAAAAATTTAAAATGTGCGATGTTTTGAAAAAAAAAAAATTGCAGTAGAGAAACTTGCAAAACCGAAATTTTATTTCAAATTTCCAAGTGTTGCCATTCGTAAAATGACGTATGCGTTACGCACAGATATGTTTGTCCTTTATAATATAGAATAATATAGATATGAAAAAAGCTTTAGATATTCCAATGGAACTGAAATGTATAAAATATTTCATATTGTTTTACTGGACACAATAAAATAAACAGCTCTGTTTACTATTAAATTTTAATATAAATTTCAACGAAATAAGCTTTCAGTTTTCAGTCACGTTATAAAACTATTAACTAGAAAAAAGGAAAAAGAAATGTCTAATTCAATGATTTCTTGAGAAAATCAGGTTAGTAAGTTTTTTAAATGTCGATCGATACAATAAACTATTATCAATAATAAAAAATAAAACAATTAATGTAAAAAAAATTAAGTCCATGCCTAATTAGGTCAATAAAGAAAAAATTCATTTTAGTTACTTTAAAATAATTAATTAATTTAAACTTAATTAATTAAATTTAATTAAGGAATTAATATTTGAAAAAACTGTATTAACATCAAGTGTCATCTACTACAAATTTTAAAAAATGTATTTGAACTTGAGTGGATGAATAAGTATTTTATTAACGATTAAAAATTTGAACAAGATATATACCAGGTGTCCCAAAAATGACTCATGGATTTTAAAATTCAATAACTTGCAAACGGTGATAGACATTTAAAAAATTCTTGCAGGAGAGTTATGCATGATGTCAGGAGTTTCTTTACTGTGATTTTTTATTTTAGTTCGAATTTCAAACAATAGATGGCGCTGAGAACAATAGGTGCTCAGTCCAGACCCGATTTTTGGTACTTCGGGATTCATTCAATACATTTTAATCTCCTTTTTTCGCATGGAAGAAGATAGAGGCCAAAAAATCGAGCCCGGATTTAGCGGTTATTAATTGCAGCGCCATCTATCGATGCTATTTTTAACTAAAACTGAGAATCGCAACATAAAAACTCCTGACATCCTACATAACACTCCTGCAAGAATTTTTTTAATATCTGTTACCGTTTGCAAGTTATTGAATTTTAAAATACATCAGTCACTTTTGGGACACCCGGTAAGTAAATATATATAGGGAGAGTGTGAACTAACAGTAGGAATTGAAAAAAAGACAAATGTTCCTTTTAATCTAGGAAAATAGTACAATGTAACTGCAAAAGAAAATGTACAATAACTTCTTTTGACTTACCACATTTCCAAAAGGTGTTCTTTATCTTTAGAAATCCCAGAAACCGATATGCAGGGTGTCCCTAAAACATTAACCTCGGTTTCCTTAAATACTGATCATAGACATATATTATAAATTACAAAGTTACGTAAAAAAGGGTACAGAATTTTATGAAATCGGTTTTTCAGGGGATTAAATTTGAAGAAATACAAAGTTTTACTTGTTATACGGCCCCCTTACAAAAAATTTCCCATTGAGTAAAATGTGACCCATACACTAAGAAGGTCATGTACAAAATGTCAGTATTTTATCGTAAAAAGTCGCAGAGATACAGAAATACATAAATGCTGACTTAAACCACTTCTCGATGCCTGGATATGAGTTTGCAAAGGGGAAAAATCATATCCGATGATCTCATTTCAGGGATCGTACACAAATTACGATAGAAAACAATCATTGGCACTGAATTTAAAACATTTACATTTTAATTTATGATTAACCTCTGACCAACTTTGTTTAAGCATTCTCTGCGACTTTTTATGATAAAATGCTGAAATTTTCTACATGACCTTATTAAGTGTATGGGACACATTTTAATAATTGGAAAAAAATTTTGTACGGGGGCCGTACAAAAATTAAAATCTTGCATTTCTTCATTTAATCCCCTGAAAATTTTAATCGATTTCATTAAATCCTGTACCTTTTTTTACGTAGCTTTGTAATTTATAATATGTGTTCTATGATCAGTATTTAAGCAATAGAAACCGAGGTTAATGTTTTAGGGACACCCTGCATTTTAGAGATTTAAAGAAGCATTTACAGAAATAAAGTTTCTTTTGCTGCCATTGATCTTCGAAAATGTTTCCCAGTACATTTTATAGTGTATTAATCAATTTCCTCAACCCAAAATATAGATTTTTTTTTAATGCTATCCATTCTCAAGTAAACATTTTAATGTTTAATAAACATGTTTTACAGACAAAACGATGAATTAATACTAGAAAGACGGCGAGCGGTCATTTTGACCGCCATCAAATGAATATATTTCGGTTCGAACCAGAAATTTCTTTGTAAAACTAGTTTAAAAGATGCAAAGGAAAAAAACTAGTTAAATAAATAAGATAATAATTTAAAATAAAAATACTGGTGTGAAATATTTTTATAAACTTTGAGTAAAATTCCCCGTCTTTGTAGTGTTAAGGGGGTTCTGGACTCATTTTAAAATAATTTTTATTTATTGAGTTAAAATTTTGAAATTTTTTGTGATGGTTAACCATATGATTTGTAAACAAAATCACGTAATAAAACTTCTTATAGTGTTTTTTAAAAAAAAAATTAAATTTAATATTTATTAAAAAAGTGGGGTAATTTAAAATCATTATAAATCAAAATAGTATCTGTAGAATTTCAATTTGTTTTCATTTAAATAAACAGAAATATATAGGCTTTAATTTTGATTCAGCATTTTTAAAAATATTAATTTATATAAAAACAAGTAATATAAATTTTTTTAAAGTCAATTCCTACTTAGTCAATAGAGTCAAAACACTGTTTTAAACACTAGTGTCGTGAAGGAAATTTTCACCTTGTTATTAATAAACTTTATAATATACTTACAACTACTTAAAAGGTGACAAAAACATATAAAAATATTATTTAATGCAACCCGAGATCTTTCGAACACACACGCGTTCATTTTCAAAGGGAAAAAGATGATTGACTAAATAGAAATACATTTTAAAAACAAAAACAAAATAGTACGCATGCGCAAGCGGAGCTCAGTCTATTTCTCTGCAGACGGGTGAAAAGATCAGTTCATATTATCAGGAGCATTTTAAACACAAAAACAAAATAGTATGCATGTGTTCAGTCCATTTCTGCAGAAGGGTGAAAGTCCTACTAAGTCCTACTTAGTCATCAAAGAAAAATTTAATATAATCCCTTAAGCTAATATTAGTTTTGTTGCATTAAAATATCTGAAATTGTTGATTTTCTGTAAGCAAGTAAACCCTGTTGGTTTACAATGGAAATCTATGGTAATTTGGTGAAGTATAGAGATATCGCCAAATTGGCGTCACTTTTAACGACTCATTTTGGTCACCAAATTTGGCGATATATCGACAAGTTGGTGATAAACTTGACGGTATTTGGCGACAGAACAGGGATCCTCCTATGGTAATCCCCTTACAGGTATGGCGATCCATTAAATGCTGTTCAATAACCAATGGCCGCCATTTTGTCTCCCATGTAAAACTAAAATTAATTAATTTAATTAATGAATTAATATTTGAAAAAATTTATTAACATCAAGTGTCATCCACTGCAAGTTAAAAAAAAATTATTTGAACTTGAGTGGATGAATAATAAGTATTTTATTAACGATTGAAAATTTGAACAAGATATATATAGGAAGAGTGTGAACTAATAGTACGAACTGTGTTAAAAATATTTAAAAAAATAATAAAAAAATGATGGAACTTGAAAAAAAAAATCCTATTTTCAAAATTAAACATTTTTTTTTTCAAATTTGCTGAATCAAAATTAAGGTAAACCAATTGAAAAAGATCTGTTCCAAGTTTGAACCATTTATCTTTAACGGTTCTGGACGTATAACAATTTAAATTTGAGAAATGGTGAAAAACCCATCATGAAGAAAAACGCATTTTCACAAGAAGTCGTTTTCACGACAACCATTGCTTGAAATCTAGATTTTGAAAACAAACCAAAACGAAAAAATTTATATTTCCTATACTAATTAAGATAGAATCATGATTTATACGTCATTTTAAGCAGAAAGAAACGGAGAAATTTTTAATGCAATAAAAGTTTTTAAGAAAATTTGAAGAGTTTTGTGTCCCGGACCCCTTTAACGGCATTAAGATTAACATTAAAATTAATATTATTGGCTGTATAAATTCCATTACTCAGCTGAAAATGTTTAACATTAAAACTACCGCGAGGGGTCAAATGACCCTTTTTTTTTTTTTTTTTTTTTTTTTTTTTTTAAATTTCTTAAACTAAAACATTCCAAAATTTCTTTATATTTCACGACTTTTATTAGAATGTATGATATGATCATATTATTTCTTAAAATGCCTCATCTCCGAACTACTTTTTTGCCTAGAAAAAAATATTTTAGGTTTAACAACCGCAAGGGGTCATTTGACCCTTGAATAAATGTATGTTAAATCATTAAGGTATAATTTTTTTATTTTGTAAGAACATCAGTAAATTGCGTTTTTTCGCTATTACATTATTTATTCTACTGTATTACATCATATTTGTTAATGTATGATGGTATAATTAGAAATTGACTTTATTCCGAGTGAGATTCTAGTTTGAACATTTCAGGTTATATCAAGAACGAAATAATCTTAAAAATATGTGGTGAACCTAAACAAATTTGCACAATATTTGTTTATTAAATTTTCGAATTTCTTGAAACAATTTCTTTTCTTAAATTTTTTGCGTAATTATATCTATATTTACTTTAACCCTTTGCAGGGCAAGAAATTGTGTTTCGGTAATGTCGAATTCACACCGGAATCTGCAAAAATATTTATTGCAAAATAGGGAAAAGCAATTTTACGACTTTTTTCCATCAAAGTTAGAAAAGTAAAATTTAAAAAAGTTTTTCTGGTGCGAATCTTCATTAATCGAAGGTGGGGTAAAATATCTCTCACCGCCCCTCAAGGGGTTAATAAATAAACAATTTGTAATGATTATTTGAAAAAAAAAATTTTTTAATTCATACACCAAAGTGTATCAACTGGTATATTTTTCGCAAAACATCGTAAAATATATAACTGTTTATATAGGGGTCATTTGACTCCTTCCGGTAGGAATATAAAAAAATATCGGTACGGTTAGTGTTAAGGAGAATAGATAGTATCCGAAAATCTATATTCCGAACTGAGGAAACTGATAAAGAAATACTACAAAAATACTCGGAAACGTTTCAGAAAATCAGTGGCAGAAAAAGATTTTATATATATATATGTATATATATATATAATTACTTCTTTCAATCTTGAAAGTATATTGCTTTATGAGGTTCTAAATGTAAAAAAACGCTTTCCGGAATCGTGGTTAACTTGGAAGAGGTTATTGTATATTTTCGTTCGTGGTTTATATTATATCTTCGTAGATTAAACAAGTCGTCAATTGTACGTCAAACGTGGCAAATGAGGTGCGGTCGTATATTAAGGCTGTTCTCAACTGTTCTGCTCAACAAGCACAAAACGTTTTGATACATTTATAAATTCATTTTTTAACGGATAGATATAAAATTGGAAGGCCTGACTATGGAAGCGATTTGGAATCGAACTGTCTTTTCCATTTTTTGATCAATAAATTACCTATTGAGTTATAAGCGATTCTGATCACGTGACAAAGATGTTTTTCTACCTTCACTGGCTGGTTCTTCTGCTTTCTTCGGGAACTTCGGTTCAAAACATCAACTTTTTTCTGAAAAATCTATTGCGTTTGCAAAAAAAAAAAAAAAATAACCCGGAAAAACAGCTCGATTGCATAGTTTCTGAACAACAACACCTGCTAGTTTCATGCAATTCCGACCAAAAATAAATTTAAACTTATGTCATAAAGTTGCCCTTTTGGATTTGACAACAGCCTTAACTAGTTTTATAAATATTCAGATCTTGGTGCAATAGCTGTTCCACTCTTATGCAAAAATGCATGAATACAAAATTTATTGTGATTATATATATTAAATTGAGTAATACGGAAATAATAGGACTCCATCTTAAATAGGACGTCGTCACCATTGCAACCTAGAATCATTACCTATCATGGGCTATTATTGAATTAATTACGCATGACAGGATTTAACAGGTTGAAGAAAACTTTTATTAATATCTTTTTAAGTTGTGATTCGATTTTCACAAAATGTGAAATAACTCGACAAAATTCTGCAACGATTATATATATATATATATATTAAATTTAAAATCATTCGGTTGGGTAGTTTTTGCGCTGTTGTATGCGGACAGACGGACCAGATGCTGGCTACAGGTGCTACGCATTTATATAATTACGAAAGCGCCTAAAAACAAAAAAAATGTCTTTTTTTGTCTACAGTGTATAAAGTTTTCCATGCTTAATATTTTATCATGTATTCAATTTAAATGTGAGTTTTTCGTTGAACTCTACTTTCTTCGGCTTATAATGCCAGTAATTTCTTATCCTTAGTATCATTTTCTGAGAAAAATGAATCGTAGAAAACTAATTAAAAGTTTTATGGGATTTTAATCCGTTTCGAGCCAACTTAAATTGGATCCTGGAAAGTTTAAGCTAGATGAAAATTTTTAATCATACTTTTCACTGAAAATGTGACTCGCGTTTAATGTCTCTTATCCTTTTAACACGCTATTCAGATTAAATGGTTGCATTTTGCCCTACAGAAATATATAAATACAGAGAAAAAAGGATAGAGTTTCCAGGAGATAAAAAAAAATTATGCGACAAAATACAGAGATTCAGGAGATAAAAAAATTGTGCCAGAAAACCTTATATAACCAAACAGATGGTTATTTTAATGTGAAAAAACGTTTAGCTAGAAGACATTTGAACATCGATATCATAAACCCTGTTAAAAACTTGCAGCAAACTGTATAGCTATTCGACCGTTTTTATAAAAAACGGTTTTGTAACCGTAATTTAACTCTGCTCTAACTACACTGTTAAAAATTTGCTACGAACTGTCATTCTCCTGTTTTTAAAGAAAACGGTAAAATAACAGAAATTTAACGATATTCTCACCATATTATTGATCATATTATGGTCAAAATATAGTTAAATTATGGTTATGTAACCATTTTCTACAAAACTGTCGAATGTCGGCCCGAAACAGTCGAACCGACAATTTGCCGTAAATTTGCAGCAGTTTAGGATCAAAGTGTAAGTAATTTAACATACTTTACGTTTAAGAATTAAAAAGAAAATAAACAAAAATCCCAATTTGAAATCTTTTTCATAAAACATTTAAATTAATGGGTTAAGATACGATGAACAGTTTAAGAATAGGTTGACTTGTAATTCTGCTTTGGTTTTAGAAAGAATATTTAATTCAACTCTTATACTAAAAATTAACGCATTAATAATCTTTTGATAATTTCTAACATAGTAGAAATGTACATTTAATTTTCAGATTTTTTTTTTTTTTTTTTTTTTTTTTTTTTTTTTTTTTTTTTACTTTTCACAAAATAAAATAAAATGCCCTGTTTATTGCTAAATTGCACGTTTAATATCTCTTATTCTCTTAACAGTCAATTCAGACAAAACGGCTGAATTTTGCTCTAGAAAAAAATATTTATATATAAGTAGTTGATATTCTAGTAGATAAAAAAATCGCGCGAGAAAGCCGTGTACAACAAAAAAGCTGATTACAGAAGGCTGTTCTCAAATCCAAAAGGGCAACTTTATGACATAAGTTTAAATTTATTTTTGGTCGGAAATGCATTAAACTAGCAGGTGTTATTGTTCAGAAACAATATAATCGAGCTGTTTTCCCCATTTTTTTTTTTTTTTTTTTTTTTTGCAAACGCAATAGATTTTTTAGAAAATAGTGTCAAAGTTTACGTTTTGAACCGAAGTTCCGGAAGAAAGCAGAAAAACCAGTCAGTGAATAAGGTAGAAAAACATATTTTTCACGTGATCAGAATCGCTTATAACTATAGGTAATTTAATGATCCAAAAAATGGAAAACACAGTTTGATTCTAAATCTCTTCCATAGTCAGGCCTTCCAATTTTATATCTTTCCGTTTGAAAATGAATTTGTAAATGTGTCAAAACGTTTTGCGCTTGTTGAGCAGAACAGTTGAGAAGAGTATCACATATGGCTCAAAGGGTGGCTGATTTGACATCCTTTTCGTTTAGGATTTTAAAAAAAATAAAAATCACACTTAATCTTTTTCATAATAAAATACATTTAAATTATTGGGTTAAGATATGATGAACAGGTTAAAAATATGTTAACTTCTAGTAATTCTACTTTGGTTTTATAAAGGATAATTAATTACACTCTTATATTAAAAAATAACGCATTAATAATCTTTTAATGTATTTTCCAACATAGTTGAAATGTATACTTTATTTACAGGGTTTTTTTTTTTTTCACAAAATATATTGCTAAATTGCATTTTTAATGTCTCTTATCCTCTTAACATGCTATTCAAATAAAATGGCCCTAGAAAAAAATATATAAGTAATTGACATTCTAGTAGATAAAAAAAATCGGGCCAGAAAACCACGTACAACAAAAAAGATGATAACAGTAACTTTGGGGATAAAATGCATTTCGCTAGAAGACATTAGAAGATCGATATCACATATGGCTCAAAGGGTGGCTGATTTGACATCCTTTTCGTTTAGGATTTAAAAAAAATAAAAATCCCACTTTCAGTCTTTTTCATAACAAAATGCATTTAAATTATTGCGTTAAGATATGATGAACAGGTTAAGGATAGGTTAACTTGTAATTCTGCTTTGGTTTTATAAAAGATAATTAATTACACTCTTACATTAAAAAAACTAACGCATTAATAATCTTTTGACATTTTCCAACATATTAGATGTAAATTTCCAACTGGGCGAAAAATGTCCAGACCAGGATTCGAACCCGGGACCTTCTGGCTGAAGCCGCCAGTGCTCTGCCATCTGAGTTATCCCGGACGATTCTGGTCGAACTTTTTCACCCAGCTAACCTTGAAGATTACAGGTATGGACATTTTTCGCCCAGTTGGAAATTTACATCTAATATGATTTGTTTACCAATTAGAATAATTGTGTTAATATTAATCTAGTATTTTCCAACATAGTTAAAATGTATACTTTATTTACAGTTTTTTTTCCCCCAAAGTAAAATAAAACGCTCTGGTTATTGTTAAATTCCACGTTTAATGTCTCTTATCCTCTTAACAGGCCATTTAGATTAAATGGCTCAATGCTGCCCTAGAAAAATGTATAAAGTAATTGACATTCTAGTTCATAAAAAAAATCCCGCCAGAAAGCCTTGTACAGCAAAAAAGATGGTTACATTATCCCTTTAGCTAAAAATGCATTTAGCTAAACTACATTAGAATATCGATATCACATATCACATATGGCTCAAAAGGTGGCTGATTTGACACCCTTTTCGTTTAGGATTTTTTTTTAAATAAAAATCACACTTTTAATCTTTTTCATTATAAAATGATTTTAAATTATTGGGTTATGCTTCGATGAACAGGTTAAGAATAGGTTAACTTGTAATTCTGCTTTGGTTTTATAAAGGATAATTAATTACACTCTTATATCAAAAATTAATGCATAAATAATCTTTCGATATTTTCCAACATAGTTGAAATGTACACTTAGTTTACAGTTTATTTAGTTTTTAGTTTTCACAAAATAAAATAAAATGCTCTGTTTATTGTTAAATTCCACGTTTAATGTCTCTTACCCTCTTAAGGGGTCTCAGGACTCTTAAAGCTCCTAAAAAAATTAATTTTAATTTTTTTAGATGTTAATCTTCTATCTTTTCTGAACATTTTAATATAATTGTTTCCTTCAAATTCTCATTAGAACAGATGCTATGGCTTTTAGAATTATACCCGCTCAACAGCTGAAGCGGCATTTTCGAACTTTTAAGTCATTTTTCACCAAGTGACTTTTTTGGGCATAACGCGCACGATATCTCAAAAACTTTTGAATATTTTTTCATGAAATTTTCAAAACATACGTTTCATGTTAATCTGTATAAACGCAACCTAAAATTTCCTTTTTATTGTTATTTTTTTTTTTTTTTTTTTTTTTTTTATGATTATGTTCTTAAAATTTTTAAAATTTTGTATTAGCTAAATACAACTTTGTATTAAAATTATAAAAATGCTTTAAATACAAATTTATTTAGGTTCAGAGTAATTACTATAATCTGAATTATAAATAGGCACCAAAATTTTTATTCTAGTTCCAATATTTATTTTCTAATTGTGCGCGTAATCTGTTATACCAATTTTCTGCTTCTCAAATGTCTGACTGTTTGGAGCACACTGTAAATGCTAATTCTGCATCTTGCAATTTTTTAAATACATAAAATGAAAGAAAGTACTTATATCTTTCATCTCAATAAAAATTGTGTTTTAATATCATATAAATTTTACGATATTAAATGTTGAAAATGGTCTCTTTTTTTTTTCTTTTTTTCCAATTTTAAGAGCCCTGAGACCCCTTAAAAAGACATTCAGATTTAATGAGTGAACGCTGCCCTAGATAAAAATATAAAGTGATTGGCATTCTAATAGTTAAAAAATCACGCAAGAAATCCTTGTACAGTCGTGGCCAAAAGTTTAGGACCACCGTGCAGAAACTAGAGATTTTACAATTGAAACCACTGATAACGTCATAAATCAAATCGATTCCGTCAGAAGGCATCCTTTCGTCTGGCAGTGTAGTACTATATTCACTTTTCGTTTGATCTTTGAGTAATAAACGTCGCAGACGCAATTGTTGCTCGTTTTACAAGTTTTGAAAACCTATGAAAACGGGTCTAAAATCGTCAGTTTCTGAAGCTCATTGTGCACAAATTGTTATTCTTCATAATGAAGGATATTGTGAACGATTAATTAGTGAACTAGTAAGACGTAGTAAGAATGCAGTTCACAATGCGATCAAGAAATTTAAAGAAACAGGGACTTATGTCGATGCCAAAAGGTGTGGTCGACCTCGTAAAACCACACCTAGGGATGAGCATGTCATTAGGAGAATAGCAGTTCGTTCTCCAATGATTTCCGCAAGTAAGATACAATCAGTATGCTTGCAAAAGGTGCGGATATCAGTCGTAGAACAGTAAGTCGACGTCTGTTCGACGACTTTCATTTAAAATCCAAT
Organism: Maratus speciosus; assembly: GCA_963932465.1. NCBI lineage: Eukaryota > Metazoa > Arthropoda > Arachnida > Araneae > Salticidae > Maratus > Maratus speciosus. The sequence continues at coordinate 323,833,081 of OZ010798.1, read as the reverse complement.
AAACCTGCGAAAAAACCCAGGTTAACAGCGGCCATGAGAGCTAAGCACTTGGACTTTGCAAAGAAACATGACAAATGGACAAGTCGTCAGTGGCAACGGGTTTTTTTCGGACGAATCTACCATACAGCAGTTCTCTGCACGCAAGTACTATGTCCGTAGACCTCCTGGAAAGCGATTCGACACTTTACAAACTGTTAAACACTCCCCAAGTGTCATGATATGGGGTGGAATGTCAGTGAACGGAACGGCTGCATTGTTCTTCCTATCACCAGAAACGACAATAAATGGCAAAAAATACGTGGATTTGTTGAAGGAAAAGTTAGAATTACACATGGCCGTTCATAAATGCACAATTTTTATGCATGATGGTGCACCATGTCATCACCCTAAAATTGTTACTCAGTTCTTGAAGACTAAGAAAATTCAAATCCTTGACTGGAACTGGAAACAGTCCCAATTTGAACCCAATTGAAAACTTATGGACTCTCTTAAAGCAAAAGGTCTCTGAGAAACAGCCAACAAGTGCTAAGGATAATAATATTTCAAAGCAATTAATGAAGTTTGGATGAAAGAATTATCAGCTGCATACTGCCGAAGTCTGGTAGCGAGCAGGCCGTAATGAAAGCTAACCAACAAAATATTGATTGTTAAGTAAAATTTGTGTTTAATGTATGTGATTTATATGCGTAGAAATGTAATATTCATGTAATAAACGGAATTTATAATTTTACTAACGAGTAAACATTCAATTTATTGTCTGGATCTTAATTTTCAGCGGTGGTCCTAAACTTATGGCCACGGCTGTATAACAAAAAAAGATGGTTACAGTAACTCTGGAGATAAAAATGTATATAGCTCTCACAGTAAACATTATACTCTGAGATATAGCTAGACGACATTAGAAGATCGATATCGCATAGTATAAAAGGGTGACTTATTTGACATCCTTTTCGTTTAGGATTTTTTTCTTAAATAAAAATTACACTTTTAATATTTTTCATTATAAAATACATATAAATTATTTTTTTAAGATATTGGTTATAACGGGTATATTAATAACAATTGGATTAATAATAATTGGTTAATTAAGATATTATTTAAATTATTGCTTTAAGATATGATGAACAGGTTAAGAATAGATTTACTTGTAATTCTGCTTTGGTTTTATAAAGAATAATTAATTACACTCTTATATTAAAAAATAACGCATTAATAGTCTTTTGATATTTTCCAACATAGTTAAAATGTATACTTTATTTACAGATTTATTTATTTTTTACTTTTCCCAAAATAAAATAAAACGCTCTGTTTATTGTTAAATTCTACGTTTAATGTCTCTTATCCACTTAACAGTCCATTTAGATTAAATGGCTCAATGCTGCCCTGGAAAAAAGTATAAAGTAATTGACATTCTAGTAGATAAAAAAATCCCGCCAGAAAGCCTTGTGCAACAAAAAAAGATGGTTGTTACAGTAACTCTGGAGAAAAAAATGCATTTAGCTAGACAACATTAGGAGATCGATATCACCTAGTATCAAAGGCTATATTTGACATCTTTTTCGTTTAGGATTTTTTAAAAAATAAAAATCACACTTTTAATCTTTTCATAATAAAATACATTTAAATTATTTTTTTAAGATATTGGTTATAAAGGGTATGTTAATAATAATTGGATTAATAATAATCGGTTAATTAAGATATTATTTAAATTACTGGTTTAAGATATGATGAACGAGTTAAGAATAGGTTTTGCTTTGGTTTTATAAAGGATAATTAATTACACTGTTATAGTAAAAAATAACGTATTAATAATCCTTTGATATTTCCCAACATAGTTGAAATGCATACTTGGTTTATAGGGTTTTTCTTTTTTTTTTTTTTCTTTTTCTTTCTTTCTTTCTTTCTTTCTTTTTTTTTTTTTTTTTTTTTTTTTTTACTTTTCACAAAATAGAATTAAATGCTCTGTTTATTGCTAAATTGCACATTTAGTGTCTGTTATCTTTTAAACAGGCTATTCAGCTTAAATGGCTCAATGCTGCCCTAGATAAAATATAAATATAAAATAATTGACATTCTAGTAGATAAAAAATCGCGCCAAAAAGCCTTGTAGAACAACAAGATGGTTACAGTAACTCTGGAGATAAAAATGCGTTTAAGCAGACGACATTAGAAGATCGATATCGCATTGCTCAAAGGGTGGCTGATTTGACATCCTTTTCGTTTAGGATTTTTTATTTATTTATTTATTTTAAATAAAAAACACACTTTTAATATTTTTATAATAAAATACATTTAAATTACTGGTTTATAATATGATGAACAGGTTGAGAATTGGTTAACCTGTAATTATGTTTTGGTTTTTTTAAAGGATAATAAATTAAATCTCATATTAAAAAAAACTTCAAAAATAACGTTTCCAACGTATTTGAAATGTATACTTGATTTTCAGACTGATTTGATATATTTTTCATTTAGGATTTTTTTATATGTTAAAAACCCATTTTTAATCATTTTTTTTTTTCAATAATAAAATACTTTTAAATTACTGGTTTAAAATATGATGGACAGGTTAAGAATAGGTTAACTTGTAATTCTGCTTTGGTTTTCTAAAGGATAATAAATTAAATCTCATACTAAAAAAACTTTAAAAATATCCTTTCCAACGTATTTGAAATGTATACTTCATTTTCAGACTGATTTGATATTCTTTTCATTTAGGATTTTTTTAAATATAAAAACACACATTTTTAATGTTTTTTTATAATAAAATACATTGAAATTACTGGTTTAAAATATAATGAACATGTTAAGAATAGGTTAACTTGTAATTCTGATTTGGTTTTTAAAGGGTAATTAGTTACAATCTCATATTAAAAAAACTTCAAAAATAACGAAATGTATACTTTATTTTCAGACTTTTTACTGTTCACAAAATAAAATAAAATGTTCTGTTTCTTGTTAAAATTTAATATAGTTTTCAAGAGGCAAACCTGATTTTTTCCCCACTAGAACACCGGTTAAAGATTAAAAAATATTTAATTTAATACATTGAAGTTTATTAAAAAAAAAAAAAAAAAAAAAAAAGAAAGAAAGAAATATTATAAGGAACGAACTACAAAGCAAATTTTCTGGTTTAATTATTTTATGGTGTATTTTATGGAAAGGGAAAACTTTCATTGGACTTTGTCAGTAATTTCTCATTGTACGGGATAATCTCTATCCGAAAAAATTACCTCGTTAAGAAGATATTTAAAATATCTTCTAATTAAAATTTATAATAAAATATTTTATTTGGTTCATATAAAATAGAATACTTTGTCTATATTATTAAATAAATTTAAAAAGACATACATTGTTTTCAGGGGTTTTTAATTATTAAAATTTCTGTGTGCAACGGAAATTAAAAACAAAGTTTGAGTGTTTCACGAAATTGATGGTTGAGAAGTACTGCTTAAATATAACACCGGAGGTAGAAATGCGTTTACCCTGAAGGCATTAGAAGATCAATATCAGGAGAAGTCAGAGTGAATAATGTGACAATCTTTACGCACAAGATTTGTCTATATAAATATCACTTGTAAATATTTTTCTTAATCGAATAAATTGAAATTATTAGTCAAAGATATGAAGAACACATTTAGATAATAAATAAGATGTATACGTTAAAAGCACATAAACTTGCTCAATGGCACACATAAACAAGAACTTTTATATGAACTTGTACAAGTAAAAGTTAATGATAAAGCATAATATAGACGGTTCGAACTGCTTCTGCAGTGGTCTTCAGGATAAATATGATGTTGAAATGTTTAAAAGTCTAGAGATGAAAGCTTTCTGCCGAGTCTTGATCAATCATATGAATTATCTATATTATTCATAAAAGTGTTAATCGAACCCGAACGGAGCTGCGGCTATGGTCGGTTCAGTAAAATCGGTTAACTCGACCTCATCCAAGACTAAAGTCAATCCAAAAATACTATCATGTAAAGAAGATATTTAAAAAAAAAACCCTTTTAATTAGAATTTATAACAAAATATTTTATTTGATTTATATAAAATAGAGTATTTTCTCTGTGTTGTTAAATTAATAAAAAAGACATATATTCTTTTCATGGTTATTTAATTATTAAAAGTTCCCCCTAGTATTCAAAGGAAATTAAAAATTTATTTCCAATTTTATTCGCGAAATTGATGATTGAGAATATAACACCGGAGGTAGAAATGCGTTTAGCTCGAAGGCATTAGAAGATCGATATCAGGAGATGTCAGAGTGTGAATAATTCGACAAGCTTTATGCACAAGATTTGTGTATATAAATATCACTCGTATTTTCTTAATCGAATAAATTTAAGTTTATTGTCAAAGATATGAAGAACACATTTAAGACGTATATTCTTTTCATGGGTTTTTAATTATTAAAAGTTCAATGTTCAACGGAAATTAAAACTGAGTTCGAGTGTGTCGCGAAATCGCTGGTTGAGAAATACTGTTTAAATATAACACCGGATGTAGAAATGCGTTTAGCTTGAAGGCATTAGAACATCGATATCAGTACACGTCAGCATGTGAATAATTTCACAAGCTTTACGCACAAGATTTGTCTGTATAAATATATAAATATACAGGGTGTCCGGTCTCAACGGTGTCCAATGGCTAATTCCTAAACCGTTAGTCATAGACATATAGTTCCAATTACAAAAATGTTTTAAATCAGGTAAAGAAACATTTTAAAAGCGATTTCGGTCAATAAAAACATTTCTTAAAAAATTACGAAATTTAAATTTTTATACGGTCCCCCGGTCCTATAAGTTATATTTAGTGAAAATTTCCTTTTACACTGACAAGTAAGACAAAAAAAGTCCCATTCATATAACTCTAAAATTGAGCGAGTTATGAAACTTTAAAAATGCATGACTTATGCCACTTTTCTACTCTGAAAACAAATGAGTTCGGCTTGGCTTTGAGGGATCATATACCAAGTGTTTAAAGTATTCGAAGATCTTACTTCATGTGTATCTGCGCTTTGAAAAAAATCCTACAAGTATTATGATTAAGTCTCAAATTGGCTAAAATAACATATGTTTTATTTTGTCAGGATTTGAGACTGTTTCTCTTATGATTTCTTTTAACAAAAATTATGTTTTTTTTATAAGTTTTTATGTTACTTCAACAATCGTATGCATGTTTTTACAGTTCAAAATTTGTACTCGAACTTTAACCCACTTTTAAATGTCCGATCGAGATTGCATTTTACATACTGGCGCAGATCCGATAACAATCTAATATTATTAAGATTTTCGGTGGTTACCATTTATACTTATTTTACAGGATAACACAAAAAATTTCGGATAGATTTCTGCCAAAGAGTTTAAGAAAAAGTTTTAGATTAGATAATACAAGACTGCGATTGTTGGGTTTTTTAACTTGTATGTATTTTTTAGCACTGAATCCGAAAATTACCTTAATTTTTAACCATCATGTCAGGATATTTCGCAAATCATAAATTTTCAAATTTAAAGAATAACAAAAATCGAATACTATAAGGTAGAGGAGATGGTTGTGTTTTTTAACTTTTGATAATTGATTTTCACGCACTTTTTAGCACTGAATCTGAAAATGACCTTCATTTTTAACCATCACGTTAGAATTTTTTTGCAAATCGCAAATGTGTAAGTTAAAATATAGCGAAAATCTCATACTTAAAAACGTATGTAAAACATTTTTTTATTTTATTTTATTTTATTTTATTTTATTAGAAAATTTATTCGATATTTTTGCTTATCATGAGATTTTTACAGCTAAACAGCTGAGTGCTCCGATGAGATGGGGGAGGAAATTCAATTTTAACATTGAACTTCTTAACTTTGAAATTTGCAATTTGCGAAAAATCCTGATATGATAGTTAAAAATGAAGGTCAATTTCGGATTCAGCGGTACAGAATATATAAGAATCAATTAGCAAAAGCTAAAAAATATGACATAACCCAACTTTTGCAGGCTTCTGCAATCTAATAATATTTTTAAATACGTATCATTTTGTAAAGAATTGAGGCTGTTAATTTAGAATAATTTTATTTAACAAAAATTCTGTTTCTTCTTTCTTCTTAAATGTTTATTAAAAATTGTATATTTTCCATTAATATGCCAGAATGATTAAAGATTTCAAATTTATATTGCAATGTTAATTTTACTTCCAAACATTTTTTATGTCTGACGAAATTATATTTCGAATAAATTTGTGAATGACCCCCAATTTGCAGCAAATAATATGCTCCAACTTTAAACAGCTATTACTCGGTCAATTTTAATCGTAGAATAACGGGACTTTTTTTGTATTACTTGTCAGTGTAAAAGGAAATTTTCACTAAATATAACTTATAGGACCGGGGGACCATATAAAAATTTAAATTTCGTATTTTTTTAAGAAATGTTTTTATTGACCCACATCGCTTTTGACATATTTCTTTACCTGATTTAAAACATTTTTGTAGTTGGAACTATATGTCTATGACTAACGGTTCAAGAATTAGCCATTGGACACCGTTGAGACCGGACACCCTGTATAATTATCACTTGTATTTTCCTTAATCGAATAAATTGAAGTTTTTAATCAAAGATGTGAAGAACACATTTAAGGCATACTTTCTTTTCATGGGTTTTTAATTATTAAAAGTTCAGTGTTCAACGGAAATTAAAAACTGAGTTCGAGTGTATGGCGAAATTGATGGTTGAGAAATACTGCTTAAATATAACACCGGAGTTAGAAATGCGTTTAGCTTGAAGGCATTAGACGATCGATTTCATGACACGTCAGAGTGTGAATAATTTGACAAACTTTACGCACAAGATTTGTCTATATAAATATATAAATATCACTTGTAAATTTTTTCTTAATCGAATAAAGTAAAGTATTTAGTCAAAGATATGAAGAACACATTTAAGATATATATTCCTTTCATGGGTTTTTAATTATTAAAAGTTCACTCTTCAATGGAATTAAAAATTGAGTTCGAGTGTGTCGCAAAACTGATGGTTCAGAAATACTGATTAAATATAACACCGGATGTAGAAATGCGTTTAGCTTGAAGGAATTAGCAGATCGATTTCATGACACGTCAGAGTGTAAATAATTTGACAAACTTTACGCACAAAATTTGTTTATATAAATATATAAATATCACTTTTAAATATTTTTCTTAACCCCTTGAGGAGCACCGGTATATATTATATACCACCTACGATTAATGAAGTTTTACACCCGAAAAATTTTATTAAATTTTACTTTTCTAACTTTGGTGGAAAAAAACCGTAAAATTGCTTTCACTTATTTTGAAATAGAATTTTTCAAAGATTCCGGTGGGAATTCAGCATTTCACAAACGTAATTGTTTGCCCCTCAAGGGGTTAAAGGAATAAATTCAAATTATTAGTCAAATATATGAAGAACAGATTTAAACTATTTGGATTTGCAAATCCCAAAACTTTCTTCTATCTGATGCTTGTTAATATTTCAAAACTCGCCATCGCAGTGCCAAAGTTAAATGTGAAAGTGATCAATATAAAATTATATCAAGGTATAACTGCATCTGAAATTTGATGAAAATCCGTGCATTAGTTCTTAAGATAGAGCTATTTCGAAAATCGTGAAAAATGCATCATAGCAGCGCTACCAGATGGATGATTTACACCAAAAAACACTCAGCATAAGTTGTATCGGGAACTAACCGAATCTAAAGTTTTATTAAATTTCCTTCATTAATTCTTGAGATAGGGCGCCCACAAGATTTGTGTCACATACAGGCAGACTCACAGACCGACATTTTGTAAAAACATGTTTTTCGGAATGTCTGTTCCCTAAAATGTGTAAATCCGTCGAAAACCGAAAATCGAAAATTTTCACGAATCCGATACTTTCTTCTTGTAAAGATAGAAGAAAGTAATAAGTTAACTTGTAATTCTTCCTTCATTTAATAACTACTGTTAAATTATAATTTCGTATGAAATACAGTCGAACCTCGTTAACGTGAACATGCTGAATGTGAATTACTTTTAACACGAACAGTTCCCACTGTCCCCCTCAAAATGAATACGGATTCTAGTGTTTTTTCTCCTTTTAAGATGAAAACGGTTAACGTGAAATTTCGCTTAATATGAACAATTCTCGATGTCCCCATGACAGATTTTGACGCTTAACGTGAATAAAAATTCCTAGAAAAGTGTGAAAGCTTCCTTTTCCCTGGGGAACAATGGGTTATACTTTAAAGCTTCGTGAAAGGGATTATTCTTTAGAGCGATGGAAACGTGTACTATTGCCATTAGAATTTTCTCAATTTTGGACAATACAATACGTGTCACCAGCTATATCTCACCAGTATCAGGGAAAGTTGCTACCTAAAGGGAGTATTTTCATGTATTGTGAATGTATGTTATATGTTGTGTGTTATGTATGTTTATTGTGAAATGTAGTATGTGTTCTATTAATGAATGAAAAAATATAATAGTTTAATTATTAAAATAGAAATACAGTGCTCATAAAAAATTTAGACAATGATCAATTATGCTTCTGTGCTGAGAAGTATGTAACGAATTGTTGTAATTCAACTGTCATATATTACTGGGGACTTATCTTTCATACACAAACAATAAATTTTAATTTATACACTTTACATAATATATAATGACAAAAAAAAAAAAATTTAACGTTGTTGCAAAAGTATAAACAATCTGTCTGTTAACAGAAAAATATTCATAAATGAAAATCGAACTGCACCTACATTGCCTGCTATTAATGCAAAAATGTGACTTTCCATCGAAGAAACTAAATCCTGCATCACTTGGGAGTCTATTTCGTACCAAACACGTTCAACATCTGATCGAAGTTCATTTACAGAAGAGTATTGTTAAAAAATTGCATAAACCGTATGCGATATTATGGCACAAAAGTTTTCGATTGGGTTCAGATCAGGGCTACACGCGGGCCAGTCGAAAATAGTAATATTTTGAGAGTTAATTTTTTTTTTTGATTTGTATGCAACATGAATAGACGCATTATCTTGCTCAAATACATACTTTGGAAGAGGTAAAATTTCACCAAATGGTTGTAAATTGTTTTCCAATGTATGTATGTAGTCTTTCGCAGCTTGGCGACCATTGAGAAACTCCAGAGATACTTGAGAATTAAAACAAGGTGAGGCCAAAATCCTTAACCCTTTCGAAGGCAAAGGACACCTAATTTTAATTCCAAAAGTGACAAGAATATTTAATTAAAATTTTCCTTTTATAATATACGTGAAAATAATCAATTTCATATTTTCTAATAACTTCGTTTATAAATTCTGGTATCAGTCCATTATTTCATCAGTTTATAAAAAGAATTACTCCGCGAAAGGAAAGGGGTCAATTTGATGTGAAATTTCAAGACTGGTTGTTTTATCATTTTCATGTAAACTAATGTACAGTCGTGGAAAAAAAAAAAAAAAAAGTAAACACCCCCTACTAACTCCTCAACAAATTATCGTAGAAGAAAGTTACTGGTACCGAAAGATTGGAAATAAAGTCTACTTTTAAATGATGTATATAAAATTAATTTGCTTAGGGGGCCACCTACATATTAAAATGAATCCAAACTTCATTTTTTTCAAAGGCAATACACAATATTAACGAGATATTTCAAATCTTCGGTTCAAACTATGCCTAGACACCGAATTTCAAGTCATTTGCATGATAAGTTTTTGAATTACAAACATTCAAAATTTAGTGCTTCTAATGTTAAATTACATTTTCATATTTTTATTTATATCTCGAGAAATTATGCTCCTAATGTGCTAATTTTTTGTATAGCAGTAATACTAATATACCCAAACATAAATACGCTGAATTTGCAATTTTTATAACTTTATGATATGAATTATGATTTATGAAATTAATACTCGAAAAAATTATGAATTGCAACCTACAATTTTTTTGATGGAATTAGATTTATTAAGTCCTGCTTTATAGAAATCCAAAATTTCACATTTTTCTTCCAAGTAGTTTTCAAATTATGCTTAAAAAACAACAAAATGATGGTTTAAGGGGCCGTCTATAATAGGAGTGACTAGATATTTTGAAATTTCTTCTGCTGTCGTGTACTCCAGCAGGCTTCATTGACTTCTTAAGGTGCCTTGATCAAGATTAGGGCTCTCTCGGTTAACAATCGAGTGCCGAACTTCAATTTGGATACAGCCCTTAAAATACGCTCATTTTAAAATGATTAATTTCTCAGAAACTTATGGTACGAATTGCATAAAAATTTGTTTTTAGGCTAATTGAAGGGTGTAGAGTTTATTTATGCTGTCAGAATTATGTACTGATATTGAAAAAAACAAAGTTACGGTTTTTTTAAATATGTAGATGGCCCCCTAAACAAATTTTATCTATATCATTTAAAAGTAGACTTTATTTCCAATCGTTCGGTACCAGTCACTTTTTTCTACGATAATTTGTTGAGGAGTTAGTAGGGGATGTTTACTTTTTTTTTTCCACGACTGTACATCTTTCTTTAATGCATACGAAATTATCCGTTGACACAGAAAGCTCTGACTCACTTTTAATGCGATTAGCCGTCATCATTTGTCTAGATGCCATTTTAGGGATCCTTCTATAATCTTGTTTTCTGGCCACACGAATCCTTCCAGATCTATGTTTTGCTTTGAAAGAGTCACCCTTAGACAGTACTTAATACACAGACTTCTTTGGCCGATTCAAAGTAGCTGAAATTTCAGCAACAGTCTTCCCTTTCGATTTCAGCTTCCATGCTTTAATTACTTCATCTGACTGAAAAATTCTTGCCGTACTTCATGCATGTGACGCCATAAGTTTGAAGTATGCGTTTTTCCGTGAACAATTGCCAAAAAATCATAAAAGTGTCTAAACTTTTGCAATATGCAAATTTCACTTTTTTCAGTTAAATTAAATAACATCCTACATTAAAACCGTTATTTCTGTCCTAAAACGTTTAAAATATATTTAAAAATAAGTACAGTCATTTGTATAACCCAAGTGTTCTTATTTTTAATTTAAAGGTTAAAAATGACCAGTGTCTAAACTTTTGCTGAGGACTATAAGTCTCAATTCTAAAACAAGGTTTTCTCCCATTACACACTATGTGAAATCCACATTTGTCCATGAATCCTTTACCACTGCAATTAAGCTTACTGTAAAGTAACTGTTTATCTCTGATACGAAATATGATTAATAAACGATCAAGTGCGAGCATTACTCGCATACGGAGGGTTCCGTAGAATAAATATATGAATTTGTAATTGTATTATTTAAAAAAAAAAAAAAAAAAAAATTGCTAAAAGAATACTAAAACTTTGTAATAAACTATACAACGTAGAGTTGGGTATAGCTGTATATATTAGAAAAGTGTAATCGGGTATACCATGAAAGTTCAAAGAGATATGAACCTAAATAATATCAAATATACCTATTCGTATAACTCTTTTTTTAATATTATCCTAATCTGTTTATGATGAACTTATTTCGGTACTGACAATAAAAGCAGTGCATAGTTAAACTTCCTTTGGCATTTCATGAAACTAAATTCAGCGTAGTAATAACATTTATTTCTACAGTGTAGCTAAAACAAAACCTTTGTTCAAAGTTTAAATTTGGCATTGTGCAAAGCGCGCTTCGAATTGAGATCTCAAAGTTGCAACGCCGCCATGGTCAGTGCCGCGTTTTCACAGATAGGTGTTTAATTAACTTTTAAAGTCACTCGAGGCGTATTGAGAGATACAATCAATGCAAATTATCGCGAATCCCACAGTATTTATTCTATTCATTCTAATTAAATCTTTCGAGGGCGATGCCTTTAAAAAACGACACCTAATTTTAATTCCAAAACAGACAAACGGCACCAAGAATATTTAATTAAAATTTCCCTTTTATCATGTACATGAAAATAAGCAAGTTCGTATTTTCTAATAAACTCGTTTATAAATTCTGGTGTCAGTTCATTATTTCATAAGTTTATAAATAGAATTACTCCGTGCCGGAAAGGATTAAGTGGTCGCAGAACTCTTAAAGCTTTAAAATTTAAGAAATTTTAATTATTTTAGATGTTAAACCCCTATCTTTTCTGAATATTTTGATATAATTGTTTCCTTGAATTTCCCATTAGAACAGAAGTTTTGGATTTTAGAATTATACCCACTCAATAGCTGAAGCGGCGTTTCTGAAACTTTAAAGTCATTATTTTCCAAATGGCGTTTTATGGGCATAACGCACAGGATACCTCAAAAACTTCGGAATATTTTTTCATGAAATTTTCAAAACATATATTTCATGTTAGTCTGTATAAACTGAACCTAAAATTTCCTTTTTATTGTCCAAAAAAATATTTTTTTAGGTGATTTTACTGTTGAAATTTTCAAAATTTTGTATTAGCTAAATGCAACATTGAACTAAAAATATAAAAATGCTTTAAATACAAATTTATTTAAGTTCAGGGAAATTATTACAATCTGAAGTATAAGTAAGCACCAAAATTTTCATTCTAGTTGCAATATTTATTTTGTAATCCTGCGCGTAAACGTTTATGCCAATTTTTTGTTCGACAAATGTCTAACAGTTTCGAGTCCCCTATAAATACTAATTCTGTATCTTGCAATTTTTTAAATACATGAAACGAAAGAGCATACTTATATCTTTCATCCCAATTAAAATTGTGTTTTAAAATCATATACATTTTAAGACATTAAATGTTGAAAATGGTCTTTTTTTCATTTTTTCCACTTTTTAGAGTCCCGAGACCCCTTAAACTAGTATGTTTTTAACAATTTGACGTTTATTGCTTTTATACTGTAACTAGGCATTACATTACACATATATATCATTAAAAGTTGTTAACTAGGCATAGAGTACGCCGACCCTGTCCTTGTGTATGTCCAAACTGACCGTACCTATAAGGGTTAATATCTCAGCTAATTACCGATGATTTTTTTCGAAAATCATTATCAACAATGCTTTTATACTTCTGCAACGATAGGTATATTCGGCGTTGCTTAACAATTTTTCTGAATGCCCGTAAATCGAAATGTGTGTATAACAGAAAAATGCTAATTACTCAAAAACTATGTGACTCGGGTAATCGCTATAATTTTCCGGCAAGAAAATTAATTAATTTACATTATATTAACGTCTACTACCTCTAATTTTTTCATAATTTTAGTTTCAGTAGATTCGGAATTAGATGGGGTAGAACATATTTTTGCGCTACATTTTCAACAATATCTTTGAAAATATAATACCTAAAATTAAAAGGAATATATTTTTGAGTTCAGCGTTACAAAAACTTTCACAAGATACCCCACATGATATAAAAAGAAAAGATTTTTTTTTCAAGTAGCGTAATTAGCCCCTCGACTTTTTTACTACATATATTTATGAATGTTTATTAATCTGAAAATATGTGGGTCAATAGTCTTTATTACTTCCCCGAATTTCAACTTTCCACGCTCCATAGTTTAGGAGTAAAATGGCTGTGACAGGCAGACACAGGAGTGATCTTATAATGGTTCCGTTTTTACTTTTTAAGTACGGAACACTAAAAATGAACATTGTATAAAAGCTGCATTATAAAAGGTATTATTATTAAAAACTGATTTAATCGTTGATCAAAACAAATATTTATTAAATATAAAAAAAAAAACTCATCTTGATGCTTAAATATATCGTGTTTCTTGCTTTGCAAATAGTTAATGAAGAAAAAAAAATGGTTCAATGCATGTTCTTGTATAATACTAGAAATGACATTTACTGATAAATTTTACGAGAAATATTTTACGAGAAAACCCCGTTGTCCCGTTAGCTCCCATGTCCCATTAGCCCCCAGTCCCCCTATATGTATTTTTCTCATTTTTTTTTTAATCAGGAATTTTTGTTACTGATAGCATGAACTACGGATAACATGAACAAAAATTTCATTCCCCTTGAGGTTCATGTTAACGAGGTTTGACTGTATTGCAAAAGTACTGAAAACTTTATAAGTATTAGATTTTTATATTTTCCAAAATATCTGAAACATATACATGATCTATATTCATTTTACTGCCCCTACAATAACAAAAAATGCTCTGTTTATTGTTAAACTTAACTATAATTTCTCAGAAACTAAGTCGTTGTTTATTGTCTCACTAGAAAACTGGTTAAGGGCTAAAAGAAACAGCTTGAATATATCAGACAATCAATAACTGACTGCGACGGTTCTGTTTATTAGCTTTTAATAATTGACTTTTTATAATGTAGCTTGACTTTTTATAATTGATTTAAAATAGCTTTTAATAATTGACGAAAATGGCCTTCATTTTTAACCATCACGTCAGGATTTTTCTCCAATTGTAAATTTCAAAGGTAAAAAGTATACAAATTGCGAAAATCTGACATAGTTGTGTTTTATTACTTTTGATAAATAATTTTTTGGTATTTTTAACCATCATGTCAGGATTTTTCGCAAATCGTAAATTTCAACGTTAAAATGCTAAAAAATAGCGAAAATCTGACACTATAAAATAGAGAGTAAAACTGTTTTAATCAATTTTATTTTATTTTATTCAATAATTTTTTTAAGTTTTTGGATTTTATTGGGGATTCTTACAGTTTAATAACTTTGAGGTCCGATGAGGGTCAGGGAGTTCACTTTGAACTTTGAACTTTGAAATTTATGATTTGCGCAAAATTCGGGCATGATGGTTAAAAATTAACGTCATCTTCGGATTCAGCGCTGAAAATGCATAAAAATCAATTACCAAAAGTTAAAAAACGCAACAATAACATTTTTTTTATAGTATCCGATTTTCACTATTTTTTTACTTTTTAACTTTAAAATTTATATAGGCGTATTTTAATTATATTGGGCTATTTCAGACTTGATGAAATTGATATGCGGCATTCTCACAAAATTTTAACTTTCTAGAATAAAAATCTGGCGAAATTAAACTTAATAAAATAACATTTTAAACTTATTGACGAATGCCTTAATGGTTTAAAAAAAAATGGTCAACAGCAACATTTTTTTCATTTAACTGAGGTTTAAGTTAAACTTGCGCGTTTAATTTTCCTTGCCGTTTTACCTCTCTAACTTTTTATTTTCTTCTAAATTTTTACTTATAATGAATTTGCATAGTACTCACAGAACATTCAAATAAGAAATAATAACAATGTAGTATTTTTAGTACAAAATTTTGGTATAATATTGTCTTAAATGGATGTTAAGGAAGGGACGGTAAGGAAAAAAGGGGGATGGTAAAGAAAAAAGAGACTGTAAAGATGGGACTGTGAGGAAAATTACCGTCTATTTTTAGACAAATCATTTTAAGTCTAAGTGATAGATACAATGTTCATTATTTTTTAGCAACAGTTATTTACATTGGATTAAATTACAACAACAACAACAACAATAATAATAATAATAATTTACCTCGAAAAGTGCAGGAATAAACCTTGGGGACAGTAAGACTACCAATGAAGCCACAATGCTTGAAACTGATATTTAAATGCTGATTTAAATTCTGCAGTAAATTTCCTGTCAAAAAATTTTAGCCATTCTTTTCTGTAGCATACTTCTGCATGGGAAAAAAGTTTTAAAAAATTCTGTCGCTGCATCTGAAGTGATATTCAGCACAATTTCAGCAAGAGGGACGATAAGGAATCTGAAATCCGGAGACAGAGTTAAAAAAATAATAACAACCGTAAAAATGTGTGCAGGCTAATTTTTTGCTACATATTTATATAAAACAATAGTCCCAGTTTCTGAAAAAAATTAAATATAATTACTTTTTTTGAAACAATTTTATACAGACAACTCCAAACTTAAAAATCAGCGACAGTGACAAGGGACTGAAAGGAATTTTGTGATATATTTGGACCCTCAACATCGTCTAAAATATATTTATCTCGTTGATATTGTTACAGTATCGTTAATATAATACAGTCATGCAGTGGGATGCTTTCCAGTATAAGAAAAAAAAAAAAAACAAGAATATGTACAAAAATAAAAATTATTATTCAGGACACCAAAGTCAAAATTATGTAAGATTGCATCATATACTCGTACCTTATAGAGGTTTACTACAAGATGCTTGCAGTATAATACAGTGTGCATCTCATTTATCATTTATTTACAGGAACACATAAAAAATTTTGGATACAATAGTGTATCTTAATGTAATCAATAGTGTGTTGATTATTAGGGATGATTAACTGAGGTTTTCAACTGAGGTTTTTTTGAGGAAACGTTTTCAGTTAGGGTATGAGATTTAAAATTTAACAAAATTTTTATACTACCTGGTGTGTGTAAATTCTGTAGGCCATATACAGGGCTACACAAAAGAATTCGTAAGCATTATTGAAAATGAGCGCGAATTGATTAAAATTGTTTTTAAATTTGAACCATGGATTTTCAAGCTCACCTAAATTTAGAATACGCAGAGGTGTTTGTAGAATGTAAATAAAATCAGTTTAACGCGTGTTTTAGTCTGAATTAAATTTCAGTGTAATATGTGGCCTGTTTAAAAATCTGTATGTTATGAGGGTAGGCTGATAAGTAATGCACACATACCTGTAGAGCGCGAACGAAATGACCTTCAGACGCGCGGCCGGTCTCATGTGGAAGTAACATTCCTCGTCTATACGCATGTGCAGATTTGAAGTCGCTGAATTCATCCAGAGTGTTTTGAGAAGCGGAAGTAATGAGACGTGTTCTAGTCCTATGTCAACGCGAGTTAAACTGCGTGCTGTTATCGAATTTTTAACTGCTGAAAGAGTGACTCATACTGAGATTCATCGTCGTTTAAATATAACGATGCTGTTAATAAGTCTACTGTAAATCAATCAGCAGTAAAATTTTGTGATTGCGAGCCTAGAGAAGCCATATTGTTGATGAAAAACGCAGTGGACGTCCGATCACTGTCCAGAGAGATAAACAGCGCAAACTCGTCGATGATTTGATACAAAATGACAGGCGAATCACTCAATACTGTATCGCAAACAATATTGGAATAGCCAAGGAACCTGTCGTCTTCATTCTAGAACAAGTGAGATACCGGAAAATCCGCAACTGCAGAGGCTCTGCGAAACCTGAAGTTTGAACCGATTCCACACCCTCCTTACTCCTCCGATCTTGCGCCTTGCGATTTTTGTTTTTTTCCTATGCGAGAGACCTCAAGGGTAACCATTACACAAGGCAGCTGTGAAGTTCAGGAATCGAAAAAAGTCAGAAGAAATTTTCAGTGAGGGAATAAAAAAACTTGTTACACGTTGGGAGAAATTTGTTAGCCTTAACAGTGACTATGTTCAAAAATAAATATATGACTTTGAAGCTTAAGAATTGTACTTTAACGTACTTTTTGTCCGATTTTGCTATTTGTTTTTATTCATGTTTTACAAGCATGTGTGCATTTCTTTTGAGCCTACCCTTGTATATTGAGGGCTGCACAAATGAATTTCCGTATGTTTCCGCCGATCGGTTGAAATAGCTGAAGATGAATTTTCAGCTGTGTTATGCGTTTTCTTACTACATTACAATTTAGCATTTGTAAAATATATACAGATCTACAGATTATACACAGAGCTGCACAAAAAATGGAGTAACTAACCGGCTAGGAGCCGTAATTGCTGAAATTCTAGTTTTAAAATGTGTTATACGTTTTCTAAAATGTTTACTTAGGTATCCTCTTTATTAAACTGCGAAGATAGGCAAAAATTCTGGAAGTGCTGGAAAGTGTTTCATAATCTATGTTTGACGCATGATATTTCTTTCTTATTTCCTTTTAACATGCCATTCAGATTTAATATCTAGATTTCACCATAGTAAAAAAAAAACAGACTGTCAGTTTTGTGGATAAAAAATAAAATGTGCCACAAAGCTTTGTGGAATCAAAAATATGATTACTTTAATGTAACACCGGAGGTTTAGCTGGAAGACATCAGAAGATCGATATCACGTGACATCTTCGGGTGTGGTCTCATTTTGAACTAATTTCAGAGAAATAATAAAGATTTAGTTTTCATTAAGCTTTTCTGTGAAGAGATAGATTAATATGGTGTCATTGTATCATGCTGAATTTCACCTTAATCTACTTCTAGCAAATCTCTTGATTGAAAAGAAAAAGGAAAAGGGAAAAAAAAAACGGATTTATTGGCGTTACATTGAAATGCACTCACTAGAATCAGATAAAATACGATCGTTGTTAATGTCAGGACAAAATGAAACTAGTATTTTTTCTCGGAGGTCTCTTAACAAATACAATTTATTTAACATGGTGTTGAGATGAAAATTCCGTCGTACAAATGGTAAACAAGTGACAAAAAAATTAATTATTGACGTTTTATTGAATTGCAGACATTAAAATGAGCTAAATTATGCAGGTTGCCACTGGTTAGGGAATTCTTCAGGGAAAATACCAGTATTTTCTTATAGAAAAATTTGCCTTATTTAACTGCTCTATTAAATAAGGCGAAATTTTTCCATAGATTTTAGCAAATACGATTTATTTAATATAGCGTTGAGATGAAAATTCAGTTGTACAAATGACAAATAAATTGAATTATTGAAGTTTTGTTAATTGGAGAGATCAAAATCAGCTAAAATATGCAGGGTGGTCACCGATTAAGGAAATTTTCAGAAAAAATACCAACATTTTCTTGTACTAAAATTCGCCTTATTTAATTACGGGATTAAATAAGGCGAAAATATCCCATAAGAAAATACTGGTATCTTCCTCGACCGGTGGCCACCTTGATATGGTTCTTTTAACATTAGAAAAAAAAAGAACATTTTTATTTTGATGCTAGATTTTAGCAAAAAATGGTGGATTTGCTGATATCAATATTATTTTAGTGGAAACGTGTTTCTTTACTTTCTTTCTTTCTCTTTTTCTGTTATTCAGTGACAGTTGTACTACAGTAGGTTCACACAAAATTTAATTATTGAAATCAGATTGAAATTCAAAATTCTAGAATCTGAATATAAAGTACAATCATATTAATATCAAGATTGAAAATCACATCACAGACACAGACTCTGAACAAACTAGTGTTATGGAAATATCCTGAAGAGGAAAATGTCCCGAGTAGAACTTAAATTTCTAAATTTCTGCTTTCAAATAATACAGATTTTCAAAATTTTCGAAAGATCGATATACAGGATGTTTCATAAAATATGGGCAACATTTTAAGAGGTGATAGTACACATCCAAACAAATAACTTTCATCAACGAAGCATGGGCGGAAATAAAATGCAAAGATAGTGGAGCATTTGGAAACTTGGTCCATGCAAACGTTAAAGGTCAATTCATGTTGCGAGTTATCTGGAGAAAACGACACTATAGCATGCAAATTTGATATGAAGAAGAAGAAGAACGCGCATGCAAAATTTCGCCTTGATTAATACATAAAAAATGCTGATCCGAGTGTGCAACTGTCAATCGCAGGAGGAACGCATCAGAAGATGTTGCCCTTCATTAACAGAGAAAAGGCTGATTTGCATTTTATCAACGGAACTGCAAATGAAAATGGCTCAGCGGCTCAACGATTGATTGCTTGTTGTAATCAAATGTCATTAAACTTGCTTTTCTCACTTAATCGTTCTTTGTGTGTTTTTGCCTCGTATAACAATATCACCTTTAGCGCCCTCTAGCAACTTTGCGTTTTAATTCCGACCATGCATTCTTTGATGAAAGGTGTTTGTTTGGAGGTGCACTATCACCTCTTAAAGTTTTCCCCATCTTTTATGAAACACCCTGTATAAAATATATCAATTTTACATTCTTTACTGTTATATACTTTTTACTTATAATATATATATATATATATATATATATATTAATATTGACCTGTAACGAGACCAAAAATAATTTCTATAGAAAAATATAGATTGCATATTTAAATGAAATTTATCTGTCTTGAATTATGTCTAATGTGAAATTATTATTATTCTTATTAAATTATTATCTTCTTATGTGAAATTATGTCTTGAAATTTATTAAAAGCGATACATTCGTATTAGCCTCATGCCAGTGGTTGATAAATTTTTGCTTACAGCAGCCTTTTATATTATGGTTATTTCAGAGTTTAAAAACGTAGTTAGATTGCATACCTGTTGAATTTGTATTATTTTGTATTATTTAATTTATGTGTGTACTTATTTATTTATTTCTGAAGTTTTAATTTTGTTATAAAACGAGTTGAGCTGAAAACAAACGCTGTACTATTTATATGGTTTTGAGTGCTAGCGAGTCATAGTAATCAAGCTTTTCGCTATAGAGATAGATTTTTAAAAAAACCATGCTTGACAATTATTTTAGAAAACTAGAATACCGTAAAAAAAAAAAAAAAAAAAAAAAAAAAAAAAAAAAAAAAAAAAATTAGTAAATTGAGATACAGTTTTCAAACAAATTGCATTTGAAAGTCTTTTTTTACCCGACTGCCAAGAAGGGTTATGTGTTTCAAGCATATCTGGGTATGTGGATTTCTTTATACCCTCGAAACATCCCAACGGCTGGATGGATTTTAATGAATGAGGTCTCTATCGATTCGTCTTAACCGTCCGATGGTTATAGACTAGGTTTTGTTTTTATAAATTCAAAATGACGGCCGTAAAATACAAAATGGCGGTAGACACGAAAAAGAAATTTTACGCACCCTATTGATTGGCATATTATTGGATAGGTCTTTCAAAATGAAGATGATGTTTCATTGACTATTTTAAAGTCAGAAGCCCCGTTTAAATTTTACACAACCTGAAGTTGTGTAGGTAGGATCTCTCGCTTTACTGCAACTCTAATCTTCATAGACATCTATAGGCCTCATCAAATCAGTGTTTATAGATAGGAACTAACAATTAAACACAACTTAAAAGTCATCAATACAAGTAAATTAAAAAATAGGTAAGTAATATAAAAAATAATTTCACATTAATGACAAATAATTAATTAGTTCGCTTTTTACGCAGTCGGGTTTTTTGATTTTTTAAATTTAATTTTTACTTGTTATTCAATTATTCTCATATTTGTAAAATGAGATATGTGGAGATAAAGCATGAAACATTTAACAAAATTAAACATTTTTTCCTTCTTTTCTTTCTTTCTTTTTCTTTTTCTTTTTTTTTTTCTTTTTTTTTTTTTTTTTTTTTTTTTTTTTTTTTTTTTTATTTTGTACAAATTTACTAATAATAACAAAACTTTATTCTTAATATCAGTATTTCCTTTTATGAAAATTATTGTCATAATAAACGTATCACTCTTATTTGTGAATAGAAAGGAAGGAAAAGACATTTATAGAAGGACGTTAGCATATACAGTGACTGATAGATCGTTTTTCTTATGTATCATGAAACAAAAGCAATTGTTAAGAATTCAGACATTGTGTACATATGATTCTCTTCTCAGGTTTTCCCTTTAATGATGAATAAACATCCAAGACATTAATAACTTTCAATGGTTAGATTGGTTCATTTTTAAATGTTGATTTAATTAACACGGGCTTTAATTAAAACAAGTAATTTTTATATAGAAAAACGACTTCAAAGGATTGTTTTTTTTTATTATTATTATACTGATATTTACTTATTGCACGTCATTTGGCATATTTTATTAACGTCTTACTATTGTGAATAACATTTTTACGTTTTAAAAACAAAACTGATTCTTGCTTGTATACAATTTTCAAAACTTTACTATGGTTGGTTGGTTGTATGGGGTTTTATAACGCAAAATCCTTAAAACTTTACTATGATGGTGTTTATATATTGTTAAGTTAATTTTTTGGGACATTAATATCTTTCTAAATTTCTAAATTAAATTATTTCGTGCTAAATTATTTTCTAATTTATTGATTCGTGTGTTCAAATCAAAACCTTTGTTCCAATGCTTTATCTGGTACCTTTTGCCTGTTTTTGCCTCTCTAAAATTTTATAAAATAAATACAGGGTGATTAAAAAAACGTTAACAAAATGTCATAGCAAATCAGGCATGCAACAAGGATGAAAAATCACATAGGAACATAGGACCGCAAACCACTTATTGACTCACAAATACAGCCTGTTTCATTCCAATTCAATATGGGCTGACGGTAATAACTTTCAGAAAACTGAAGTATATTATAATGAGACATTTAACAGACATTCTCATCTTAGTTGTAAATGTGATAATACCAAACAAAAGTCGTAGAAGTTTGCATTATATGCGCCAGCAGTATACACTTGACACTCCCACATTTAGGACTGTGATTATCAATTCATACTGCATCATGGATTGCTTGAGCAACATGTTTTTCCAGATCTTTTCGTCATGTTATGACATTTCACACTAAAAAAGATACATATCGTTGCATTTTTATTACAATGTTTTTTTTTTCTTGAAATTATTACCGTCAACCCGAGTTCAATTAGAATGAAACAACCCTGTATTTGCGACTAAATAAGTGGTTTGCGACCCTATGTTCCAATGTGATTTTTTTATTCTTGCTGTATGCCTGATTTGCCATGTCATTTTGTAAACTTTTTTTTAATCACCCTGTATATATAAATATATGTCTGCGTAGGTTCTGTGCTTTTTAACAGCTGCATTTTAATCGCACAAATGTCTTTCAAGTAAAGATCGACCGAAAATTCGGTTTCGTTTTCGACCTAAAATAAGAGTTTCGCCAAAAATTCGTTTTCGGTGAAAATGATGGCGAAAATTCGGCCGGACCGAAACTACCTGTATTCCAAACTGCTCGTTTCTTCCTTCCAAAATTTTCTACATGACTCATTGATTTGAGCTGTATCGGCTCAAATGAGACACTCTCTATGTATAGCTATGAACTTCACTGTTTATAATCATCTGTCATCGCTGACTCAAAACGTGAGTGCAAGTTACAAAGCAAGAAATGCATGTTGCATTATCCCAACATTGGAAGATTTTTCTAGTTAAAATGAAGTAATTTGCTGTCATGATATCAGTAGTGGATCAAGTAGTATAAGTTGTCAGAACAGCTAAATTCGATCCTGTTGTACTAGTATAACGCAAATTGGAATTCTGTCGTGTTAAAGGCTACGACATTGACGTTATATGATGATTTGGAAGTTGTATCAGTCGACGAGTGAAGGCCATGGAATACATTTTTCCGTGAAAGTTTCCCAAGAAATAATTTAGACAAAACGTAAATTCAGCTCAGCATTTTATTTAAACATCTGTCGGCGGCTCAGTTTCCACCAAGAATATTAGCCATCGCTTCCTAGTAGTAATTTAGGGATGAACAAAGTTGTTGATAATCGAATACGTGGACAGTGATCAGGGGTGGTATGAAAAATGGAAATACCACTAAAACCTGCTGAAACACAGCGAGCATCGGCTTTTTGTGCGTCAAGAGTAGGAATACAAATATGACGTAGGTCGCGCTCTCAACAAATTAATAATTAAGAATACCACGCCATAGAAAGAGTGCTGACAGAGCGAGTGGATGAATTTTAAGGTAAAAAAGATAACCCCGGAATTTGCGCGTGAAAATAAAATGGAAGCTAAAAGAACATTCTAAAAAAAAGAGCGGAAATGGAACATTTAAATTAAGAATACTAAAAGCGTAATATTTAGGTAATTTAGACAAGTGAGACATCAAATTAAAGGGAATTTAGCAGAATTAATGATAGAGATTAGTTCAGAATAAGAATTTAATGAATATAAAGTAGTAATTTAGAATAAGATAAGGAAATCGCGGAATTAGCTGTAATAATGTAACATGCATATAGGACTAAACTTTGAAGACGGTTTTCATTTGCTCATTAAAAGCTGCAGGCTTAACAGTAATAGAATTTTTTTAGTTTGAAATCGCAGAAGCGTTTCGAATACTCTTGAGAAAGTTCTAGTATAAAAGATCTTCATTTACAAAAATCATTATAAAAGATAAATCGAGGTATGTATACTTAAAACATTTTTAATTAGATGAAATTTGTATAATTAAAAAGTCATTCTGTGTTATAGATGAAGTAATTGAATTTTATTTTATATGAAAATAAGAAAGTTTTGTCAGAGACACAGATAGCCAACTTGGAGCACAAGTATAATTCCACGTATTATTTACAGTGGCAGTCAAAAGTTTCCAGCCAGCATAAAATTGCTGGTTAATTTGTAAGTATACCCATATGAAGAAGAATTTCAAAATGATATTTATACATTTTATTGACATAATAATTGGGAACTTATTTATGGAATAACAAATAAATATTAATAAATTTAATTGACAAAATTAATTGTAAAGGAAAACGCGTGTTCTCAAAAGTTTCCAGCTATCTTGGAAAGTTTGGAAAAAGTTGGTGTTATAATAGAAAATAACAGTGATCAACAACATTTACAATTAATATTTTGTCGTCATACCTTTAGCAATAAGTACGGCGGCGCAGCGACGTGGCTTCGATTCAATGAACAGTTGAAGATAATCTATGGTCTATGGCAAGTTTTTTTACACTCTTCTTGCAATTTTTGTGAAAATTCTCTTGAATTAGAATATTTATAATTCCGCACACGTTTATCAAATTCATTCCAAATACTTTCTATTGGATTTAGGTCTTGTGATTAGGCTGGCCATTTCAAAAGAGGAATTTTTTTGCGCGAAAGCCACTGATTGACGAGCTTGCAGGTATGCTTTGGGTCGTTATCAGGCTAAAACAAATAGTTGCGACCGCAGTTTTTCCTCCAATAAGGCAGGAAATGGTCTTGCACGATATCCTTATACATTGCACTATTCATCTTCTCGCGGATTTCAACTAACGGACCGACACATTTTCCAGAAAATACTCCCCACAGCATAACGTGTCCTCCGCCATGCTTCATTGTGGGAATAACATATCTCGAATCATATCTTTTGTTGTTAGATCATCTGACGTAGTGTTTGACATCATTCCCAAAAAGGTTGAACTTCGATTCATCAGAAAATAGTACTTTTTCTTTCCTGTTTTCACTTGACCAGTGTTTGTGTTTCTTGGCAAACGCCAGTCAGGCCCTCTGATTTTTTTTTTTTTTTTTTTTTTTTTTTTTTTTTTTAACACCGACTCTTCCATAAAGTGTCCTACGTCAAGTGAGCTTCTTGATACGGTAAACCGAATTTTTTCAGCAATATTTTCACTGATATTGCAGTGGCATTTTTATGCGGGTCATCAACTGCTTTTCTCCTGATAATTTTGTCCGCACGAATAGTCGTTTTCCGGGGTCTCTCGGAGGCTTACAGACCATGGTAAGTCTTTAAGCCATGGCCATCTTTATATATATTTTTTTAAATATCGTTCACAGTAGATTTTCCGATCGATAACTTTGCCGTAATCTCACAAGAGGATTGACCCTTTAGCGACAAACACATTACTTGTTTTACGATCACTAATTGTTGAACTTTTCATTTTTGAATTTCTATATTATTCACGTTGATTAATTAACAAACACGGCCAAAAAAGACACTTTACCGATAGCAAAAACTAATGAATGACGAATGGCCGGAAACTTTTGCACACGCGAATTTCGAATTTCTTCCCTTTGCATCAAGTGTCTCCAGTATCCAATCAAAATGATCACGCGGTCAGAGGTAATTTGCATATTCCTAACTTTTGGAGCGATTGCGCTTGTTCTTCGCTTGAACGTTCTTGCAAAGAAATAAAAAAAGCTAACTGGCCGGAAGCTTTTGACCACCAGTGTAATAGTTATGCATATTAATGTATATATTAATTATATATATATAAAAATAAATTGCACATTTTCGTTTTCGTTGTTGGCCGAAATTAGGAAGATTACCGAAATTCTGTTTCGGTTTCGATCTTAAAAACCTGTTTCGATCTATCCTTACTTTCATGCCTTGTTCGTATATGCCGATATGAAAATGTAATGAGATCACCTCTGACTCTCCTGCTGAAAGGACCTAAAGTTTGATTGCATAATGGGGGACCAACCTACTTAATTACTCTGGCTACAAGATTAAATATATAAGTTTCCATGGATTGCTGTTCTCTTTATTGTGTCGAATCCTAGCATTTACTGGAGGAGAGCCTTTGGGTTTCTTGCTTTGCATTCCGCAATGTTACTGAAACCGGCCTTAAACCATCATTCAATATTTCTACAACAATTTCTAAATCAAAAGAAAACAACCAACGATAAATCTTCATATTTACTAATGTAAATCCAAGAAAATCATAATTTATAGATGAAAATTTAGGTCCACTTTAGAGCTTTTACTATACATATACTGTGAAAATTTTATGAAAAAATATAGAAGAGTTTTTAACGCGTTAAGCGCCACGTCAGTCAGGGCCGAAACTAAGGGGGGGGGGGGGGGGGGGGCAAAGGGGGGCATGTGCCCCGGGCGCCAGAACGAAGGGGCGCCAAATGAAGGATTATACCTTTTGGAATGGATAATTTTCTTCTGATGGACTGATGGCTTCTATTATTATGAAACAGCCATTATAAATGAAGTGTTAGGTGAAGATGAAAGGGCAGTCGTAAAAAGTTAGAACTCTGATTTTCTGGTCAGAATGGGAAGAAAAAATGGCCACATTCTTTTTCTTCTCATTCTGACCAGAAAATCAGAGTTCTAACTTTCTACGACTGCTCTTTCATCTTCACCTAACACTTCATTTATAATGGCTGTTTCATAATAATAGAAGTCATCAGTCCATCAGAAGAAAATAACTCGGTGAAAGCGGAAACTCGGTTAAGCAGGACTCGGATAATCGGGACTCTAACTGTATATTTCATTTTAAAAATGATCTTTAGAATATTTTTGTTGGTGTTCAGAGGGGAGTCATGACCCCTGTGACCTCCCCCTTGGATCCGCCATTGTAGATTACGTAGTTCAGTATTACATATTTTAAGATTACATATTTTAATTTTTAAAATAAGTCGGCTATTAGAAAATTAGTAAAATTCTCTTTGTAAATATACTTTGCGGAAGATGGGGGTGGGCGCCAAAATCCATGCTTGCCCCGGGTGCAAAAAAGGCTAGTTTCGGACCTCACCGGTGACTGACACTGAACTTTCCGTTTAGAACGCGTCATTCACCGATGATTTGCGGTCTTAAATATGATATAAAACTAAAAATATATATATTGTTTTAAGTAATTACTGAAAATTTATTTAAAATTTACTTACCTTTTATTTATTACAGGATTATACTTTCTTAAAAATTACATAAAACATTGTAAATTTTCCAGCTTCAGTGCCAGTCACCGTGGCACTCAACGTGTCAACTACCTTGCGCGCATTGCCCTAAAATTCCCTTTTGAGAAAAATAAATATAAATTCTCTCTTAGAAAAATATTTCATATTTAACAACTATTAAGCATAGAAATCGACCGGAAATTCGGTTTCGTTTTTGGCCCAAAATCTGAGTTCCGCCAAAAATTTGTTTTCGCAGAAAATGCTGCCGAAAATCAGAAACTATCTGTATTCCAAAAATCTCGTTTCTTCCTTCGGAAGTTTTTAACATTACTCATTGATTTGAGCTGTGTCAGCTCAAGTGATGCACTCATTATTTATTGCTATGAACTTCACTGTTTATAATTATCAGTTTCATCACTGACTCAAGACGTGAGTGGAAATTATAAAGTAAGAAATGCATATATGATTAAACGTAGAAGACGCTTTTCAAGAGTTCATTAAAAGCTGCAGACTTAACAGTAAATGATAATTTTTAGTTTGAAACCTCAGAAGTGTTTTGAATAGTCTTTGAGAAAGTTCTGGTATAACAGATGATCATTTACAAGAATAATTATAAAAGATAAATCGAGATATGTATATCTAAAACATTTTTTAATTAGATGAAATTTAGTATTATTAGAAAATCATTCTGTGTAGTTAATGAATTAATTAAATTTTCTCTCTATTCTAAAAAAAAAGTAATTACCGCTGTGACCGCCGCCGCCGGTTTTGAGTTTTTTGTGACCGGAGGTTTTTCTCCGTTAATAATAAGAAAAATATTGCATACAAAAATATGAAAATCGGCGGTATTATAGAGAAATGTTTGATAAACACGCTGATGCAGACATTTCTCAAATCGAAGAATTATTTTAAGAGATATTTAAGGCTAAATTTGGACAAAGTCGTTCCATTAAAAAAGTTTTATAGGAGCAAAAACTATACATCGGAATTTAATCATTTTTAGATCATTTTATACGTTATAATTTCCCGGTGTGCAGATTGCATTTAGTTTTTTAATTTTACTCATTTTTTGAGCTTTTATTTCTATTTTAAATTCAAATTTTTGGCATTTCGAGAGATATTTTTTACTTATTTTAGAAAATTGTACTAATTTAACCTCTTGCCAACTTTATAAATAGCGCAAACAATAATGTTTGCTTCAAATTAAAAATTTATTTACACGTGACTATTATAAACAGAAAAAAAACTTTCAAATTAGAATTAAATAATTACGTATAAAAAGCAGGAACTTATTCAAAATTACTTCATCTATAATTACACGTGAATTTTAACAGAGAAAGGATATTGTAAAATAATAAATTCATTAACATGCATTAGAAGTCTTAAATAGGAGAAATTGCATCACATTTACGTCACATTACACTTATTACGTAAAATGGACAAAAAATAATATTGCAAAACAGTTTAAATTTAAAAACTGAGCTAGACATTTATTTGATATTTCGAGATGATCTTTTCAACTATTTTTGTTGGGACAGCGCAAATAATATTTCATTTCTAACAAAAGTATTTTCACGGGAATATTAAAAAGAGAAAGAAAAGTTTGGTGCGAATTACGTGCGATTAAAAACAATACATTGAAAACGTATTTTATTTATTTATTTATTTATTGACCAACAAACATACGACTTGTGTGCTTGACATGAGAGCCCACTTAAAATGTCTTATTTAAAAGAACTTTCTTTTCGTTTTGTTAAAAAATACCGGGAAATAAAGACTCTGTTTACTTAATTCATTTTATATGAGCTTATTTTGAAATGTTTAACTGATTTAATGTAATCAAAGAGAAAAATAGCCATTGTTACTTTTAACAGCAGCTGATTTTTCCTTAAAATTCCCCAATCAAAGAGAAATGAATAGAACCCCGTTTATAGGGAATCGCCACTGTTTTTTAATTTATAATTCAATTCTTTCAAAATCTTTTTAAAGCCGATCAAATTAGCGTGCTTTTAGAAACTGCGGTGTCTGAACGGCGGTTGGCGAGCGTAGCTCGTAGGGGGCCGAGCCCCCTAGTATTTTATATGAAAGTAAAAAGCTTTGGAGCTAACATGGACCACACGTATCATAACACGAATAATTAATTACTAATTATGTATATTTATTGTATGTATTAATTACTTAAAAATTTTTTGGACATTTTCGCTTTCGTTTTCGGTTGAAAGTAGGAATATTACAGAAATTCTTTTTCGGTTTCGGTCTTAAAAACTTATTTCGGTCGCATCATACTATTAAGAGTGCCTTTCCTTTTGTTTTAACAATAATAACAATTTCATTTTTGTCATTCTGAACATTTCTGGTCCCCTTACTTGTCGAAAGCGTTGAATTATTTATTTATTATCTCTATAAACATTTTTTATGTTATGCCATACAAAAACACTTGTAAACAGATATCTTTACGAAGTCCCTTAAGGCCCCAAGACAAGTATCACGCAACCTTTTATTCTAATTAATAATTGAACATACACGCAACTTCTATACTTCACGCACGAGTCTACAGCATTAACAGTGGGATAACATTTTGTAACTGAATAAATATAATTAACTTAAATAACGAAGCTAAACGCATGCTTGTAATTATAACGATGTTTAATATATTATGGCTCGGAAACTAATATTTGCTTTATTTTTTATAAATGTTTTAACAAATGATATATATATAGCCTAATAGTAATAACGGATTTTTCTGAAATAATTATTCTGATAAGCAGGATTACAGTGTCATATTTCTATAACATACCACATTAGCATTAAGCAAAATTTGTATATTACAAAATAATATAGGATGTCTCAAATTTATTAATAACAGCATTTAGATAAGATATGACACATCTAAACAAGCACAACTGCCATATAATAACACTGTCATAACCATAGTGGTAGGATTTAAATATTTTAATAATAATAAGTACGTTCGTTTTTTCGTCCTTCTAAATATTTTTGATCTCCTCAATTGCCGTATTACAGTAGAATTGCTAAATTATTTACTTATTATCTTCATGAACATGTTTTATGTAATGCAATACAAAGATACTTGTTTGAGATATATGTACAAAATCCCTTAAGGCCCCAGAGAAGTATCACATAACCTTTTATTCTAATTAAAAACTGAACATACCCGCAACTTTTACAGTATTAGCAGCAGGATACATTTTATGGCTGAGTAAATATAATAAAACCTAAATAACGAAACTAAACGCATGCTTGTAATTATAACGACGTTTACCATATTATGGCTACGAAAACCAATATTTCCTTAATTTTTTTTTTTCAAATAATTCGACAAATGAGATATATATCGCCAAATAATAGTAATAATTGATTTTTCTGAAATAATTATTCTGATAGGCATATTTACAGTGTCATATTTCTATCACACATCACATTAGCAATAAGCAAAATTTTTATATCACAAAATGATACAGGATGTTTCAAATTTATTAATATCAGCGTTTTGGTAAGATATGACACATTTAGACAATCAAAATCACCATATTATACATTGTCAGGTAAAATTTAAATATTCTAATAAAGATATATACTTTTTTTTGACATTCTAAACATTTCCGATCCCCTTAATTACCATATTACAACGAAATCGTTGAATTATTTATTTACTATGTCTATAAACATCTTTTATGTAATGCAATACAAAAACACTTGTTTCATATATCTGTACAAAATCCCTTAAGGCCCCAAAGAAGTATCACGCAACCTTTCATTCTAATTACCTAATAATTGAACAAACACGCAACTTGTAGAGCCTACAGCATTAACAGTAGGATACATTTTTATAGCTGAGTATATATAATAAAACCTAAATAACGAAACTAAACGCATTCTTGTAATTATAACGACGTTTAATACGATATTATGACTAGGAAAACAAATATTTGCTTTATATTTTCTAAACATTTACAGCTGTTTTCCATGATTGATACTAATGATTAAGTCTTTTGACAAATGATATACGTTTGATCCGCCTAATAGTAATTGATTTTCCTGAAATAATTTTCGTGTTAACCTCTTCGCGACGAGAGCTCTTTGTTAATTTTTAACCTTTTATCACCGGTTTTTCAAAACTGAAAAATGTCTGTAATTGAATCGCGTACATGCTTTCAATAAATAAGGTAAAACTTTACAATAAAAAAAAATAACTGGTGGGAATAATGATGAACTCTGAGCATCTTATGTGGCACGTATACCGGTCGTTGTCTCCAAGGGTTAAGCAGGATGCTAGATTATATGGATGTTAAAACATCATATTTCTGTCACATATCAGATTAAGGGTAATAAAAAGAATTATATTGCAAAACAATGCCAAGTGTCCCAAATTTATTAGTATCAACGGTTAGAGGAGACATAACACGTGTAGATAAGCAGAAATCACAAATAATAAAAACTAATTAATATACTATAAAAACTACTCTGAAAGTTTCCGAAAATCAATGGCAGCAAAAGAACCTTTTTTCTTATAAATGGTTATTTAAATTTAGAAAATGTATTGGTCTCTGGGGTTTCTTAAGATAAAGAACGCTTTACAATGTCTTGGATAACTCGTAAGAAGTTGTTATATATTTTCTTTCCTAGTGTTTCAAAACTATCTTGACGTTTCTCTGAAAAGAACTTTTAATAAAGAACTTGTTAGTACAAATGAGAAGTACAAAGTTTAATCAATTCATTTCAATGTGGTTGCCCTGTGAGTCTAAGCATAGGCTCTAACTTTCTTGGGTGGTACGGAAGACATCTGTAACAGTGATTTCGTATATCCAGGCTCACAGAACATTAAAAAAAACTCCAACACAATACTTTAGGAGACCTAAACTTTTTATTATAAAGAATTTTTGGAAGGAGTGCCGTGAAGATGTACAGAGAGACTGGGAGAAGTAACAAGACTGCCCGTTAAGGCGTTCCCCGTAAGGAGGTACGCTGACGTCTTTCACATTCGAGATCAGGGGCAGTAGTGGTAAAATATTCATTTCAATTACTTATTCATTGGCGAGATGAATAGGAACATATGTACTACATTGGCGATGAATATAGGTGGCGTGGACAAAGGAATCAGAAGAAATCCCGAAGTATTACATAGAACTCAAACATACGCCATGGCGGGCTATATGGTTACCAGAATTAAAATTCCAGCGGTAAAGCAGGGTGACTTAAAGAAATAGCTAACACGTGATATTAGATGCACGTTACAGATTTAACGACAGCTGAAATTAGTCAGCAAGGGGCATATGGCTTTTATCCGACAAAATACAAGGGTGAGAATTGATTATTAATGCAAGCCAAGAGGCTGAGAAAATATGCATTACATATTGTCGGCTGCGATGCGAAAGACATTCACTTCTATTTTATTCTTTTATTTTATCTCAACGGAGCATCACTGCGGTTAAGATATTTTTCTATCCGTGTGAAAGTGAAAGAGGAACTGAGATAAATGATGCCTGCATTTAAAACGAACTTTAAAAAGTAAAAAGGGAAACTTACAGTAGTGTGAGGGGGGAGGGGGAATAGAATGAATAACGACATATGAAATTAAGTATAAAATGTCAAATTTAAACTAAATATTTTATTTTAAGGGGGGGGGGGATGATGACAACTACAAAATGAAACAGTAAAGTTAAATGTTGATTTTTTGAGGGGAGAGGAGGTTAAATGAATATATAACAAAAAAGCCGTTATATATATATCACCCATTACCACCAGAAAAAAAAACTGAGATGCTTGAAGAACAGTTTTTTTTTTTTTTTATTGGAAGATTACTTTGTCCACCCCATACGTATAAGTATTTAAAACAGATCTAACATAATAACAAAGCACAAAAAAGCCTATGGGTGTTAAGTCACGAGAAGGCGGCGCCCACAGTCTGCATGAACAGAGACCATCCACCTATCGGGGAATTGTTCATCGAGGTAGTCTGGAACAATTCCTGCGAAATGTTGTGGTTCACCATCTTGCTGGAAAACAATTGTGCTTTTTATCCCATCGATTTCTAATTTCGGCTGTAAAAAAATTTGCAGTATATCAAGGTAGCTGTTCCCTGTAATTGTTGGCTCTGAAAACATAAAAAGGTCTATAGATCATTGTTTTGGTTATTCTCATCCACACATTCACCTTAGGAGTATCCCTTTTCCACTCGTTTATTATATCAGGTTGCTGGTCCGCTCAAATTCTGCAATTGTATCCATTGACACTTCCACAGGCATGAAAAGTGGCTTCATCACTGAACAGCACATTTTCCATGCGATTTGCAGCAGCAACTGATTCCAGTAAGTCAACACACATTGCTTCGCGTTCTGCAAGGTCTCCAGGTTCAAGATGGTGCATGACCTGAATGTGGTATGAGCATTTCTTCAGTTTATAATGCAGTGTACGCCATACAGTTGTGTGAACAACACCAAGCTCCCTACTCAGTCTTCTGGTAGATGTTGTTGGGCTTCGGTATATGGCATCCGCAATAGCATTGCAAGGTATCTTGTGCCGTTGGGGGCCTATCGAAACGTTCCTCGTCTGCAACATTTCCAGTTCTTTGGAATTTGTTCACAAGATCTCGAATTGCTTGCCTGCTAGGACTGTGCTTCTTGAATTTCCGTACAAAATCTTCTCTGAGCTATTCATAGAACATTTCTCGCAGAGGGGGAGATACAACTGCAGTTCTTTCTTTTATTGTAAAAATTTCTTAAATAACTTGGAAAGCAAATGAATCATACAACGTTTTTACATGAAAATGTCAAGATACTTTTGAAACACCCTATTTATTTTTTTCGTAGATTAAGAAACATTTGTCATTTTAGGTTCGTTCGGAATTATATAAATACGTAGCACCTACAGCAGTCGTTCGGTACGTCTGTCTGTCCGTCCGCATATAACAGAGCAAAAATTACCCAACGGAATGATCTGAAATTTTAAATTTATAATTGTTGCAAAATTTTGTCGAGTCATTTCAAATTTTATGAAAAACGGCTGTATAGTTTAATTACAGGGATAGTCAAAAATTTTCACTTACATTACGGCCAATGGGAAAAAATATTTCAAGTACACTTTAATGATCTTGCAGCCTTTCGAAGAGAATGAAATGGATATGCACTTATGAAGTGCACTAAAATATACATTCAGTACAATATGTAGTGTAAAAATATTTATAAAACTAGTTATAGTACGAACGCACCTCATTTGCCACGTTTGATGTGCAATTTCCAACTTGTTTTATAATGTACAGACAGTACCCATTTGTAACAGTAGTAAATTTCCATCTGTCACTAATGTATGCTTAAAGGAAGAGGTATGCTACAACGTCACCATTATTTTCTCTTCACATTAATCTGGTAATTAAAAAAAATCGATTACACTACATTAATGTTATATTAATACAAAAGCGAATAATAAAAATGTACCGAATGCAAACGCATAATATATACATATTTACATACATAATAATATTCATATACACTTCATTATCATCAAAATCTGAGTCGTATATTTAAAAAGTCTTTCAAGTTTTGGTATAATTTTGGTCTGGTGAATTTTAAAAGACTTTATAACTGTATAAAGCGTAGGTTTTATATATCTGTGCCTCATTTACATTCTTATCTCAAAGAACTCTTTTTTTTTATATTTTTCCACTCTCTTTCATATTTTAGCGAAAGTTTGATTTGCTTTACGCAAGGTTTCGTATTTGATAATTTTATTTTTGTAAATCTGGTTTGCGAAAGCCGTAAAAATATTGCAGGATTAAAAATGGGCAACGACGAGTGTATCAAAAGCATCATAAATATAATTAATTTATAGCTAAAGATAAAAAAGGGAAATATTATGTAGTAAAATTAGAAGACGATGATAAAGAAAAGGATTATTATTTTTAAAGATGTACAAACTGCAAAAATTTGCTTCGATGCTTTTTAGGTGCGTTCGTATAAATACGTAGTACCCACAGTCGTCATCTGGTCCGTCCGTCTGCCTGTCTGTCTGTCTGCATATAACAGTGCAAAAACTACCCAATCGAATAGTTTGAAATTTAATATATACTAATCGTTGCAGAATTTTGCCGGGTCATTTCAAATTTTATGAAAATCGAATCGAAACTTAAAAATATATTAATAAAAGTATTCTTCATTCTATTAAATGCTATCATACGTAATTAATTCAATGATATCCTATGATAGGTAATGATCCTAGGTCACCATGTTGATTACGTCCTTTTTAAAATGGAGTCATATATTTCCGTAGTACTGAATTTAATATACGTAATCGTAATAAATTTTGTATTCATGCATAAGCGTTTTTGCATATGAGTGCAACAGCTATTGCACCAAGATCTGAATGTTTATAAAACTAGTTATAGTACGAACGCACCTCATTTACCACGTTTCACGTATAATTTCTGACTTGTATAATTATGTACCTTTATAAGAAATTTTAAAGTGTACTTTCTGCTAAAACTATGGAAATACATTGATATTTTCAAAATTTCAACAAAAAAAGGCGTATTTCTGCTCTTTTTAAAGTGAACCGTCTCTTTAAATAAGCAACTATTTTTATTTTCCCAGGTTGCCCGCATATTGTTGTAATATGTATAGTTTTTACTGAAAACTAATGTGATAAACAAAATCCAAATATTTTAACTTATGGAAAAATTAAATGTTCATTATACAAGGGGATTCATCTAAACTTCTAAGAAATGTAAAGTTACTTAAAGATTAATCGGAATGACAATATAGCAATGTAGGATAGGAAGCAGCGATGTTTAATCTCGAACGCACATCGATCGCCAATTCTTCAAATGTCCCGGCACTTCCATACCCGCTCTTCGATGTCTTTTAGTTAGCAAATATTTTCTTAAATTTTTTCTGGTGGAGTTTTCCGTAGTCTGGTACCTTCCCTGATGATTTCATAATCTGATCAAAATGTCATCAGATTAAACTATTTTTCAAGCAACCCAGTTTTAGACCAATTTTAAAGACAAATTTTCCTAAAACAATGCGAAATAAGGGTTGCGATTTCAGTTGGAAAAGTTGATTGAAAAACCTGTTATTACTATTACAGATTATTACTATTTATCGCTCTTATGTTTTCTCTCCAAAATGCCTATCTCTGTTTGTGCTATTAGATGAGAAATTGCTGTTAGCAGCAATTTTTTATGAGCTGTTCGCATAAAGTTGGGGATGATCACTATCACACTGCGAGTTGAAGCAATTCCTCATGGAAAATCGGCCCATTGATTAAAATTGTCCATAAAGTTTTACAATCGGATAATACCTTTAAACGAACGGCGATCAGTACAAGCGAAAACTGATATGTCATGGCACGCGCTCTATTGTGCTAAAATTAGGTTTCGGAACCCGGAATGCTATCCGATTCCAATTTGTTTTTGAGTAATCTACCTCTTCCAGAATTTTGTAAACGCAGTACGGAATCGCACTGCATAAAATAAAAAAAGCAATTTAACAAATTACAACGACCATTTGGAAAATGATTTTTTAAAAGATTAAAATTTAGGACATAAAAAATCGCACGGAATTGATCATACATTACGTACGCCATGAATTAAACATTAATAGTGTTATTACACGTAAAAATTGCAAGTGACAAAAATCGCCTGCGACTCGTACGTATTATCCACCTGAAACTTACGTATTATCCAAACATTTCATTGGCTGTTCGGGAAAAGGCTTTTCCATCTTCAGATTTCCAAGAAATCTGACGACCCATTTTAAATGAAATTTCATTCTTAAACTGCTAAACATCCCACAATATTACTTTTTACACCGTCGTATAGAGAAAAAAATGTACTTTTAAGGGGGTATTCGAAAAAATATTTTTTCACCCTCAACATCTCGAAATTTTCTGAGACATTTTCAGACTC
Organism: Maratus speciosus; assembly: GCA_963932465.1. NCBI lineage: Eukaryota > Metazoa > Arthropoda > Arachnida > Araneae > Salticidae > Maratus > Maratus speciosus. The sequence continues at coordinate 323,796,002 of OZ010798.1, read as the reverse complement.
ATTTTTAAAAGTAAAAACATGAAACTTGTTGGGGTGATTTCTGAAGACATGTTTAACATGCCGTGTGATTTCATTTTCAGCTCAATTAATTAGAATTTGATTTTTAAACAATTATTTTCTCAGTATGACCATTTTTTTCATTCCCAGATCGCCCACTTCTGAAAATTCTGTTCAAAACGCCAACTTTGGCAGCGTTTTTTACAGTATTTTCTGCATTTATCAAAAAATTAAGAAGCACGGCACATTATATAGCTTCTAAATAAGAGAATTTCCCAGTTTGATGCGTTTGAGAGCAAAAATGAATTTTAAAATTAATCAGAAAATAAGCAGTTTGGATCGCAATACACCCTTAAATGCAATTTGTTTGAAAGCTGTATCTCAATTTGTTTCTGAGTTATTAATTTTTTTTTAGTTTTTATTACTTTTTTGTCATAGTGGCAACAGAAGTATCCATCTCTGTTGAAAGTAAAGGGAAATACAGATTACTGTATAGACCAATCAGAAAACGAATAAAATGCGGATTCAACCAATAAAACTCTTCAGATATGTTTTTGATTTCCTACCCTGACAGAGAGCAATAATCATTTTTTTTCAAATGGTTAATAAAGTAAAACGTTAAAAAATATTTTTTTTTCGTAAAATTTTAAATTTGTTGAAAATTTTCACTTTTACTCTCATTAAGTTACTGCAGTTGCAGAGTTCTTTTAGAAACACATAAAAAATAAACTGTTCTGCTGAAACCAATTTATTTTTTATTCGCTTTTACTTTTTTTATTCTTTTGCCAAACCTCACTTCTTAATTGAAGATTTTGAAGCCTTTCAGCTATTCTCATCGTTTTCGTGACATCTTGGGGACTTTAAATTTTCGTTATGCTTCCGGATGCCACTCACGAGTCACTCATCGATTGCACTGTTTACCCAATTTTTTCTAGGACGTAGAAACTGCAATTTACCAAGAAAGCATAGATTTCTTTATTTTCTTTTTCTCAGAATGAATCTATTTGTTTTAATAGAGGTTAGTTTATTTCTTTTAATAGAGGTTAGGTTAGAGGAATAGAACCTAATTTGTTTACACGGGGAGTGCGTTTTGAAATTTCTTTTTATTGGAGTTATACTTGGGTAGTTGCAGAGTTGAACTGTTTTAGTGAAACACGAAAGGGGCCGTCCACAAATGATGCCACTCTTGGAGGAGGGGGGGGGGGGGGTTCATGAAATTGTGACAGTTTGTGACAAGGGGGTGGGAGGGGGTTAGAAGAAGTGTGACATCACACATTTTGGTTTAAAAAAAGCATTAAAAATCAGCAGATTAAATTTTAAAGTTATTTTGAAATTAAACTATTTTGTGTTCATACAGTAATAGCATTTAAAGCCAAATATATTAAATTCCATTTCAAATTCCAAAATACTGCTGTTTTTAATTGTTCTTTCATATTAATATTTTATTACTATTGCGTATTAATTATGTTTTTTTGTTGTAAATCTTAATCTTATTTCATACAATATAAGTACACGAATCATTTTTATTATTATGCTCACAAATGTCATTAAAACACATAGTCAAAAGTTTCAAAATAAAATTTTGAAATATGATCTATAACATAGTACTTTCTTTTTGAACAGCAAGTATATGTTTATGTAATATAGCGTGCCATGTGACAAGAGGGGGGAAGGGGGCATGGTGAAGTGTGACACTTTATGACAAAGGGGGGGAGGAGGGTCAAAAATATTGAAAAAAAGTGTGACATCATATATGGATGACCCCAAAGATATAACTATGAGAATGAAAAAAAAAAGAATTTACTTACTAGCATGTTTCATTTATGCGGTAGAAAGATTAGCTTAAGGGGTTATGCACTTGCAAAACCTAAAAAAAGACTGATTTTTTTATAAATGTTTTCAGAAACTGTACATCGGAATAAATATTAGTTTAAATGTATTTGTTTATCCTTATGATCACTATGATATTTTTTATTATATTTAAAATAAAAAAGGTGGCGCTCGAACTGTAACAACATGGTGATGCCAAAAGTATAATCAGTTGTTACTCAGCAGATCTTCGTAATACCAGATTCTGGAACCTCATTCATCGAAATGTAGGATCACGTGGTCAAAGATACAGTTTCTTCTTCAATTTCCATTAACTAACTTTTGGCAAGTTTTTAAGACAAATGTTTTGAGAAAATCGGAATAAAAACAGTAATAGAAAATGTTTAGTTTGAAACCGCAGAAGTTTAATGTTCTTTGAGAAAGTTCTAGTATAACAGATGATCATTTACAAAAATTATTATAGAAGATAAATAGAAGTAGAGGGTGGTCATAAAAAAACTTCCCCGATATATGTACCCCTAGTGACCTAACCGCTTAACAATCGAAAGAAAATTTCAGATTTAGTTATTTGAAGGTATGCGCTCGAGATCGTGATGATTTAAAATAATAAAGCTCTCACGGTTACGGTTACAGTGAAAAAATTTCGAAATTTTCGAATGGCAACACCCCTTTTTTCCTGCGCAAATTCATCAGCGCATTGAAAAACCATAAATGGCGTTGGAACCATACACGTATGACAAAAATTGCCGGTGTAATATCGTGGCACTCAATCCTAACCAGTTCTTGTGTAAAGTAATGTTCAGCACCCTAAAACAAATGATTAATTTTTTTATTTTCACTATGTGTACACAAACACAACTCAAAAACACATTTTAAAACAAATCTTACAACATTACTCAGTTCAAAAGTGAAAAAAAAAGTCGGCTACTGAAAAACATGTCTTGTAGCCACTCTTTCGTTCCTAGCAATGGTCTTTTTTTGCAAGTGTTTTACGCCGTCAATTTTCACTGTACTTGTATCATTCCAACGCCCTTTATGGTTTTTCAATGCGCTGATGAATTTGCGCATGAAAAAAATGGGTGTTGCCTTTCAAAAATTTTTCCCTGTAACCGTAACCGTGAGTGCTCTATTATTTTAAATCATCACGATCTTGAGCGCATACCTTCAAATAAGTATATCTGAAATTTCGTTTCGATTGGCTAAATGATTAGGCCGCCAGGTGTTCATATATCGGGGAAGTTTTCTTATGACCACCCTGTATGTATACCTAAAACATTTTTTAATTAGATGAAATTCGTATGATAAGAAAATCATTCTGTGTCGTAGATGAATTAATTACATTTTAGTTTATATGAAAATAAAAAGTTTTAGGTCAGAGGCACAGATAGCCAACTTGTGCCACAAGTATAATTCCACATATAGGGTAAAGTGGGGACAGATGACGCAGTTTTATTTTTCTTCTTGTGAAATGTACAATAAAGCAAAAAACAACAAACTAAGTGCCAGAAATCATTAATCAAACCCTTTAGAATCTAATGTTAAACAGATTAAAATCCTCTTAATAAAGTAGGCATAATTATTTTCCCAAACGTCATTTTTTGACATCATTTTTTATGTGCTGAGTCAGATGCCGCATGGAGAAAAAAAGCTAGGCTGTTTATTTTTTTCAAGCAAACCATATTTTTATTTTCTAAAACTACTTAAAATGAAAATAAATAGCAGTAAACTTACAAAAATTATATATATCACTAAATGGTGAAAGATTTAAACGAAAAGGCAAAAGTGTAACCTCAAAAAATAAAACTTACGACAAAAAATGAAAAAGAAACGAAAAACGTTTGAATTAACATGAATGGAGAGTATAATTACGGGAAACAATAGACAGCATAATTACAAAAAAAGATATAAATCATTGGTTTATATCCAGGCGAACATTACTGTTTTCTCTTAATATAAGCATTAGTTCTATTCTATTTAGGCCCTAGTCTGTTTATTTTTGGCCTTTTTTCTCATTCTTTAATTTTGTATTTCCATTCGTCCACAATCACATCACACTTGCCGTAGCAAAGGTAAAGTGAGCCTTTTTCATGCCGCTATCGATTGAATTTGATGCACTGAATGCTGTCCACTTTAGACATTGTTTCTTGATAAGACTCCAGCTACTCAGCATATTTAAAGTCATCAAATTCCAATCCAATACTGCCATCAGAATCCATAAAAGGAACACTTTCGTTATTGTCGGAAGATGACTCATAATTTTAGTTTCTTCCTCAAATAAGGTGTTTTCAAGTTGATTTTTCCCTTCTTTTTTTACACATTTTACTTCCGCCAAGCTGTCGTTCTTTGACGCTTTCTAGTTTCTTTTGCTTTTTATTTCGTTATTCTTTTTTTTTTGTTGTTATTGTTTATAAACTCTGTGATTGTAATATTTTCATTCTTTTGCTTTCTCTTACTTGGTTGTATAGGTCTTTTGACCATTGGGATAGGAGATTTGTTGTTTAACAGTTTGAATGGCGAGAATTGTAAAAAGCCTACCTTTTCCTTATTCACAGATGGTGAACAAACATTGTTGCTGAGAATATTTTGATAAATAGCAGAATGCGCTAATATACGTGCATTTAAATGTAAGTTCTACTTAAATCGCAATGATGGATTTATTGAACCGAAAAACAAAAATATATTTTGTAGCATCTGCCCCTCAATCTCGGTGCGGCATCTGTCCCATAGTGGATAGTAAGATGCCGCGTCGCCATTTTGTGTCATGTGGGCGACGCGAGAAAAAGGAAAGCACATGTCTGTATTCTACGAGAATCTATTCTACAGTTGCAGTCGAATTTTCGATGAAATCTCTGCTTATTTGGCTTAAAATATGCAATAATACTCGATTAGAATAATTTTAGCAACTTACCACGCAGGCTCGAACCATGAAAACTGGCATAAATATGTAAATACTGACAATTAAGTGGTGGAAACATATACAACACAGAATAAAGCACAAAAGAACACTACGAACTTCTTAAATTGGTGTAGGGAGCGCTAGTGTCGCCCACACAATCCCTGCGGCATCTGTCCTACCACGGCGTCTGCCCCCATTTTACCCTAATTAATTAATAATTCTGTATATTTATGCACGCATTAATTACTAAAATCTTTTTCGGACATTTTCGTTTTCGTTTTCGGCCAAAAATAGGAAGATTACCGAAATTAGTTTTCTGTTTCGGTCGATCCTTAATAATAATTACTTTTTTACAATTAGTATTTTCAAAGAATCACAACTCCAATACTTAATTTTTCCTATGTTTATGAATTTTGCATTTAAAAATTGACATATTTTCAAAAATAATACCCTCAAAATTTCCGTTATAATCCCCCAATTTTTGCTGAGCTAGGTCTAAGTCCGTTTGGCTAATGTCTAAATTTGGCACTGACTATGTGTTTTTTAAACAGTATTTTCATCATATGCATGCCTGCTTAGTTTCCATAATAAAAAAAAAAAAGAAAGAAAATCAAAATTTTAATTTACTTGTATTTTCGTCTGTAAAATTATATGTCACTTTCCCCAGATCAAACTGACATACTATTGATTTTTCAATTGTATTCCGGTAAACTGCTTCTTAAATAAATTTTGAAAAATCTTCTGCAGTTGCTGTTGTTAACGGTAAAACCTTTAAATATCGGGAATGTTGAAGTAATATTTGAAAAACAATTTAAAGCGACGGCGTGGCATCAATTAAAGTTCAAACTTTACTTGGCAAATAAAGGTAATTTAGTTTAGTTGGATATAAAAACACGTTCTAACGTCTTAGCGAAATAGCATTTTTCCCAGATAAGGAAATTACTTTCTTTTCAGAGAAGAACAAAATGGTCCATTTCCACCTCGAAGGAAATAAGCTGTGGTATGTCTGGGACGAAAAGGAGTTTGATCCAGACCTGGCTAGGCAAAAAGTGGAGAAGAGAATGAGTCCGTGCTTCGACGAGCTTCGTGAAGGCTGCTCATGAAGAGCTCCAAATTGAACGGATAGTTATGTTTTTTAGTTGTGAGCACGTGGCAAGTGCTATGGCATGCTAAATTCATGATTGTGGCTTTTGGAATTCTTGTGTGAAGAATGGGTGTAATTGATTCATTTGTACATAATCTACTTTTTGTTTTTAATTAAATTTGTTTTGTTTTTAAAATGGAATGGAGTTTTAATTCAATTGTTTTACGAGCGGTAGTGATATTTTCAAAAATCTTCGGTAGCCAGTCGAGTGCCATTACTACAACGTTTTAAATCGCAGAGGTAATAGCTAAAAGAAGGTAAAATATAATAGAAATATGCTGCTTATAACAATTCGGGTCCATAACAACTTATTTATGTTAAAATATATATAAATGTTTTTAACATAATTTTTATTTAGTCCTGTCTAATTTTGGAATTAGAAATTTTAATTAATAAAAAATTTTTCTGGACATTTTCGTTTTCGTTTTCGGACGAAAATAGAAAGATTGGCGATATTCGGTTTCGGTCTTAAAACCTGTTTTGGTCTATCCCTAATAATAATTACTTAATTACAATTAGCATTTTCAAAGACACACGACTCCAATACGTAATTTTAGAACGTGGAAGGCGGGTGCTTCTTTTAATCATAAATGACGTCATTCTGGTGAGTAGGATTTCATCGGTAGATGGCGTCTCTTTTTGTAATTAACGGCAGAAATGCAGCAGTCCATTTAAAGTGGCGGTCCAAATATGAGTACTCTCCCCTAATATTTTTAAGCCTGATAAGAAGGGTACATGTCTAATTAGAGTCCATAATAACTTATGAATGTTAAAATATGTATAAATGTTTTTAATATAATCTTTATTTCGTCCTTTCTAATTTTGCGCCAATATGATTCATTAGCCTGGAATAGTTTACTCAAAATACTCCATAGTATATGCACATGGACCAATGCTTTAAACTCTCTGTCGCTCTCGCTCTCTTTCTTTTTTTTTTTTTTTTTTTTCAATTTTTGCAGATCCATATGAAATAGGTTAAAAATCTTTGCAGAAGACAAGCAGAATAAAAGTGTTTTATACACATTAATTAAGAAGAATAAAACATAACAACTTAACAAAATTTGTTACAAAGATGAGGCATTCTCACAAAATTTTAACTTTCAGAAATAAAAATCTGGAGAAATTAAACTTAATAAAATTACATTTTAAACTTATAGACGAATGCCGTAATGATTCAAAATAAAGAAAAAATGGTCAGCAACGACGATTTTTTTAAAAATTTAATTGAGGTTTAAATTAAACTTGCGAGTTTAATTTTCCTTACCGTTTTACTTCTTTAACTTTTTATTTTCTTCTAAATTTTTACTTATAATGAATTTGCATAGTACCCACAGAACATTCAAACAGAAAGTAATAACAATGTAGTACTTTTTTTTATTTTTTTTTTATACAAAATTTTGGTATAACACTGTCTTAAAGCGGTGTTAAAGAAGGAACAATAAGGGGGGGGGGGGAGGAGACGGAGAGGGAAAAAAAAGAGACAGTAAGGGGGAAAAAAGGGGGACAGTAAAGAAAAAAAAGGGACGGTAAGGATTTACTGTAAAAAAAAAAAAAAAAAAAAAAAAAAAAAAAAAATCTGTAAAGTTAATAAAGTTTTTCTAAGAAACTGGGATTCCTAGAATTTTTTTTGTAACGGCAACAACAAAAATTCATGTAACAGATACACTTTTGCACCGAAAATCAAAAAATCTGTAAAGTTACTAAGAATTTTTAAGGAAACTGGGATGCCTAGAACTTTTCATGTAACTGCAACCAGGGTTATAGATAAAATTTTAGTAAGACTACTGTAATTTTAGCAGATTCATTTGTGGGCGATTCTCAAAAGGTGGACACTGGACACACGTCATAACTTTAAGCCTTTCAACATAACTTTAATTATCATTGACTTTAATTTTTTTTTTTTTTTTACACTGAGTTTTTAATTCTATTCAGAGACGGAAAATGACATAATTTATTGTAAAAGCTTTGTATAAATATCATACAATTTTATTATTTTATGCTAAAGAGGCCAATTTCGGACATTCATAACGTTAACAGCTTCAATGTGCCACCAAGAAAAAGAGCTTTAACTTGCTTCCAGGTGGTTCTAATGGTAAACAACGAATGCATAAAGGAAACGGATGATTTTTGGATAATTTCGTTAAGAGATGGCAGGCTGATTTATTGCTTTTTTGAAGATAAAAGGACTTTTCTATAAAGAATTTTTTGTATTATGTTATGTCCGAAAGTAACGTACGCGACAAAGCTATCATTTCCACGAAAAATACATCAAGTAAGTACTTTGAACTCTTTTATCTAACTTTGAAATTATTTAAAAAAAATTAAATTATTTGTATGTATTTTTATAAGATTTTTGCAATAAATGCACTTTTCTCAAATAAGAAAGTGGAATGTCCGAATCGTGTAACGATGGAAACGCCGATTTTATTTTCGGTAAATTTATTTTTAAAAATGATTTGGTGTCCTGAAACGTATAAAAAGATTTTTATTATAATGCTTTATCGTAAATAATTACCGTGTTTTGTATAAATAAAGTGTATTTAGTACGTGTAATAAAATAACTTGACTTGAAGCATGCTCAACTAATGCGTGTAACGATAGACACAATATGGCGACCGCTGCGATCCTTACGAAATTTCGGACATGCTTATTTAAAAGTATGATTTAAAATTAATAGTAAACTTCTTTTTTTATTTCAAAAGTAATTCTTCAGTGATCTTATATGTGTTTATCTATTTTGCAAAGTTTTCTTTGTAGCAAATGTACCCCAAAAGATTATTTAATAACAATGTCCAAATCGTGGAACGATCTAAACATTAATAATTTTAATTTTCTAAATACATAAATAAATATATTATAACAGAGTTCATTGCTCTAACATACATCTTAAAAAATAAAATAAATATTTTTTTGTTAAATTGTTGTACTTGAGTTCTTTTTTTTTTCAATTCAAGGTTTAAGAATCCCATCTCCTCAAAATTCCATTCTTCCTCTTTTCTCCCCCACCAAAATGCAAGGCAAATAAAAAGTTTAAGCCACTTCGTGCTGTAACTTTGGTTAAAAAAAAAAAAAAAAAAAAAAAAAAAAACAGAAATTGACAGTATTTGAAGTATAGAAAAGACAGCCAGCGAAAACTGTTAAAGGTACTCAAAAGATTCACTCCGTACACACGGCAAACAAATTTGGTACTATTCAAATAAGAAATAGATCTGGTTTTTACAATCTCTGTAAAAAACAATCAAGAATGCATTACCAGTGAAGCTAGTGAAAAAAAAAAATTGTTTCTACAATTGACTCCTCACAGTTGAAAATAGATTGACATTGGTGACTGGTACTTTGTATTAATTCATGATGAAAACTTATGGCCAGGTATTATTGAAAAGATCGGCATTGATAATGGTGAACAAATATTTTCTATACATTTTTTGACTCCCCAGGCAGACATTGATTTTAACAGGTTTCGTTATCCATCTAAAAAAGACAGCACAAATTTAAAATATGAAAACATTTTGTTGAAATCACCAAATCCACCTCACCCGGTGACACCAAGAGGAGACTTTTCTTTTGATAAAGAAATTATAGATATGTGCATTAAAAAAAAGCAGTATAACTTTTTTTTTTTTTTTTTTTTTTTTTGAGGAAAAAAAAAGAATAAATTATATCTTGGATACGTCTAATATTATGTAAAGGTATGTTTTTTGCATAATGTGCCTATAAAATTAAGATATTACTTCTAAAAATGTAGTAAATATTTTAATATCAGAGATTAACATTTGATTTTATTATTATTATTACTGGATAACAAAAAGTTAATTATACATGTATAAATGTATACACATACAATTATAGGACACATTTACTACATTCTTAGTCTTAAGAATTTTTTAAATACTAAGCGCAACGTCCAAACTCTGTCAGCAATGTCCAAAATCTGTAACGTACGTGCGAAAAAATGTCCAAAATTTGTAACGTACACAACTGCTAATTAAATGCTTTAATAATTAATTTTCCAGAATAGTTGCTGTCTTTTAATGTTTGTGTATAATTTTGTAGACTTATATACTATACTATTAAAATAAATTGGCCTTAAATTTGAAAATTTTTAAAATTACATATAGTTAACGTTTAATGATCCCACCTTTTGAGAATCTCCCTTGTAAAGATAGAGATTTCTGTAGCTTTACAAATACTGGTTTTGCAGATTTACAGATTTTTTTTTTTCTTTTTGTACAGTTACAGATGAAAGTTTGGTAAGCTTTACATCTGTAGAACTAAAGATTTTTTTTTCACAGTGTGAGACGGACGGTAAGGAAAACTACTACCTATTTTTAGGCAAATCATATTAAGACTAAGTGATATCTACAATGTTAATTGATTTTTAGCAAAAGTTATTTACATTGGATTAAATTAAAAAAAATAATAATAATTTACCTCGAAAAGTGCAGGAATAAACCAAGGACGGTACGCTGCAAATAAAGCCACAATGCTTGAAATTGATATCTAAATGCTGATTTAAATTCTGGAGTAAATTTCCTGTCAAAGAATTTTAGCCGTTCTTTCTCTAGACGTATGAAAAAAAAATGTTGAAAAACATTCTGTGGCTGCACCTGAAGTGATTTCCTGTATAATTTTAGCAAGAGGGACAGTAAGGAATCTAAAATCCGGGCACAAAGGTAAAAAAAAATAACAACAACCGTAAAAATGTGTGCAGGTTAATTTTTTGCTACATATTTATATATAACAATTGTCCCAGCTTCGAAAAAAATTACATCGAATTACTTTTATTGAAACAATTTTAGACGGCTCCAAACTTAAAAATCAGCATCAGGAACATGGGACGGTAAGGAATTTCGTGGTATATTTAGACCCCCAACATCGGCCAAAACTTATGTATCTCCTTAATATTGTTATACAGTCATGAAATAAGATGTTTCCCAGTATAAGAAATAAAAAAAATCCAAGAATATGTACCGAAATAAAAATTATTATTCAGGGACTTAAAAGTTAAAATTATGTGAGAATACCTCAGATACACACTAATAAATGCGAAAGTTCCCAAAAATCCAATACAGTTTTGAAATATCTTCGAACTGAAGTTAAAAAATAATATCTTTAAGAGCAATAACAGTTATTTAACACTTACAAAAACTTAAAGATACAGTTTTCCTTTTATTAAATTATTATTATTGCGAATTCCAAAAGAAAAATGCGTAAACTAATGAGATATATTTAGAATTCTTTATTTAATTACATGAATGAGATCACAGAAAAGTTTATTTAATATTAATTAAATTGACTTTGAGTTTTGTTTATGCTTAGTGATTGCAATGTTAATTTAACCATAAATAACAACATTTCAAGTAGCGTAGTTTATCCATTAAAAATCAAAGAAATGTCTGGTTTTAATAACTGATATTTAGAAGCGTACATTTAAACTATTTCCCCAGTTTTTTGTTCTATACCCTGTTTTATTAATGTTCATTTAAAATATAGGTATAGGAAATATAGGCCGCGATATCTGACATGACATCGCGGTGCTTACGGAATGCCAACGCGGCTCGCCGCGCGTGCCTCCAACTAGCTTGAATGGGAACATATAGTTAAATTCTGAAACAGAAAATGGTCTAAAAGCTATCCTTTTGAGAACTCTGGTGGAGTCCCGAAGGCCATGCCCGAATTGGAAGCACGAATTTAAACATAACCTCCAAAAAGAGGACGCATAGAGCATCTAAATTAATTTGGGTGCCCTATACTTTGATGTCACTTCAACGACTGGTAAAAAACGGAGAATGTAAAGACGGTAGGGTACAAAAGAGCGCAGAAAAATCATAGCATAAGGTAACCACAGGCCTAACTAACACTAAACTGAGAACCCATAAAAAGGGGAGGTGGGGAGGCACATAGATCACTAATTTTGAATGGCAGCTACCTAGTGCCCGTCACCCTCCTAAGTTTTCCAGGGTGCACTCGGATGGTTTGAAATGCTCGTATCTGTGGAGCATTACCTCTTCTTTCTTTCTTTCTTTCTCTCTCTCTTTAATTCCTGCAGATCCATATCAAACATGTCAAAAAATTTCTCTGAAGACAAGCAGTGTAAAGGTGTTCTGGAAGTATAAATAAAGAAGTTGCATCTTAAGAAAATTTGTCGCAAAATTTCATGTTAATAAATGTGAAAATTTCTGAAAACCCAATAACATTTTGTTCTATCTTTGAATAAAAAGTGAAGTTAAAAAAAGCGTCTTTAGGAGTAAAAATAGTTTTCTTTTTATTAAATTATTGCTATTGAAAAATCCAAAAGAAAAGTGACCAAACTAATGAGCTATATTTAGAACTCTTCGTTTAATTACATGAATGAGATCACACAAAAGTTAATTGAATAAATTCTTTTGTGCACTGTTTATTCATTCGGAAATGTTCTTAAAGATTTTAATGTATAGTTAACGTAACTATAAATAGCAACGCATCAAGTAGCGTGAATTATCCAATGAAGATATCTGAAACGTAAACTTTAAAGTAAATTATCACGTTTTTCTGATTTGTAATTTGTTTCTAAAAACAAACTTAAAGTTTTTACTTTTAAATGAATTCGTGATTTTCCTTCAATTCTTTTTCATTGTATTTAATAGAGTTTCTTAACCTTTTTATTTATAGATAACACGTTGATCAGTGTAGCTTCATAAAATTAACACACGCTCACCTATTTAATTTTAAGTTTTATTTATATTCTTTACGTTTAATAGTTAGAATAAGGATTCTAAAAAAAAAGAAAAGGAAAGGAAAAATGCCATACATTCTCACTAAAATTACATCACACTTTTAACTTCAAGCACGAACTATTTTAAGTACTAATATTTTACACTTTTCTAATAGAAAAGAAATAGTGATACTATAGTTAAACTTAGGCTCGTCGTCGACAATATTCCGCCAATAGTTGGCTTTCGGGATTTTAGGAATGTTAAAGTAATGTTCTTAAGTAAAATTTTCGCACAATGTTTAATAATTGAAATAAATAAGATATAACGAGAGTTTTAACTTTATTATTATTGTTATTATGATTATTATTTTTATTCCAATGTAACTGTTTGCAACATAACTTTCATGCTTCTGGAATAACAGCCGATTTTAGTAACGTTAAACGATATACCCAACATTTGCTATGTAGTTATCTACACCGTTTGTTTATATTTGGGGTAAATTTATAGAGGAAGTTCGGGTATTATGGAATGGAATGGACAATATGGACAATATGGAATACTTCAATATATGGCGTATACTGTATTGCAGCCAAGCGTAAATCTACCATACAACTTCCTAGTACTCTGATGAAGCACTGTGCGTAGTTCTGTTTGGATACCTGTTGTTGGAGCGATACGGTGAAATAAAATCTTATTCTCAATTTATGCAGTTTTTTGCAGGCAATTTTTATAAAATTCGTATTAATTATAAAATCGCATTCTCAGTGATGCAAGCCAAATTCAGTATAAAGTTGAGCAGTTATATATATTGCTGTGTTAGTCAGTTTTTTTCTATACTAAATTGTTGACGAGTGAAGAGTTTATGTTTTCAAGATGGTGTGTCGGGTAATATGGAATATCAGCTAGACAACTGTTTCAAGACGACATGTCTAAAAATCGAAACAATTTTTTAAAGAAGCTAAAGATTTATAGATGATATACTAAGCTTCACTCATTAAATAATTTTGGTTATTCTTTTAAATGGCGGTTTTTCTTGTAATTTTCATATTTCTTATGACACTATTCCATATTAAACGGCTGGTTGCTAACACGAAAAGTGTAATTTTTTTTTTAAACGCTAAGTATTGATACGTATTTTTTCCTTCCACTTTAAACGCATTAAAATATGTTAAAAAATAGTCAAAGTTTGTTCTTTACTAGCAATTAAAATGAATCTCAATTTTTTTTAATGCTGACTTATGAATAAAAATAAAATGGTATTCCAGAATACCCGAACTTCCTCTATATTTTAGAGAATTTTTTAGTGTTTTAGGTATTTTTCTTTTCTTTTCATTGTCTTTCTTTCTTTCTTTTTCCTTTTTTCATGTTTTTGTAAAACTAATGTATTAAAATTTTATATTGATTGTAACATACTCGTATACTTAATGTGAAGCAGCAAAATTAAGATTCTTACGTTTTATTTTCGACAATGGATTTTATACATCCTTTAAAGTAAAAATTGAAACATACGAGCGTAAAAAATATAATCTCTAAACAAAATAAAATCTTTTTAGGTCATCTTTTTTTTATAATTTTTAAGTTTTGTGTACAGGATTAGACCAAAGAAAATCATAAAGAAATTTTGCCGGGCCTGCAGAATAAAGACAAATTTTTTAACGGGTGGGGCAGGGCCGATAAATAAAATAAACGAGCCGGTCTGGGAAGATAAAAAAAATTAAACGGGCCAGCCGACCCGATAAATAAATTAAGCAGACTAACCGGTCCGATATAACAAATTTAAAAGGATGCACTGTTAAAAATTTGCAGCATTCTGTCCAGTCATTCGACCGTTTTTTGAAAAAACGGTTTCATAACTGTAATTTAACTATATTCGGACCATAAAATGGCCAATAATATGGTCAGAATAGTGTTAAGTTACGATTGCGTAACTGTTTTCGATAAAAACGGTCAAATGACTGGACAGAATGCTGCAAATTTTTAACAGTGTGAAACTAAGCTGATGAAATATGAAAACTTTTCAATGGACGTGACTGGGTCGGGAATAAATATAAATGTGTTGTACGCGTCGATGATAGCTTGACATTAATACGGAAATATAAAATGTCCAGCATAGAGATCGGCATCGAACACTTACATCTAGCCCAGGTTTAATTTTTTCAGCAAACTCGGGCCAGGTCGGGATCAGCTTACATTTTATTCTATATACCCGGGTCTGGCCAGAGCTGGACTTACTTGCTCCAGGATATGTCGGCCAAGCGACATGTTTTGTAAAAATAGTAATAGCGATAATAAATTTCTGTTAACGGAATCTTTGGAACTATACTTTAATAAAATATAAAGACATATTTTTTAAAAAAAATCTTTCTTTTTTATTATACACCTTCAAATGTTATGATGTTTTTAACCATCCTTTTTCTTTTATTATAAACTAAATAAACTTTTTAATGTATTTTCTTTTTAATGTAATAGTTTAAGAGTCTAAGCCATTAACGTTGCTATTCTGTATTCTGTGGCTTTCGGACATATAGTAATCTAAAATATACAGCAAAGTATTCCCATAAATATGTATGCAGTATCCATTAAAAGAATATTAATTGCATGTGAAGAAAAATCAGAATTTTTTCTAGAAATTGAATCATGTCGGGCCGAGCCGGGTAAGGCCTGATTTAATTGATTTTTGCATAAGAGTAATAATATTTCACTGATTTTTGAACGGACCGTTTCCGGAGAATGAACTGCAAAATTATAAACGGACCGAGCCGGAACCGAGTTGAACTTTAACATTTTACACCGAGCCGGCACAATATATTTTTCGTTCGAGTCGGTCCGAGCCCGGATCTGGAACTTTCGGCCCGTATAGACATCTAGTTCCGATATCTAAAATGGCTTTTGGGAAAACAGAGAATAATTGGGTGAATCAATCAATTAAAAAATAATTCAATACTCGAAAATTCAAGAACTAATTTTAAGAAATATTACGAATATTGAAAGATTCAATGCAAGATTTATAAACGATGATAAATGTTTTTTTAGCTTATAATTTTTTAGATTAATTACAATTTTAATTTTAAAACAGGACTGGTAAGAATTTTTCCTCCAAAAACTCGAAGGATCTTATAAAACACAAATGCAACATGACCGGTTGCTACGCAGCTAGTGGAAAATAAAAAAAACATTAAATAAAGTAAAATAACTTCATTAAACCTTTGTGTGACTCTTTAAGATTGTTTGTAACTTCCTCTCGCACTTTTGAACACACATATTCTCTTGCGTGACAATATATCAGCAAAGAATGGATTGCGTAAGAAAATAAGTAAGAAAATGACTTTTAAAAAATATCCATTAAGAATTAAATTACAGAACCTCTGTCAAGTTGAGGAAAAATTTTATCTTAATGCGATACAAAACAATCAGACAAAAATTTTTTGACAGATAAAATTTCGAAAACATTTTAATATGAATGAAATTAAACAGTACAGTAGAGTGCCGATTATCGGAACTCGAATTAACCGAACTTCCAATTATCCGAACAGCCTATTTCTCTCAAAAAAAATATTTTAACCGAACTTCCAGTTATCCGAACAGTCTATTTCTCTCAAAAAAAATATTTTAACCGAACTTCCAGTTATCCGAACAGTCTATTTCTCTCAAAAAATTTCTTAACTGAACTCCCAGCAAGCAGCAATCAAAAGCTTTTAAATTATAATCTCTGAAGTTCAGAAAATGATAAAAAGAGATATTTTTTATGAAAAAAAATTAAACACACCAGCACTAACTGGTGCTACCAATCATAAGCTTAGATAACATGTGATGGTTTTATTATAGTCAGAAACATCCCTTAAATTGTCTATCAATTTATCCGAATTTTTGCTTATCCGAACTAGGATCGGTCCCGACATGTTCGGATAATCGGCGTTCTACTCTATTGTTAAATAGGTAGCCAGATAAATAAAAGGCGATCTATAACCAAATATTTTCAAAATCTTACTGGATAGATAGCAATGGGCGCTAATGATATGATTTATCGATTTTATCGATAGTACGTACAACTCGATTCTATCGATAGTATTAATTTTTTTTTAATAACTTGGACTATTCGTCTTGGTTTGTTCCTTCCCTAAAACCCCACCATTTTATTTCTGCTTCTTTCCGTCAGGGGACTTTTTTTCATGGTGTATATTTATTTTTTATTGGATATCTCAAGTTCTCTGGGTCCGATCTTCACACAACTTGGACTATTTGTCTTGGTTTGTCCCCCCAATCACCACTATCATTTTAGTTCTGTTTTCACCGCCAGGGTCACTACAATTTCCTGTAATGGCTTCTATATTGTCTTCATATCCTATTTTCGACGTGCTTTCGGTGGATGAAGCTTCCCTTGAGCATTTTGGCTAACCTCGGCTCTCCCGGGAACATAAAACAAGATCTCCATTGTTTCAAAAGATGATGAGAAACAATGTGAAATTAGTCGACTTTTTGATCGCTAAGTTTTTCAATTACTATTGTTAGCTTATCGGTGTGAGAACCGATTGTAGAATATCGCGATAGTAGAATTTGACAATCGAGTCTTAACTTTATCGATAGTTACTTTATACGATGGCGATTTTTATCGATAGTTGAATTTTCGAGAATCAACCATCACTAAAGATAGCTACGAGGTTAACGGAAAAGACAGGCTACCGTGGTGCATTCCACGTATCTTTTTTATAGACCGCGGGTGTTACGTGATGCTCGAATGCACCAATGCAGGTGTACGAAAAGAGCATCACGTCACTCTAACCGTCTGTAGAAAAAAACACTTGGAATGCACTGGAGTAGCCTGTCTTTTTCGTTAACCTCGTAGCTATCTTTAGTGATGGTTGATTTAGTGTTGGTTTTTTTTCATAGCCTCGAGATAGCTAGGAATACGAATACGAACCTTATAATTGTTGTATCGACACAATCCCCCGACTACTAGACTATACAAGAATTACAAATCGAGTGCATTGGGTCCATAAGTAAATACATAGAATTACCAACATATAAATGAACTGATAATTTATAATGAGTACTAATAAATAATGCAACGTAATTTATTAAAAATAGAAAAAAAGAAATATTATAATTATTATATACTTATTTTTATTATTTTCAATTGTTGTCTACATGATATAAGAGGATAAGTGAATAAAAAGTTTAATTCCGACTACTCAGAACCATGCTGAGCATGCCTCAATAGCCAAACATTTTTTCAAATACAGTAAACTCTCTGTAAGGCGGACTCTGTGTAAGACGGAAATCTATCTAACGCAGAAAGATTTTCAAGCCCCTGCGAATCCAAAAACATGGAGTAAAATTTGTCTAAGGCGGAATATTGTCTACTGCGGAAAATTTTCTGCGTCCCGATCGATTCCGCCTTAAACAAAGTTTGCTATATAGTATGATTTATTAAATAGTTCTTTTTCCTTATGAAATGCGTCATGGTTAAAAACATTCTGTCTAAAAATAATAAAATTTTACGTAAATTTTATGCACAAAAACAATTAAGAACACACATCCAATAATCCAGGGTTGAATCCAGAGGTTTTTTCTTCGGTGTGGGTTTCAGCGACCCCGGCAAAGGCGGAGGGGCAGTACTATGGAGTTCCAGAGGAGAGGTGGGGGCGAGGAAATTGCGCTTTTAGACAATAACTAACATAAAATTCCAAATCTCCGGGAAGGAGCATACCCCCGATCCGTTCTCAAGACTGCGTATATGTCTATCTTTCATAAGCCACTGATACATATAAAGGAAGCATCAAAAGTCCATTAAAAATTCAAAACTTAATTTAAATAAATAATGATAAAAAAAATACTGTTTGTGGGAATAGAATATTAAATAAAGTTCGTTTTTTTTAAATAATGCACTGTAAAAAAAAAAATCTATAAAGTTACTAAAGTTTTTCTAGGAAACTGGGATTCCTAGAACTTTTTATGTAACGACAACAACAAAAATTCATGTAACAGACACACTTTTGCGCCGAAAATAAAAAAATCTGTAAGGTTACTAAGAATTTTTTAGGAAACTGGGATGCCTAGAACTTTTCATGTAACTGCAACCAGGGTTACAGATAAAATTTTAGTAAGATTACTGTAATTTTAGCAGATTCATTTGTAAAGTTACAGATTTCTGTAGCTTTACAAAAACTAGTTTTGTAGATTTGCAGCTTTTTTTGTACAGTTACAGATGGAAGATTAGTAAGCATGTAACTTTACATCTGTAGAACTACAGATTTTTTTTTTTTTTTTTTTTTACAGTGTAATAACAACAAGAAGAAAATATAAATCTTGTGATAACAGTGAACAGGATAAAA
The DNA here is from genome assembly GCA_963932465.1 of Maratus speciosus. Taxonomy (NCBI): domain Eukaryota; kingdom Metazoa; phylum Arthropoda; class Arachnida; order Araneae; family Salticidae; genus Maratus; species Maratus speciosus. The sequence continues at coordinate 323,777,108 of OZ010798.1, read as the reverse complement.
CAAGGAGATCGCTATTCATTAATTTACCACATTTAGCTTATTAATCGAAAACAGTCACTTTATCTTTGAGACAGGAAATATCAATGGCTAAAGAGTACAAACATTTCTTTGAAAAGAAAAATAAGAATAAAAAAATTATACAATTAATTAAAAACTGTATAGCTATTTGTGATTTCTTTAGTAACTTCATCTTTTCCAGACACATTTTTTTCCTCTATAATGTGTCAAGAAATAATGAACTGTGTAATTTAAAGAACCTAACGAAACAGGTATTGAAACGCATTCATTTGGAATTAAGTTACAGAACATCTGCCGTACAGCGGAAAACCACCTTGAAGCTAACGCAACAACTTAAACAGTTGTTCTGAAAAAAAGGAACAACTTTAACTGCCATATATATGCGCGCCTTTTAAGCACTTTTATTGTCATTTCTTTTGTATCAAAAGTAGCGGGGACGAAAATGAAAATTACGCACATTTATTTTATGTTTTACTGATATTAATATTGCAAGGAAAAAACTTTGAGAAACTAAATAGATGTTTGTCTTTAACTGTTGGTGTAGTTTTATGATGACCGGTTTTCTACACGAGGGATATATGCCCAATGGGGGGGGGGGGGGGCGGTCCTCAGTGAGGGGTCTTTCTAGGGAACATAACTGTATTTAGCTATGGATATCAAGGTTCGAAGAAAACGACCGAAAACTCCGAACGATTAGCCCGACGGACGCGATTGGGTTCGAACCCAGCAACTCCCGTATATCAGCTTTTGAGAGCAGAACCTTTTAGCCACTGGTGGAGCTTTTGTTTTTAAGATAAATATACAGTAGAATCTAGTTATAACGAATATTACCTTAACGATTTTTTTGATTTAACAAATATTATTTGGATTGTTAAAAAAAATCCAATTATCCTATTTCATTATAAAAATATTCCCTTTAACGAATTTTTCAGTATAGCGAATTTAATCAGTGCTCCCCAGAGATTCGTTGTAACAAGATTTTACTCTATTATTTTATTAAATATTTAATATTAATTAAGAAATCTTCAGATAATGAGCTATTTTGCTCGCTTGTGAGTGTAATATCAGATGATATAATACAATAGGGGAGACCGGGTCTAGTTAGCTACGGGGGTATGTAGGCGCAGTCCTCATAAATCGCCTGTTTGTGGATAGATTGCGCAACCAGTCACAGAGTACCTTTCTTCTTGCTTTTTACAATCCTCATTGTAGTTTTGCAGCGTTACCTACGTGCAGTGAACATTTATTACGATTTTTCTGTTTTTTGCACTTATAAGTAATTTTTTGTTGCTTCATTCTTTTTCTAATTTCTAATACTTATATTAATAATTGCAATTTAACTTGTGCAGTTTGTCTTAGTGTAGGATTAACTGTACCTACCCCATATGTGATTTACTTCGATTATTTATGCTTAGATGATTACGCATCCCTTTTGTGAAGAAATTTATTATGGGGATAGTAGGCGCATTGAACACCGGCAAGTTGGCTCGGTGTTTGGTGTGTGCTGGTAGCTTGAAAAACAGCAAACAACGAAAAAAGTGGTTGCAATGCAAGATTTTGGGCACACGAGGCTTGCCCAAACGAAGACACTCGATTTTTTATTTGTGACAACCGTAACTCTGATGATGATATCGAGTAGGATACAAGTTACTCAATGTTAATGTTTTATTCATTATTTTTATGTCTGTATAATTTAGAATTTACATTTTACGGCTATAACGCCTTTCTTTAAACTTACTGGTAATAATGAAATTGATTTCGCTTAACTGCGTGTCTTATTTGAATTTTTAAAAAGCGTGTGCAAACTTACCCCATAGATATAGGCAACTTGCCCCGCGACGGGTTAGGTTGGCGCACAATTTTCCTTTTACTTTAGGAATCCGCTAAACATAAACTACAAAAGCTACAAACTCAAAACTCCGAGTATTTATAGCCCAATGCCTGTTCTTTAAAAGTACAGTTAAAATTTCATAAAAAAACTTAAACAAAAAATTAATAAAAATCAATAACTAAAAACTGCGCCTACTAACCCCGGTCTCCCCTACATTTTAAAATTTCTTAAAATGCTTTTCTATATATAGTATGTATCTAATATATAAAAATGAAACTTTGTCTGTAATGCTATACAAATCCAGAGTTTGGAAGCCAGAATTGTGAAATGTTACGTACATGAGTATTAAAATATGGCTGAGACAACTAAAATAATCCGGAGTCGGAATAACTTGTAGTTAATTTTTAATTAATAAAAAAATACAAATTTAACAGTAATTTCCAATCATGTTTAAACATTTTTCGTTATAGAAGTTGCCAACAATTAAAAATTCACAATAAAATTCTTGCCACAACAATTATTTTTCTATTGCAAGATTACCACGTGAAAAAAATGAAATAAATGGCTTGACGAATTTAAAAAAAAGGGAATATTACATCATAACTTTTCTACTGCAAGATTTCCACGTAAAAAATTAAAAAAAAAAAAAAAAAAAAAAAAAAAAAAAAAAAAAAAACAGTTTGACGAATTAAAAACAAAAGTGAATGTTGCGTCCTAATTTTTCTGTTTTATGATTTCCATGTGAAAAATTATAATTATTTATTTAATTTGACGAATGAAAAAAATGGAATATTACGTCATATTGGAAATATAAAGGACGTGGTGAATATATAACGTCATATAAGTGTGAAAAAATGTATTGAAGCATGATAAAAACTCGATTATAGAAATATTGGTGTATTTTAACATTATTGCTCCAATGATGAATGGAAATAAGTTCATTTATAGCTGTATTATTTTGCCTCTGTTACATAAATTTATACAACTTTATATTGGGTTTTCATTATTTGATTCATGTGTCATTTTCATCATTTGAATCACTTCGACTGTTTTTTTATGTTGTATGGTAAATTTTGAAATTGGTTTTTCAGAACATTCTTAAATTCCGGGCAACGCCGGGTACTTTAACTAGTCTAATATATAAAAATGAAAATTTGTCTGTCTGTCTGTCTGTCTGTCTGTAATGCTATATAAATCCACAGTTTGGATGCCAGAATTGTGAAATGTTACGTACATGTGTATTAAAACACGGCCGAGGCAACTAAAGTAATTTGGAATCAGAATAACTTATAGTTAATTTTTAATTAATAAAAAACAAAAATTTAACAGCAATTTCCAATCAAATTGAAACATTTTTCACTATAGCTGCTGCCAAAAATTAAAAATCCTCAATAAAATTCTTACCACACCAATTACTTTTCTATTGCAAGATTCCCGCGTGAAAAAAAAATGAATTAAATGGTTTGACGAATTTAAAAAGGGGGATATTACATCATAACTTTTCTACTGCAAGATTTCCACGTGAAAAAATTAAAATAAATAGTTTGACGGATTAAAAACAAAAGTGAATGTTACGTCATAATTTTTCTGTTTCCATATGGAAAATTATAATTATTTAATTAATTTGACGAATTAAAAAAATGGAATATTATGTTATATTGGAAATATAAAGGACGTGGTGAATATAACGTCATATAAGTGTGAAAAAATGTATTGAAACATGTTAAAAACTCGATTATGGAAATATTGGCGTATTTTAACATTGCTCCGATGATGAATGGGAATAAGTTCATCTATAGCTGTATTATTTTGCGTCCGTTATATAAATTTATACATTTTTATATTGGTTTTTCATTTGATTCATGTGTACAACACTTCGACTGTTTTTTTTTCTTTTTTTATGCTGTATGTTAAATTTTGAAATTTGTTTTTCAAAACAAACATTCTTAAAATTCCGGGCAACGCCGCACAGTGGGGTATTTCACAAATCTGGGCGGCCAAAATTATTTTTTTTTCTTTTAAATTAATTTAAACGTTTAAAGCAGTAAATAAATGCACTTTTTGAAATAAATATTGTTTAATAACTTAAAAATCATGGATGTTTTGCAACTTCGTACTGATTTTTATTGATCAAAATTAGCTTATAAAATAAATGATATTTATGATAAACAGAATTATAAAATAAATGATAATTATGATAAATAGTATTAAAAAATAAATGATAATTATGATAAAAATATTATAAAATAAATGATAATCATGATAAATAGCATTATAAAATAAATGATAATTATGATAAAAAATGGAATAATATATTGAATAATTGAATAAATTATAAAAACAGATTATTAATGATAAGAACAATTAGTTTGTAAATCACCAAGGTGAGATCTTTTAATCAGATGATAATTCAGAATCGTAATCTGTTTCGTCTGTAATCGTAATGCATTGTGGGTGACATTGGATACCATTTATATAACTGGACGTGGAGCCCTGCTGTTTTTTCTGTATATTCCTTAAATTTATCAAGGTGAATTTTGTGGCCACTGGATATGATTTCAAGAATAACTTTAAATCGATATATTAAATTTTCATCAATGCCCCATTTATATATAAGAATTAATGCACTTCTTTAATCTTCTTTTAAACTTTCCAAAACTTCTTTCAAATAAATGAATAATCGTGTCACTGTTAAATTAAGTAAATCTTGAATATTAATTTCAGTGCAAGTTTCAGTAATTTTAAAAGACTCTTTGTCTGGATAGCAATCAATTTTAGACCATTGTAGAAGACTACAACAAGAGTATGCATATTTTTGATATCGTCTTATAATTTCGTATTGATTCCTTGAAAGTTTAGCTTCGACAAATAATAATAACACTTGTAAAGGCGATATTTGTGTTTTCTTTTCCGTCTGCTGAGTTCTCAAATATGCTTTTTTTATTTTGTTGCTCGCATTGGTGAACATGTTAATGCCTTTAGAACATGGGCAGCATCCCTCTTAATTGAGGTTTCTAACTTTATCTGAGCGGCATGTGTAAGTACATCCACATCAGTCGAGCTCCTCAAACTTTCAGACTTTCTCCGCTTTGACCTGTCACTTAATTTAGTGAAAGTTTTTGCTGGCCTTCCTGGTCGATTTATTTTTCTTGAAATTTCTACTGTACCTTCAAGCCATTCCTTATTGTTTTTCACAAATTTATCTAACATATAATGGGCTTCGATCCATTTGCTCTTGAACTGAGATTAAAATTGGGAGAAATTGTGCTTCAGGTTTTTAATTTCATCATCATCAAAATTATCGCTATTAAGAAGGTAAGTTTCAAGATAATTTAATCTATGATTAATGTTTGACAAATTCTGCTGTTGCATAATGTTAAAAAATTCTTTTGAAGTCATTACTCTGACATTCAAAGGCCCTAAATAAAAATAAATACAAAATATGAAAAAAAAAAAAGAATGCATAACAATTATATGCAATTTAGATAGATAACATCATTTTATCCCTTATTTCTAAAAAAAAAAACTCACAATCTTTCGCTAACTTTTAACAAAAACATATGGAAAATTGCCTCGACTTATTTTTTAGATAAACAAATGTTAATAACGAGCAATAAATTATTTCAATTTTATGAAAAGTGCTTAACAATGATAAAAGGGAATGAATACATTACTTTAAAGCAATTTTTTTTTAAATTATATAAATTTAATTTCAATCAGAATGACTGAAAAATAAACAAATGTGATCACTTTCTATTCAATCACAACAATTTTTTTCCAATTAAAATTTATGTGATAAGTATCAGTTAAAAATCAATATATAGTAATTTTGTATGCTTACTCAGAATTTTGGAAGAGCATATTTATATCGCCTTCATTTTAAAAAGGGGACGAAGGTGGAACTACTTTAAACGAAAACACAAATAGAAGGGTGTATATTTATTGGTACAACAAGTAACTTTGCTTGGAAATGTTTGGAAATATAACTAAACCCTTCGTGAATTGGGAAACAAGGGAATAATATGCGTTATTTTAAATTAATTTTGTAAATACTAAAACTATTTCTTTCTCAATTCAAAGTTTAAAAAAATAATGATACATACCTGCCTCGTCACTATCCATAACGATTAGATTTTAAATATTTCCAAAACTAAAGTTATTCCCATTCAAAAATGGAAAATCACAATGAAGAACAATTTGGCACTCATGCACCTAACGCAACACTCCAGTTTCAACTGATAACAGGAGGTCATCGTTCACTTAAAGGAGATAAAAATTGTATCACGTGATTCCCCAAAGATTCAGTTTTAACTTATATCCATCCGTTCGATCCTGCGTTGTACTTTATGAAATCGATTTTTGGCCAGCCAGATTCTTCAAATACCCCACAGTGCGCCGGGTTACTTTAGCTAGTTTTAAATAAAGTTATGTAATTTGAAGGAAATGAGTAAAAGATTTGTATTTCAAATGAAATTAATACAATTATTACGATTAAAATTAATACAAATGATGGCGATGGTAGCAATACTTGGCTGTTTATCATCTGCGTCCGGCTAACATAAAAGTACCCCAAAACAATTTCTTTTTATAAAAGATTTTTTGAAAAATCTTGTTTCATTTTCCTGGAAAAAGAATCCTAAAAATACACGTTTATTTTGGCTTTGCAGATAAGTATAAGGTCGATTAGAAAATGTAACTGAATACTCTTTACTAATTGTACGTTCAGAAAATGCAATACAAAATGCATTTTTTGAAAGTTTGCAAGTAGGTATAACCCCTTAAGCTTTGTTTTAAAGCAGTTTATGAAATTAATATCACCATACTGTGTGCCATTAGATTAACCCTTAAATGCATGAATTATTCTTTTAGAATTGTATTTTTTATTTTTATATTAAGATTAGACACCAGAAATATTAAGATAAATTTTCAACTTTATTTAGTAACATATTTTTGTAATTTTTTACACGATTAATATTTCTATATAAATATAGTGGTTTCTAAGAACTTAATTTATTTATTAGAAGCTAAAAAAAATGATGCAAATTTGCATCACTATGCATTTAAGGGTTAAAATGGAATCCAGTTTCATAAACTACCTAAAATTGTCTCATAATCTTCACTTCTAAATTACTCAAATCTGTTTTTTCTGCGAATTTTTTTTCAAATGTAGGGGCTATGTAAAATATGCTGAGGCGCAAAATATACATGTAAATACGGTAATTAAATTTTATCTATACATTCTGAGTAAAAGACAGACGTCTAAAAAATTAAAGCCACTTTATTTTTTGTTATATATACAGTACAGCCCCGATTATCCGCGGAATTGGGTGTCAAGGGCACCGCGGATAACAAAAATCGTGGATAACCCGAAAAAGACGGAAAATTGGGTGCAAGCACGAAAAAAAAAAAGAAAATTCAACATAAAAACTATGTTTTAGTGTACAGAAAATATAATAAAACGTTTAAAATACATACTTATGCACAGTACAGCAGAAACCTTTGCTTTACGTCTAAATCACTGAAATAAAGAACAGTAAACAAGAAACAATGCCATCATACATACTGTACAAAAAGTATTGAGTTACACCTTTTTTTTTTTTTTTTTTTTTTTTTTTTTTTTTTTTTTTTAAATCAGTCACTTGTTTTTGCTTCTTGCTTTGGAAACACCTTTTGTATCTCAAAAATGAAGCTATTCTTGATATGCTCCCCTGGAATTTATCATAAAAGTCTTACTTAATTGTTAAATATTTTAATTGCTGTGTTTACGTTTCGTTAATAAAATCAAAAAAAGACATCAAGACTTTATTATCTGATATTTTAAACATGGCAATCGAATCTAGAAATATTCTTCTATTACTTTCGAATACATGAATTTTTCTGTTTAGTAGGATTTATTGTATTTTCCTTGCTGTTGGCTTAAAAAAAAAAAAAAAAAATTGCTTCGCGGATAAACCGCACCGCGGATAATCGAGGTTTTACTGTATATATATATATATTCCTGTTTGGAAATTCATGAATAATTTACGTACTTTATTGAAGTACTTAATTAAAAAAAACTTTAATCGATTATTTAAATATAATCGGCTGAAATGTTTAAATAAACCGAGGTGAAACAAAGCGGTCTATTGAGGATAAGAAGCAGAGTTGGGCAAACTTGTAATTCTGCAATGTAATTACAGTTTAATTGTATGTAATTAATTATAGTTAAATTTAAAAGCCGCTAAAAATTCTTGCAGCACTGTAACCGGAACCGTCTCCATCCCATTATTTGATAAAATTTCTGTGTTTGAATGTGTGTAACTAATCAGTTACATGCAATTAACTTGTAATTACACTGCGGATAATTGATATTACAAATTTGCTCAAATAGTAAACTCTCTGTAAGGCGGACTCTGTATAAGACGGAAATCTGTCTAACTCGGAAAGATTTTCAAGTCCCTGCGAATCCATACACATAGAGTAAAATTTATCTAAGGCGTAATATTGTCAACTGCGAAAGCTTTTCTTGGTCCCGATCACTTCCGCCTTAGACAGAGTTTACTGTATATATTAATTTTTTTTCAAATATATTTAAAATTATTGACATGGTAAATAATAATATCATTATTGAACTTAAAGTAACTTATAAATTCAATGTTTACAGGGAATATTAAAGCATTTTTAAAAAACATTCCATAAAAGTTTAAATAAACTAAAGTAAAACAAAATGGTCTAATTGACGAAACATTTCTTTTTTCTTTTTCTTTTTCTTTTCTTCTTTTTGTATATTCAAATTATTGCCATGGTACTTACATTTTACATAAGATAATAATATTAAAATTGAACTGTAATTTTAAAGTAACTTATAAATTCAAAGTTTACCTGGAATTTTAAAGCATTTTTTTAAACATTCCATAAAAGTTTAATTAAACAAAAGTTAAAGAAAGTGGTCTATTTAAGATCACAGGGGATATTAACCCTCTCGCTGCGTAATTGTTTTATTAAAATAGCTTCAAAAATTGCGTATTTAATCCCTTCGCGACGAGTGTCTTTTAAGAACTTTTATCCTTTTGTCAACGGTTTTTCAAAACAAAAATTTTTGTCTAATTTAATCGGGAAAATGCTCCGATCAAATAAGACAAAATTTACAATAAAAAAATAACTGGTTGGTCAAGGAGGGTTAATTAGACGGAAAAAATGTATCCCCGAGGAAATCGCGGGTTGCGCAGCGAGAGGGTTAAGGTCATTTCAGACAAGATATATATATATATATATTTAATATATTCACAATTATTGCCATGGTGCTTAAATTTTACATAGCATTAATAATATGAAAATTTAACTTTAATTTTAAAGTAACTTGTAAATTCAAAGTTTACCTGAATTTTAAAGCATTTTTTAAACATTCCATAAAAGTTTAAATAAAGATAAACTAAAGTCAAACAAAGTGGTTAAATAGGATCACTTTATTTTAAAGTAATTTATAAATTCAAAATTTAGGTAGAGTTTTAATACATGTTTTTTAAACATTCCATAATAATTAATTTTTAATAAAATAATTTAATTATAATCCTTATGCTTCAAAATTCCATGTAGGCTTAAATTTTACAAAAAGTTCAAAAACCTAGAAAGAAAATAAATAGAAATAGAAAATTAATTTAATTTAATTAATTTTCATTTTCTTACTGTCTTTTTAAAGTTTTTAATCTTATTTTAATATAAAATATGATGGTGATATTGAAAAAATTCAGAATAGTATTATCGGAAGCATTTAAATACTTTAAAGCAGGCTAGAAACAACTGAAATACATCTAATACAATTTAGTATCGTTTTAGTAGTATAAAATGTCCTAGGTTAATTAACTTTTTAGCCTTTCGTAGAAATTATTATAATTAAAAATTTATATTTTTATGAACATCCCTAAATTCTTTTCATACATTAAAGCATTATAAATGTAAAAAAAAAAGAAGAAAACATGAATATTTATTAGTTGGCGATTTTTTAACGAGTCAAAAAATTTGTAATAGCCAAAAAAGTATATAAGTTAATGTGTATTTTATATGATAATAGATGGCAGCACTAAACTAAAAGTACTTTCAAACTTTTCATTCTTTTCTTTCATGCCTCTTTTTCCTTTTTTAATCGAATACCAAATATTAAGTTTTACAACTTTTGTTAATCCTACAATCTCACAATCTACAGTATAGGAGAATTAGGGGTATAAATAAGTACACAGGGTCAGTCACATACCACGGGCCCAAGAATTCAGAGGATCAGAGAGGCATAGGCCTGGAAATGGAAAAATCCACAAACTGGAACGCTATTTCAAAATTATTGTCGATTAATTTTTTATTTATTTATTTATTTATTTATTTATTTATTTTATTTTATTTTATTTTATTTTTTTTTTTTTTGAAAGTACAATAAAGTCCGATTATCCGAGTCTTGCTTAACCGAGTTACCGCTTTAAGTATCCGCTTTAGTTATTTTCTTCTGGTGGACTGATGGCTTCCATTATTATGAAACAGCCATTATAGATGAAGTGTTATGTGAAGATGAAAGAGCAGTCGTAAAAAGTTAGAACTCTTGATTTTCTGGTCAGAATGGGGAAAAAAATGGCCAATTTTTTTTCATCAGAAAATGATCCATTCCGAAGGTATAAGTTTGATTGAAAAAACTATTTAATACTTTGAGCAGAAAGAAGAGGCTACACCTGCAATTTTCATGACACTAATAGAATCATACAGCTGCCAATGTGTATGGTTTAATTCTCCTCCAATTAATTTGATTCTCCTCCAAAATTGAATACAAATTTTTGCAATATTTAACCGTTGACAATTTGTTAGATTTCGGCAATTGAATTAGGCAAAATTTACTGGTAAGTTTTAGCACTAAGAAAAAAATCTTAGAAATTGGTAGCTATGCAGTAGCGTAATACTGCAGAAAAAAAAGAAAAAAAAAACTGCAGCAAAATTGACATTCAACAAACAAAAAACTATCAAGGGCTTTTTCAAATAAACAATTTCATTCTCCGTATTTCTTAACAGTAACGGAAATGTAGATCAAAGAAATGTTGCTAGTACCATAAAAATGAATGAATTACGTGAAAATTTTTATTTCATCTCCTTAGTGGGTGACGATTTGTGTAAATCCGATTCATACGAGTTTTTTATTTATCCGAGGTGAGCTTGGTCCATATTAACTCGGATAATCGGGACTTTACTGTATAGCAAATATATATTTAACCGTAGAAAAACCAATTTTAAAAAAAATGCATTCAAGAATGCTAAATAACTAGAAAAAGGTTACAGAGAGCATAGTAAGCTATATGTATGAAACTGTAATAATATTTTTTTAATAATTCCACGAACCGGAACAATATTTTCCACACTTTCACGAACCAGAACAATATTTGTCACAATTTCACGAACCGGAACGTTTCGAGCCCTGGAGAGGCAATACAACGATAAGCTTCAACAATAAAAAGAAAGAAAAAAAATAAATTCCAAAACTTTTTAGAGATTATAATTGGAAACTAATTTAAAGATTGCTAGGGAATAAGTCTTTTTTTAGAATAAATCTATACGATATGCCCTTTATGTATCTTTATAGTTCAGATTATGTATAGTTCAGACTATATGTAAATTTCAGATTATATTAGTCTTTGGATAAAAGAGATTGCTTAGCTAGAAGTTGGTGCGGCTGCAGTCTCTCTCGTTTTTTCTTTTCTTTTTTAAATACTAGTCATGACCGCACTTCATCTACTCTCATGTAACAAAACAAAAGTGAGCCCCGCTCCGCTCCCCTAGGGAAAAAAAAATCCTATTCCTCTGATTGAATTTTTTTTGTTTTATTTATACCCATTATTTTTTTAATAATTATTTTATATAGAAAGTTTACCGAAAGAAATGGCGTACATTGTCATGCTGTTCTATCTTAAACAAGTTTTTATGACAATGGAACCATACCATCTTTCATTCTAGTTGAATGTTCACCATGTTTTGTCGCTGAGAAAGAATCCCAAAACAAAAAAACATGTGGCCCACCTAAGTAAAATCTATTTTTTTTTTATCTAGCAAACAATGAAGGATGGATATAGTAAGTAGCAACACAATCTTGCCGCAGGGCTCCATGACTGTAGTTAGGTCAAATAGGCGAAGACAATGGTGAGCAAATTTGGAGTGGGAGGGGGGGGGGGGTGATCCCCAAATTCCTCTCGTTATATGAGGGAAATTATTATTATTTTTTTTTTTAACTAAATATTACTAAGTGGGAAAGAGGAGATTTCTCAGTTCTATAATATGTTCACTCACAAATTTTGAATTGCCGAACTAATATTAATTATTTGTCTGTTTATTTGCTTTTTTGAAAGAGCTTATTTTTAGGAAGGTAATTTCGTTAGCATAAAAAAATGATAATTATCTGTCTGCCTCTAACCTCTAACCTCTTTGTGCTCCAACGGGTTTGAAAATATTCCGATTACCACAAATTTTTATTATGTTTTAAAAATATACAAGTGCTATTTTCATATTATTGTACACTGTAAAAAAAAAACTCGGAAAAGTTTCTCTACCTGGTGGGGCAGCAATGTGGCCCAACGGTTCTGTTATGTTTCCGCATATTTCGGTCAGATTTTCGTAACGTTTCCGCATATTTCGGTCAGATATTCGCAAAAGGTTTCCGCATATATCGGTCAGATATTCGGAAACGTATCTGCGTATTTCAGTAGAATATTCCGAAACGTTTCTGCGTGCTTCTGAAATGCTTCTGGATATTTCGGAAATGTTAGTCTGTATTTCGGATATGTTTATGTGTATTTCGGATATGATTGTGTATATTTCGAATATGTTTGTGTATATTTCGAATATGTTTGTGTATATTTTGGATATGTTTGTGTATGTTTCTTAAATGTTTCTGTGCATTTAGGAAACTTTCTTGAATTATGTCATATATTTTTTTATTTAAGAAAGTAATACGCTTTTTAAAAAGAATTAATATTATCCGATGGAATCTTATTGCATAATAATTTTAGATTTACTGTCAATCATTTGTTGCATATACAAAGTTAAATGACTCTTTCGAAATATATACTCTTGTCCATGAATCTATAATAGATATTATATATTATATATTTGATTAATGAATAATAATGTAGTTTTAGTATTAGTAAAGTACAAATAGCACTGTTTATACATTTTTTCATCTTTTCGTTTTGAACTTATGTTCTAATTCACAACTTTTGAAATGATGAAATGCATCGTTTATATGACCGAAGAAATTGATAATTTCACTTCTACTAATCCGTTTTATCTTCGTTTATGAATTACATATTTGTAAAAAGATAACATTGAAAATTTGATTTGTATGTCTATAAATAATTCTTTTTTAAAGTGCGGACTCGTGACCTCTATCCTGTAAATAAATACTTTATGAAAACGTTTAATTTCACTACATATAAATAGATAGATTCTTTTATACCTTTAAATAATTATTTTTCTTGTATAAAAAGGTACACTATTTAAAAATGTTTAATATCTGCGATTAATTACTTTTTTTCATAAATTGTATACTAATAAATAGATACATTTTCTCAGGTTATCTCAGCACTTCTCAAGTTATACAAATAAAATAAATACTTTTAAAGGAATATATTTAAAACCATGATAATTGTAAAACAATATATTAAAATGTACTTACAAATAGACAAAGCTTTTTCAAAAATATATCTATTTATAAGTATCAAAATCACGAAAATAAATTAATTACACAACAGATATGAAATATTGTGAAATAATATTCTATAATTATGAGATTAAAAAAATGAATATTAAAAAGTGTAAAAAAATCCATATATTTTCGTAGGGAAATTAAAATTTTCAAAGTATTTGCAGGATGGAACTCACGAGATCGAATTTTTAAAAAGAATTTTTAAAAAGAATTTTTTATAGATCTATAAATCAAATTTCAATAAGATCTTTTTTACAAATATATTATTCGTAAACAAATAGGATAAAACGTATAGTATAAGGGAAATCATGCATTTCTTCAGTCATATAAACGATATACTTCATCCTGAAATGGAACATAAGTTCAAAACGAAAAGATGACAAAAACATATAAACAGTGCTATCTGTACTTCACTAACACTAGTATTCAGGGTTTGTACGCTTCAACGACCTTTTACGAGAGTTTCCGTAAAGTAATATTTGCTGTATGTAAAGAAAAAAAATTCTTTCTTCAGATATACCAAGCAGCACTTTACGGAATTCCTGTTACAAAAACACCTAAGATCCCTTGATGCGTACGAATCCTGTTATTATTCGTTAATCAAATATCTAGTCTTATATCTACGATAGATTCAAGGACAAGACTATATATTTCGAACTAGTTATTTAACTTTGTATCTGCAACAAACTATAAACAGTAACTCTAATATTATTATTCAATAAAATTCAATCGAATAATATTAATTCTTTTAAAAAAGCGTATTACTTTCTTAAATAGAAAAATATAAAACATAAATGCTTACTTTCTTCAAAATATCCGTTACGTCTCTTCATTACTTTCAACCACAAAACAATAAAAGCCACGTGATCATGACGTTTGTAGAACGTATTGGACATGTGCAGAAAATCCGAATATTCGCATTCAAATACTTTACACGAAAATGAGAGTAATTTTTCCGATTTAATAAGTTACCCAAAGAGAATTCATAGTTTACACTACATTTTCGGAAATATTTCCACTATGAACTGTAACGTTTATGATTTTTTTTTTTACAATGTATTCGCTTCAAATACTTTACACAGAAATGAGAGTAACGATTCCGATTTATTCAGTAACTCAAAAAAATTAATAGTTTACACTACATTTTTGGAAAAGTTTACGCTATAGACTGTAACGGTTCTGAATTTTTTTACAGTGTATCAATCATAGATTTTTATTGCCTTAAACTTATTTTTTCTTGCTATCGATCATATATTTTTCTCGGTACGTTTTGTAGCTACGCACGAAGGGTCTATTCAAAATTAAATTCTGTTAAACTGTCTCTCATACCCTATAATTGACTGTGTGGTATTTAGGGAGAAAAAAAGGGAAAAAAACTTGGGTTGCGTTAATGCAATTTATAACTGTAAATTTTGGATTTTAAAGGTGTCCAACTGGTGTACTTCTATTCGAGAGTGGCAACGTCCGCACAGGGTGCTGGTTCAGGCAGATGGTTTTGTCCAAACTATAGCAAAACTACATTTGACGAATTTGATTAGATGAGCGAAACAAGTTTACAAACATTAACTTGACGATAGTGGTAGGCTCACCAAGATGTCTGGCGGTAAAGTTTTGCCCAAAAAATCACCCCAATCCATCAAATTTTATATCTTGTACTAGCTGATCCGCCCGGCGTTGCCCGGGTCCCGTTATAATAACCTTAAACAAAACTCAAGTTTATATGATTTTATATCTTTTGAAAATCTTTTAAATGAACCTTGTCTCGGGGACTACATTGTCTTCCGCAGCGTCTAGTGTGTTCCCAACATCACAGCAAACCTATTTCCGAACAAACCTGGGATTTGGGTCCCCGCTACCTAAAGCAGCATGTATCGAAAATGCTCCGCACGTGCCTGAAGACAATCAAAACCATGTTGAGTGAGCCAAACCTCGAGTCCATAACCAAATCCATAGAACCCGAAAAAAAAAATGCACTATTAATGATAAAAAATGTTGGTAACTGAAGTCTAAGATAAAATTTCATAATACAGAAAGTAGCCGAATTGTAACCTAAGTCAAATGAACAAAATCCTATTGAAATTGGACCCTTAGAACTCGCGGAAAGAATCCGCCGCCAAGCAGTAAAAGGTACCCCCTTCCTTCTGTAAATTATACAAATTACTTTTAACATTAACACGATATTTAATAAACAGATGAAATCTCTCATCTAAACTTACCTTTAAATTAACGCGATTTTTAATTTACGGTTGTAGTGAGTAAACGTAAGTTTTTGCCGAAAAAAGAGATTAATGTTCAAAAAAGGCGGTATCTGAGGTAAAAAAAAAAAAAGAACCGGCCCCAAAGGGCCAGGATCTTAATTGGAATGTAGTTGGGTATAAGAAATTTTTTTAGTAGTTTTAAAGTAGTTGGAGGACGCTAATACTACCTTACAGAAAATTGTAATAAAATCAAATCGTTTTTTTAAACAAGTAAGAAAAATTATGCGTTAAGCATAGATTATGAAACACTTTCCAACACTTCCTGAATGCTTTAACAAAACTTCGTTATTTAGGGAAATAAAGTATATAAGAGAACTAACTAAACATTTTAGAAAACGCATAAAACATTTGAAAAACTGATTTCAGCAGTTACCTTCCATAGCAAATATGCATTCCAATTCTTTTGAACAGCCCTGTATTTGATCTGCAGGTTGATATAGATACTATATAATGGAGAAATTTAGTTTAGCAAGAAAACATATAACAGGTTGAAATTTCTCTTTCAGCAATTTATACTAATAGATGGAAACATACTTGTATACTTTTGTACAACCCTGTAGTTAACCTAGTACCTTTATTACACACCACTATTTATCTAAAGTTTAATTCAAAGTAAAACACTCTTAAAACTACTGGAATCACATTTCCAGAAATTATCATTTATAGACGGCCACGTATCCAATTCTTTGCGTGACCCTGTATATCATTTTATGCATATTCTACAAACATTTCTTAGTAAACTAAATTAAGTTCAGCGTAAAAATGCATAACTCATTTAAAAACCACCTTTAAGCAATTTACAATCATACCCAGTGTCCATTATGAATTCTTTTGTGTAGCCCTGTATATCAACAAGAGCATTTATACACACCATATACAATGCATACATATAGTGAAACATAAAAGCACATACCATAATTAAAAATGCATTTCCAGCAATCATTGCTAATGTACAGTACTTCGGATACAATATAGTATCTGAAATCTTTTGTGTGTCCCTGTAAATAATGCTATGCACTTCGTATTAAACATGAAATAACTTATAGTAAACCTCAGCGACGTATATCAATTTCATTATACATGAAATAACTTAACATAATTGAAATACGCCGGAAAAAATTCCCTCCACCCCTATATCATTATGTAACGGAATCCTTTTGTGTGGCCTTGTAAATGAATAATAACTATTCTTTGCAACGCATATTCTACAGAATGCATATTTTAATGCACATGCATATCAATTTTATTATGTTTGAAAGCATGTAACATCATTAAAAATCATTTTAAACGATTTTTTCCCATAGGCCGTAATGTAACGGAGAACTTTTGATTGTCCCTGTAAATGAACTAAACGTGCTACAAACTTTATTTGAAATAGGGTTCGTGCTATGGTAGAGATTACTAACATCCAAAAATTTCAGAACGATCCGAGTATATTTACGGGAGTTAGAGCGCGGACAGACGGACAGACAAACCAAAGTCATAAACACTTTTCAACTTTGTTGGAAAGTGTTAAAAAGGCAACAAAGGGTTCAAGAAGAAGATTAATATTCAAAATTGGTGGTAGCTGAAGTCTGAGAGATTTTTTTTGTCGTTCATGTAGTAGCTGAAGGACCTCAGAAGTTGTCAGAAAAAAATGCTAGTGAATCGGACCATTTTTAAGGGAACTATAACAAAGAGTCTAAAAGGGGCCAACATTAGCAGGGCCCTACCATAAAAAATGTTAAATGGTCTTAGTTCTTAGCACTTTAAATCTTCAATAGTCAAAATTAAGCATAGGTATGAACTAATCATTAGAATAAAATTTCGAAGAAATGTGCAAAAATTAGAGGAAAAGGATTAAAACAGGCGCCTAGGGTGCCAGTAAAAATATGAGGATGTTGGTCCAGGGAGAGAAGTCCAAGACTCAACTTTAAAATTTTGCATTGAGAATGTGAGGCAATTAGTAGGTGAAAAATGCATACCGGAATAAAAGTTCAATGGGCACCAGTTCTGGCCCAATGCTCAGGATTTTAACTGGAATCTAGAAACGGGAGTATAACTAAAAAGAAAAGGGTTCCAAAAATGAAGATCGAATTAAGAAGGAGCAATTTATTTTTAAAAAATTTCCATCGGGCCATACGAACGACAAAAGAAAGCTTTTTTTTCTTTTTGTCGTTCATGTAGTAGCTGGGAGACCTAAAAAGTTGTTAGAAGAAAAAGATAGTGAACCGGACCATTTTTAGGCGAGCTATAATAGGGGGCACAGAAGGGGCCAACTGATAAGAAGCAGGGCCCCTAACATGAAAACGTGTTAAAATGTCTTAGTACTTAACGCTTTAGATCTACAATTAGTCAAAATGAAAGTAATCCTAGGGCGCTAGAACTATGTTATAGAAAATTGTATTCAATTCGGATCATTTTTAAAAAAGCTGCACCGCGGGCCTCAAGAAGGCAATTAATATTCAAAATTGGTAGTAGCTAAAGTCTGATAAATATTTTGTCGTTTATGTAGTAGCTATGATAGGAGGCCCAAAACGGGCCAACTGATGGTTAAAAACAGGGGCCTTGCATGAAAATATGTTAAAAAGTCTTAGATCTTCAATTAGTCAAAAATAAGCATAGGTTATGAATTATTGGTTAGAATAATATTTTAAAGAATATGCACAAAAAATGGGTAAATGTTTAAAAAAGGGCCCTAGGTCTCCATTTAAAATATAACGTTGTTGCTCTGGGAAGAATACTCTAAGACCCAACTTTCAAATTACGTACTGAGAAGGTGAGGAAATTAGGGGGTGAAAAATCCTTGGCGCACAAAAAATTCAAGGGACCCTACGGCCCATAGGGTGCCCCAGGATCTAAACTGGAATGTAGAAACGTGAGAATAACTAAATGGAAAAGGGATCCCAAAAATGAAGATCGGATTAAAAGGAAGGAATTTATTAACAATTTATTTGCATAAAAACTTTAAGGGACCCGGTATCGGGCCCCAAAGGCCCAGGATTATAACTGAAGAGTAGAAAGGCGAGGATAACTAAATGGAGAAATGTCCTCAAAATGAAGAAGATTGGATAGAAAGGGGGCAAGTTATTAACAATTTAGTGGATAAAAACTTAAAGAGGTCCAGGGGCCCGGCCCTTGAAAAATAAAAAAGCTGAGCCTCAGGTGTTTCAGAACCTTTCTTGGACTATCCTCATCTAAATTTTCAGACTTCTATGTGCGCTAGATTTCGCTAGCTATCGTACGCAGACAGACAGACACACAGACAGAGCGGTACTTTGTTTTATTAGTATAAATGTAGATACTCTCATTTAGGGACGCCCTAGATCTATTCTGAGGCTCCCGGTTTATAGAACAAAATGCCCGATGTACGAAACATAGGTGGAAATCATTTTAATTGAAAACTTTCCCAGACTTTTTTTACATCTATATATATAAGTCAATTGTCTGTGGGTAAAGACAGACATTTCTCCATGAACACCTAATGCCACCCACACGCTGTTGTAGTGGTTATCCCTTGTACCCTTGGTCTCCTGCTGTTAGTAAGGCACTTTGGTCGCGGTGGGCGGAAGTGGGGGATTACAGGAACACTCAAAAGAATTCCATTACATTACGGCCCATGAGAAGAATCGTTTGAGAAAGTTTTTAATCTTTATCTCTATACACAAAAGGGCCAGTCCAAAGTACTGAACCTAGAAGCATGAAAATTGGGGGTAAAAGAGCACTAAGGACGGATTTTTGAAAATCCCTCCCCCTCTAAAAGGGCTAAAAGAGGGAAGGGGGGGGGGGTAAAAATTTTTAGAGCATGTGGGCATAGCAGCCGTTTTAGTTAGAAGCGTGAAATTCCAGAAAATAAATCTATTAAAAAACTAGTTGGATGTGCCAATCCCAAAACTTTCTTCTATCTTATACATCTTAATATTTCAAAACCTAGTTACACATGTTAATACTTCAATATTATTAGTTCAATACTATACCAACTTTGATTTTCATCTTAAATTTCTGCTCATGTCAATTAAACGGACTAAAAACGAGTTAATCTATATCATGCTATTTGTTAAAATTATTAATTTTTCCTTATTCTGTCGTTATCAGCTGTTTGCAAATAGCCGGCATAGCAGGAAGCGAGTTCCCGCCGCTGCATGAGCCGCCGATGCACAATAGAACTACGAAAAATCAAGAAAAGTATACAAAAATCGCTAGCACGGAGCCCCTTTACCGCGCAATATTTCCAAATTCAAGGAGAACCTGTTGGCCAAAGCCAAAAACAAGCACAAACATTTTGGTTCAATTGTATGCATAATTTTATACGCTGTTCGATGGTACAATAATGAAAATGGCACAGAGATCGGAATTATAGCGCCCCCTTCTTTCGGAAGTTTTTCAAGTTCAGGGAGGACTTGTTTGCCATAGCCAGAAACATGCACAAAAAATTTGGTTCAGTTATATGGATAACTTCATACACTTTTCGATGGTACAATAATGAAAATGGTAAAGACATCGCAATTATAGTGCCTCCTTCCGGTAGAATTTTTCCAAATTCAGGGAGGACCTTCGTGACATGACCAAAAATAAACACATAAAATTTGGTTCAATTCTATGCATAACTTCATACACTTTTCGGCGGTACAATATTCAAAATGGCACAAAAATTGTACAAAAATCGCTATTACAGCGCCCTCTACGAGCGATTTTTTTACAAATTAAGGGAGGACCTCTTTGCCATAGCCAAGAACTTAAAATTTTTTTTGGGTTCAATTCCATGCATAACTTCATACACTTTTCGATGGTGCAATATTCAAAATCGCACAAAAATCGCTATTACAGCGCCCCCTAACGGCGATTTTTTTGCAAATTCATGGAGGACCTGCTTGCCATATCCAAAAACTTAAAATAAAAATTTGGTTTAATTCTATGCGTAACTTCATACACTTTTGGACGGTACAATATTCACAATCGCACAAAAATCGCTATTACAGCGCCCCCTACCGGCGATTTTTTTCGACATTCAGGGACGACCTGCTTGCCATAGCCAAAAACTTAAAATAAAAATTTGGTTTAATTCTATGCATAACTCCATACACTTTTGGACGGTACAATATTCAAAATCGCACAAAAATCGCTATTACAACGCCCCCTACCGGCGATTTTTTTCCAAATTCAGGGAGGACCTGCTTGCCATAGCCAAAAACTTAAAATAAAAATTTGGTTCAATTCTATGCATAACTTCATACACTTTTGGATGGTACAATATTCAAAATCGCACAAAAAACGCATTTACAGCGCCCCCTACCGGCGAATTTTTTCCAAATTCAGGGAGGACCTGCTTGTCATATCCAAAAACTTGAACTAAAAATTTGGTTCAATTCTATGCATAACTCCATACACTTTTGGATGGTACAATATTCAAAATCGCACAAAAATTGTTATATCAGCGCCCCCTACCGGCGAATTTTTTCCAAATTCCGGGAGGACCTGCTTGCCATAGCCAAAAACTTATAATAAAATTTTGGTTTAATTCTTTACATAACTTCATACACTTTTTGATGGTACAATGGCGACAGACAGACGGACAGACGGACAGACGGACAGACGGACGGACGGACACACAGACAGACAGACATTTTCTATAAACATGTTTTTTGGAATCTCTGACCCCTAAAACATGCAAATCCGTCGAAAACCGGAAGTCGAAAAAAATTTCGATTACAATACTTTCTTCTATTGAAGATAGAAGAAAGTAATAATTGAAAACATGTTTCAGCGATTTTGCAAATTCCCCACCCTAAGTGGTTTAATAGGGGGGCGAAAATTTTAGAACATTTGGCATATCTCAGCAGCCATTTTAGGTAGAAGCAGGAAACTTAAGATAACAAACATACTAAAAAAATAGGTAAACACATTTCATCTTTGTTAGATATATTTCGTTTGATTCAAGGTTCCTTTAGAGAAACCGACCAGCGAAGCGGGCGAAGTCCGCTAGTTTCATATATATTATTTTTTTAGTTGCCCACTAACAACACCAAAAACATGAAAAAAACCAATTGCTCAAATAAAGTTTTGAAATTTATTAAAAGCGTAAGTGGGCGTTTTTGAACCTAATTTTCTTGCGAAAGAAGAATAACCACTCAAGAAAAGGTGAAAAACGTCTTTGTCACGTGATCAAAATCGTTTATAACTCAATAGGTAATTTATTGATCAAAAAATGGAAAACACAGTTCGATTCCAAATCGCTTCCATAGTCAGGGCTTTCGATTTTATATCTTTTCGTTAAAAAATGAATTTGTAAATGTGTCAAAGCGTTTTGCGCTCGTTGAGCAGAGCACTTGAGAACAGCCTTAAGCGATTCACACTCATACACAAAGATGCTTACTTAATATTTTCTGCAGCCCTGTACATGGTCTATAAAATTTATACACACCTTGTAGTATGTAAATATTTGCTAAAAAAGAATACTGCAACTAAAAATGCACTATCAGCATTTATCGCTCGTACACAGTGCTATAACTGAAACCGTTTCTGTGCCTCTGTAAATCAACTAATACTGTTATTCACGTCATATTCTAGAATAAGGATCTTCAGTGCATGTCAGAATGTGTATACATTTCATTATGTTTGAAATAGTGTAACATCATTAAAAAACGCAAACGATTTTTATCTATAGGCTGTAATGTAATGGAATTTATTTTAGTGCCCCTGTGAACGAACTGTAAATGCTACACGCTTCCTTTTTAATAGCGAGACTGCTATAATAATTCTCTATATCATATATCAATTACATGGCTATCCGAGAGTATTTACGAGAGTTAGGGCACGGACAGACGGCATACCGAAGCAGAGGTCTGCACGGACCGAAATTTCCATGCCCGGGCCCGGCCAACTCATAGAAAACTAGTTGGATGTGCCAATCCCAAAACTTTCTTCTATCTTATACATCTTAACATTTCAAAACCTAGTTACACATGTTAATACTTCAATATTATTAGTTCAATACTATACCAACTTTGATTTTCATCTTAAATTTCTGCTCAAGTCAATTAAACGGATTAAAAACGAGTTAATCTATATCATGATATTTGTTAAAATTATTAATTTTTCCTTATTCTGTCGTTATCAGCTGTTTGCGAATAGCCGGCATAGCAGGAAGCGAGTTCCCGCCGCTGCATGAGCCGCCGATGCACAATAGAACTACGAAAAATCTAGAAAAGTATACAAAAATCGCTAGCACGGAGCCCCTTTACCGCGCAATATTTGCAAATTCAAGGAGAACCTGTTGGCCAAAGCCAAAAACAAGCACAAACATTTTGGTTCAATTGTATGCATAATTTTATACGCTGTTCGATGGTACAATAATGAAAATGGCACAGAGATCGGAATTATAGCGCCCCTTCTTTCGGAATTTTTTCAAGTTCAGGGAGGACTTGTTTGCCATAGCCAGAAACATGCACAAAAAATTTGGTTCAATTATATGGATAACTTCATACACTTTTCGATGGTACAATAATGAAAATGGTACAGACATCGCAATTATAGTGCCCCCTTCCGGCAGAATTTTTCCAAATTCAGGGAGGACCTTCGTGACATGACCAAAAATAAACACATAAAATCTGGTTCAATTCTATGCATAACTTCATACACTTTTCGGCGGTACAATATTCAAAATGGCACAAAAATTGTACAAAAATCGCTATTACAGCGCCCTCTACGAGCGAATTTTTTACAAATTAAGGGAGGACCTCCTTGCCATAGCCAAGGACTTAATTTTTTTTTTGGTTCAATTCTATGCATAACTTCATACACTTTTCGATAGTGCAATATTCAAAATCGCACAAAAATCGCTATTACAGCGCCCCCTAACGGCGAATTTTTTGCAAATTCATGGAGGACCTGCTTGCCATATCCAAAAACTTAAAATAAAAATTTGGTTTAATTCTATGCATAACTTCATACACTTTTGGACGGTACAATATTTAAAATCGCACAAAAATCGCTATTACAGCGCCCCCTACCGGCGAATTTTTTCCAAATTCAGGGAGGACCTGCTTGCCATAGCCAAAAACTTAAAATAAAAATTTGGTTTAATTCTATGCATAACTTCATACACTTTTGGACGGTACAATATTCAAAATCGCACAAAAATCGCTATTACAGCGCCCCCTACTGGCGAATTTTTTCCAAATTCAGGGAGGACCTGCTTGCCATAGCCAAAAACTTAAAATAAAAATTTGGTTCAATTCTATGCATAACTTCATACACTTTTCGATGGTACAATATTCAAAATCGCACAAAAAACGCATTTACAGCGCCTCCTACCGGCGAATTTTTTCCAAATTCAGGGAGGACCTGCTTGTCATATCCAAAAACTTAAACTAAAAATTTGGTTCAATTCTATGCATAACTCCATACACTTTTGGATGGTACAATATTGAAAATCGCACAAAAGTTGTTATATGAGCGCCCCCTACCGGCGAATTTTTTCCAAATTCCGGGAGGACCTGCTTGCCATAGCCAAAAACTTATAATAAAATTTTGGTTTAATTCTATACATAACTTCATACACTTTTTGATGGTACAATGGCGACAGACAGACGGACAGACGGACAGACGGACGGACGGACAGACGGACAGACGGACAGACGGACACACAGACAGACAGACATTTTTTATAAACATGTTTTTTGGAATCTCTGACCCCTAAAACATGCAAATCCGTCGAAAACCGGAAGTCGAAAAAATTTCGATTACAATACTTTCTTCTATTGAAGATAGAAGAAAGTAAAAATTCGGCCCGGCCTGACCGCGGGCCTGTCCGGAAAAAAGTTAAAATCTCGGCCCGAGTGAATTTCCTCAAAACATTAATTTTTACATCGAATTGGTTTAAAAATTGTCTCGTACGAGGAGTTTTGTCCGAAAATATTTATCTTAACCCTTTTTTCATGTTTATAATCTTCATTTTTATAGAAGTGCCGCACAGTGCTATATTTATTTTTTTTTAATGAATCTCTATTTCTTATATGTAAGTGTTTCAATTATCATTAATATTGTTAATCCATATTCCATGTATTGAAGCGTTAAAAATCTTTAAAATACTATACAGTAAAATCTAAAACGGAATTGCATAGAAAAGAAAAAAAAAGTGTTATAGACAAGTTCCCTTCTTAGCAAGTGTAAATGTATTATATATTCTTTTCTTGCGTATTAGTAGATTAATTTTACATAGATCAACACGTTTTTCAGCTTAAAACAGGGTATCGTCATAGGCAAGTTCTTTTTCTCACGTTTTACTATATTTTAATAAGCGCAGAAATCTATTATTCTTTAAAAAGAATAATTTTTAATGTTTAAGTGTAAAATAATGACGATTTAAAAATTTATGCTTTTTTTTTTTTTTTTTGCAAACTTTTTCAGGTCAGGCCTAATTTTACTGACCTTTGAATCGACCAGGCCACGCTGAGACAGTGATTTTCATACGTGCTGGGTCAAAACTAGGACTGAAAATTTTGGACAGTGAAGACTGGGAATGAAACTAGTCCCGGCTCTTTATAGAAAAAAGAAGTTAGGCTCGGCCCGAAAAAAGTGGAGACCAGTCCCGACCGGCCCGAGTGCCGTGAATAAAAATCGGCCCGAGCCCGGCCCGTGCAGATCTATAGACCGAAGTTATAAACACTTTTCAAGTATGTTGGAAAGTGTTAACTAGGTCTACAAGTAAAAATTCATTTTAAAACTAAAAAAAAAAAACCCGACTGCGTAAAAAGTGAGCTAATTAATTATTTCTCATCAATGTGAAACTATTTTTTATATTACTTACCTATTTTTTTTATTTACTTGTATTGATGACTTTTAAGTTGTGTTTAATTGTTAGTTCCTACCTATAAACACTGTTTTGATGAGACCTGTAGATGTCTACACTGTAAAAAAAAAATTGTAAAGTTACTAAAATTTTTCTAGGAAACTGGGATTCCAGGAACTTTTTATGTAACGGCAACAAGAAAAATTCCTGTAACAGATGCTGTTACAGAAATTTTTGCTGTTGCCGTTACATAAAAAGTTCCTGGAATCCCAGTTTCCTAGAAATATTTTAGTAACTTTACCGAATTTTTTTTACAGTGTATGATGGTTAGAGTTGTAATAAAGCTAGAGATCCTACCTACACAGCTTCCAGGTTGTGTAATATTTAAACGGAGCTTCTGACTGTAAATAGTCAATGAAACATCGCCTTCATTTTGAAAGACCTATCCAATAATATGCCACTCAATAGGGTGCGTAATTTTTTTTTTCGTCTCTACTCTTTCGTCTCGTCTTTTTTACGTCTCTACTCTGTCTTTCGTTGTATTTTACGACCGCCATTTTGAATTTATAAAAACAAAACCTAGACTATAACCTTCAGACGTTTAAGACGAATCGATAGAGACCTCATACATTAAAATCCATCCAGCCATTGCGATGTTTCGATGGTATAAAGAAATCCACTTACTCAGATACGCTTGAAACACATAACCTTTCTTGGGAGCCGGGTAAAAATTAAGAGACAACCTTCATTTGTAATTTACTGAATTAAGAATATTTTTTTCTTTGAAGATATTCAATAATTCGCCAGATTTTTTTTTCTTAAATGATTTCATTAATATAGCTGAAGGTTTTGCACATGCATAATTGAAAAACTTAAAGTTTCTTTTCACTAATAAGTTCTCTTTGTTATTTCTTCTATTGTTTTCATGTGAAAAGACTGCTCCGAATTTTCCTTGAAATTTGTTTTTGCTACTGAACTCGTTTCGCTTACGGCATCCTTGACTTAATCTAATTTAACAACATAAAGACATGAGAGAGGTGTTGTTTTTGGAACGTATATTATTCATCAATCTTTCGGTCGTGTAATCCACTAATCAAAAGGTCAACATATAAGAAAAAAAAATTACAATAGCTATTACTTTACTTTGTTTCCATTAGAAATAAATGTGCAAATAATGTGAATTTTGTAATTTTCGTGATATTATTACTAAAGATCGACCGAAACAGGTTCTTAAGAGCAAAACCGAAGACGAAAACGAATTTCAGTAATCTTCCTATTTTCGGCCGAAAACGTCAAAAAACAATTTCAAAGTAATTAATACATGCATAAATATACATAATTATTAATTAATTATACGTGCGGCCCAAGTTGGCCCTCTAATCCTCTAAACTTTTTATTAACTTTTACTACTTTACTGCTTTACTAATACTTTATTAACTCTTAACTTTTTATTTTCATATTACTGTATTTTATGGAAGAAACGCCGCACTCCTCAAATTGCCCTGAATAAGCTTAAAAATATCGTAATCGCCGCACCCGTTGTAAATGCCGCATCCATCGAAACGTTACTTTTGTGGACAGCGTCACATTGACTTAACTTTAATAAAAGTTTTCTGAGCAGTGTAGGATGCCTCGTTTTTAATATCTTAAGATGTCTGAAGTTTTATTTAAAATATTTAAATCCGATTTTAAATATTTTTATGAATTTTTAAATTAAGGAAACTCAGTTGGTATTTAAAAAAATCGTAAACGCCGCACTTGAAAAAAAATTAACTTTTAAACTCGTAAACGCCGCGGCGTTTCTTCCATAAAATACGGTAAATAAAATGTAATTATTTCATCAACAACACAGAATTGTTTTCTAATTATGCAAATTTCATATAATTAAAAATGTTTTAGGTATACATATCTCAATTTATCTTTTATGACGATTTTTGTAAACGATCATCAGTTATACTAGAACTTTCTCAAAGGGTATTCGAAACACTTTTGCCGTTTCAAGCTAAAAAATTTCTATTACTATTAAGTTTACAGCTTTGAATGAGCATACGTGAAAAGCGTCTTCAGAGTTTAGTAATATTTGCATTGCTTGTTTTATTTCCAGTAACGTCTTGAGACAGTCATGACTGATAATTATAAACAGTGCAGTTTATAGCAATGTCTCATTTGAGCCAATCCAGCTCAAATCAATAAGTAATGTTGAAAATTTCCGAAAGAAGAAACAAGATTTTTTTTAACACAGATAGTTTCGGTCGAGTATTGGCCCGGCCAAATTTTCGGCTGCATTGTCGCCGAAATGAGATAGGAAGCAGAATTTTCGGCCGATAAATAATTATTATGAAATATGTTCATATTTCATGTGACAGCAATATGTGTTACTCACATATTTCTTAAGGTAAATATGAATAACGCGATGTACCATTTAATGGTTACAATCGCATGTACTATAGTACATGCAAATACGTTATTATAGTAACATATTTGTAATAGTATGTATTTACATATTGCATTTATATGTGTACTTTTTGCTTGCAGTCAAACCAGCATAGAATAATATCTGTTTAAGGGGTTACATGGGTTTGAAATTTTCAAAAAAAATATAGATTTCTAATTTTTTTAACTAATAGTATAATATGTCTAGAATATTTTCTCAAAGTTTCAAGTCATTCGGAGTAAAAATCTAGTCGAGAGGGCCTTGGGAAATTCCTCTCATTAGGCTACACCGGCCTGAAGCTACGCAAGTTTATTGAGGCAGCTGCTTAGCTATTGTCTGTCTGGCTTTCTCGCACGCTTCTCTCACTTTCTAAGAATCATCTATTTTAACTATTTTAGATTAACCCCTTGGGTGCAGATTTATTCGAAGAAATTCTTACGTTTGAAAAGGATTTAATTTGCTGACGCAAAACCCCAAATAAACTCTAGATACTCCGTAAGAAGTTTAAGCAAGACCTGCTCCTGAATTGGAGTCCGGCATGAATATAAAACTTGACCGAAATAGCCAAGAGTACAGGTGGAAAGAGGATGAACATCGCATACTTATAGCTGAGAAAAAACCTAAGACTGGGACTTGAGAAAAAAGAATTGGTCTCAGACAGTAGCAAAAGTGTACCCTGGACATTGCAGCTGCAGCAGGATCTTTGCTTAATGGAGCAGGAATCGATAATTCTAAGTACGTTTAAAAAAAAAAAAAAAAAAAAAAAAAATCTTCGTTTTATTCCTACTTAAAACTTTAATCGATTTTTTCTAAAAATACTATTTTGAAGTCGCTGGACACGATTTCTCAAAACTCAACGCACTGATCTTATTGAAATTCAGCAAACTTACGTTAGACTAGTGATTGAATTGAAGGGGGTTTTTTTCTGATTACAACTAATTTTACAAGGCTATGCTTAGTGTAAATTGTACCAAAAATTGCATATAACTCTGCCAAAAATTCAAACTTCAAATTTCATTTAAATTCTTCGTTCAGTCACGAGCTATTCTTATCTACTAACAGAAGAAAAATTGTTTTTTTAAATTTTGGATAAAGCTATATCATGCGTAGTCCTGACCACCACGAGGACACTTTTTTCAGGAGCCTCTGGAAACATTGTCCCACTGGCTGAATTTTCCGAATTTTTGAATGAAAATTTCTTTAAAATATTTTTTTTATTGTTCATCTTTTATATGCTTAAAATTTTAAATACAATAATTTATTTATTATATAACAAAATATAGGAAATGGGCTTTTTTTATTCTTCGAAACCTATGTAATCCCTTAAAAATTACATCTAGCTGAGAGGTACTATTTAGGGAGGCAGAGTAGACCAAATGATATCATCTGAGTTTCACTTTTTTATCGACATTTTTTTCTTTATTTTCTTATTATTAGCTGAAAGTTTTCCTTTGTTTTTACCAATAAATTAATAACAGCATATAGATAAATTAAAATAGCAAAAATATTCATTTGAAAAGTGTATGCAAAATGAATGTAAAGAAACTCGGAACCCTTTCAATATTACTTTTTTTTTTTTTTTTTTTTTTTTTTTTGTTAAAGCATTTTCACTTACCCCTTATGTATATTGTTACAACTTATTACTAGTTAAACTTATTTTAACTGGGAAAAAATAATTTTCTCGGTAAAACGTTAATTTAATTTTTTTTTTCATTAAACGTTAATAAAATTAGAGATCGACCGAAAATTCGGTTTCATTTTCGTTTTCTACCCCAAATCAGAATTTCGTTGAAAATTCGTTTTCGACGAAAATGCTGCCAAAATTCGGCCGGACAAAACTATCTGTATTCTAAATATCTCGTTTTTTTCTTTCGGATATTTTCAACGTTACTCTTTGATTTGAGCTCTATCGGTTCAAGTGGGACACTCTTTTTTCATTGTTATGAATTTCACTGTTTATAATTATCAGTCATGACTGACTCAAAACGTGAGTACAAATTATTAGGCAAGTAACGTCTATATAATTAAACTTTGAAAAAGCTTTTCACGTGCAAATTAAAAGCTGCAGACTTAACAGGAATATTTTTTTTTTTTAGTTTGAAACCGCAGAAGTGTTTCGAATACCCTTTGAGAAAGTTCTAGTGTAACAGATGATCCTTTACAGAAATATAACAGAAGATCATTTACAGAAATCATTATAAAAGGGAAATCGAAGTATGTATACTTCAAATATCTTTTAATTAGATGAAATTCGTATAATTAGAAAATCAATCTGTGTCGTTGATGAGTTAATTACATTTTATTTTACATGAAAATAAAAAAATTGGTCACAGGCACAGAGAGCCTACTTGGACACAAGTATAATAAATTAATGATTATGTATATTTAATAAACACGTATAATTATTTAATGATTACATTTATGTATGTATTAATTACTTATTTTTTTTAACATTTTCGTTTTCGTTTTCGTTTCTGGCCGAAAATAGGAAGATTACCGAAATTCAGTTTCGGTTGATCCTTAATTAAAATCCACTTTTCTTCTTCAATTTACAATAATAAGCACTCATCTTTTTATTATGCTTACAAGAATCTACTCTATAAATTTAAGGATTGATTTTGCAATTAATTAATTAATTTTTGAGGGGGGAAGGAATGCATATGTTTATGGAAAAATGCTGGGAAAAACCCGGATTCTGTTATATTAAAAAAATTATTATGTTATTATATTGTAACACCATTATTTTTTAAATAGCGAACATGAATATGAAAAGTACGCATGTACATTTTGCGAAGATGAAAATGGCTTTATGTTTAAATTTCGTTGAAAAGAGAATTATGATTGTGTCAAAATGGCAAAAATTTGGCCGATTTTTTATTCCATAATACCAAAGATCAAAGCCTCAGTTCATAACCTCATGTTATTATTATTATTATTGTTATTATTATTATTGTTATTATTATTATTATTATTATTATTATTATTATTGTTATTATTATTATTATTACATGTTGCGGGTATTCATAAGAATAAAGTTTAGTTTTTCAATATTTTAAAAGTTGAAGTTAATAGAAATACAAGTTTGGAAATCTTAGTTAAAAATAATATTTGTTTTAAGACTTTAATGACTTTTTATAGTAACACATTTTTTTTTTTTTTTCAATTTAATCCAACAATTCTTTTAAACATTTTCATCCGTCGAATTCGACGGGTTCTTAGTTATTTCGCATTATGTGAATAATTTTGAAATGAGATTTAGTTTCAGTAAGTTTAATTATTTGGAAGTTTATTTCTCTGTTTGTATATTCTCTATACCGTACGTGAGAAAATTACGAAAATGGTCTCAAATAGTCAAATTCTTTCAAACAAAAACTTTTTATCTGTGGAAAGCAATTACAATGTAAAGTGCAATAAAAATTATCACTGTCATCATTACTATTGCTATATGAAATGAATATGATGGCAAATGAAAATTATTTAATAATAAATACTGTTAAAAAATTTTATCTTTGAAATAAAATATTTCAATTTAAAAAATAAAAAGTCAATTTCAACTACACTGTTAAAATTTTTGCAGCATTCTGGCAAGTCATTCGACCGTTTTTTTTTTTTTTTTTTTTTTTTTTTTTTGAAAAAACGGTTTTATAACCATAATTTAACTATATTCTGACCATAAAATGGCCAATAATATGGTCAGAATAGTGTTAAAATTACGGTTGTGTAACCGTTTTCGGAAAAAACGGCCAAATGATCTGCCAGAATGCTGCAAATTTTTAACAGTGTATCTCTTTTTAAAAGTTAATGCACATAAGTTTATAGGAATTTTAGCATTCTTTTAAACTCAAACAAATTCAAACGTAAAAGATAATGTAAAATAACTCTTATAAAAAATTAATATTCTTTTAATCACATAAGTTTGGCGGTTTTTTCTTTCTTTTTTTTAAGCTCTGCACTGTTAAAAAATTGCAACAAACTGTACAGTCATTTGACCGTTTTCATATAAAACGGCCGCATAATCGTAATTTCACTTTTTTAAACCATAATATGGTCAAATATGCTTGAAAATATGGTCAAGTAACCGTTTTTTGAGGGTTTCGTTCATCTGATGAAAACCTATTCGCCTCCTTCCTCTGCCTGTCTGTCACAGAGTTTGTTCTAAAAAAACTGCATAATTTAGAGACTTGAAAT
This sequence comes from Maratus speciosus, assembly GCA_963932465.1. Classification (NCBI taxonomy): domain Eukaryota; kingdom Metazoa; phylum Arthropoda; class Arachnida; order Araneae; family Salticidae; genus Maratus; species Maratus speciosus. The sequence continues at coordinate 323,744,903 of OZ010798.1, read as the reverse complement.
TTTGCATACTTATAGCTGAACAACTTCTATCACATAACAAATCATAAAATTTTGAAAAGGTCTTATATTATTTTAATATGAATTAATTTAATGACATCCGGCCATTTCTGCGATTTAGATTTCAAAACATTTTTGCTTAGGCTAGATAACTCTGTGGTAGCGCATGTACCTGCTATTCAAAAGATTTCTGGTTCAATGTTCGGCGTCGAAGTTTGAAAATTTTTCAAAGCAATAGATTTTGTCAAGTAACTGATTCAATTTTACAAAATTTTTGTAATTTTTATTTATTTATTTATTTTTGTCATTTTAAAGCCATAAGTTGATGTTTTCGATTTTTTACCTCTGAATACATTTCATTGTCCTATGGATTTTATAAAAAAAAACTTTCGTATTTTTTTTTCTATTTTAACCCTTAAATGTCTGATTTTTCAAAAATCATTGTAATAATGTTTTTCGGCTTTCATTTTTTAAATACATCATGGGAAAAATACTTTAAAAAATCATATTTTGTTTTAAGTATGGTTTACGGCTAAAAAACTGTTTGTTACTAATCGGCAATACTGGTGTTTAATTGAAAAAATAATTTTCCTTGATAAAATTCTATAATATTAAATACACGAGAATTTTGAGATTTATGATAAAAAATAAATTTTACTTGTTCACTTCAGTACAAAATAGGGTATTTCGCAAACATCCAAACAAAACAAAAAGAGCATGTAGCAACAATTGAAAAAATAAATATATCTTTATTATTAAACATCACATATGTTGCCATCTACATGTTGAAAATCGATTTAATAATATTTTCAGAATGTGTTTTATTGGCAACATTAGGCATTATAGCTTCAAGATTATTCTAATAGTATTTTAGACCCTAATTTGGGTATGTTGCCGGAAAGCAACACTCTGCATTTAAGGGTTAAAGGTTTTTCCTTTTTTTTTTAAACTAAAATTAAGTCATGAAATTAAATATGCTTTGTAGATATACAAACATACGCTATTACAATTGTCTGAAAAGCAGTTCTTGAATATTGTTAATTTAATTTAAAAAATACCTACCAATGGTAATAATTTTAAAATTAAATTTAATGATGCTGCCATCTATGTGCTTAAGGATACAGGATGAATTGTTTTGAAAGGAATATTAAACAAAACACTCTGTGCACACTCTTCGATCACACTTACCCACTTGTTTAAAAAACGGTCGAATGACTGCACTATAGCGAGTAGAATACACAGTGTGGAAATCGGCTATCTCTGTAATACTTAAAAAAAAACCCGCTAAAATATTGTATCCCTTAAATGTGCAATGATGCTGCTGCAATATGCAGATCGCAGCGACATCTGCAGGATATTTTCTACAACTGCAAGATATTGCTAGTCTATACAATATAATACTAGTAATACGAAAATCCCGCAAATGTCGCTGCGATCGACACTTAGGAATTTAGCAGTATCGTCGCACATTTAAGGGATACAAATTTTTAGCACTGTTTGGACAGCATATTTCCACACTAGGTATTCTAGACGCTGTAACTGTACAGTTTGCTGCAGGATTTTAACGTTGTGATAGAGCTCTTTGTGTTAGTAAATAAATTAAAAATCTTTCTATAATGCTTTTTCAATCATCCTAAGTTCAGTGTGCTGTGGACGTTTAACTATGAGTTTAAGTGTGCCATGAGGTAAAGAGGGTTAAGAAATACTGGCCAGATGCAGTTTGTTTCAAAATTGCACGTACAGCTAGAAAATGTCGTTTATTAAATAACAATACAAACTAAACAAAAACTTATTATTTACATATCATATTCTGTAAAATTATTCAAGCAAATCATAGCAAAATAAATATATGGGTACATTGTTTTATAACTTTGATAAAAATTTGTAAAAATGCAGTGTCGTAAAATTTAGGCACAATGGAATAAAACACATCATTTAACATTGTTGCATGATGCTTCTTATTAATAGTATTTACCTGGCTTCGTATAACTTCAAATAATCGTATTTACATTGAATCAATCAGTTTTAGAAATAGTATTTGAAGGCAGAGAATACCATGCTTTTTCAATGGGCACTTTTAACTGTTTAGTAGAGTCATATTGCTTTCCGTACTTGTATACTTTAAGGATTAGGATACCCCAAATTTTTCAATTTGTTTTAAGTCTGGTGTTAAAGTCTTGTCTTAATTTATTTTTTTTCAAGTTCTAGTGAAAATAAAGATGATCAATTTTTATGAATTAAAAAAATATATAGATTTATTAATTTTTTTAACAATATTTTGTTTGTTTTTCAGGTATAATCGATAATTGGCATAGTAAGCAGTATAAAAGAGAAAGACCAGTCAAAATCATGGAACATGGACTTCAAAATCATGGCCAAACTAGTTTTGCAACATTAATTTTGTCGTACAATATTTAAACTGTTGTTATTGTTTTCTGCAATTTAATAAATACTTTTTACTTCTATAACTATGGGGCTCTGCGATCCCTACGAGCTACGCTCGCCAACCCCTGTTCAGGAACCCCAGACTCTAAAAACAGGCTAAATTGACCGGCTTTAAAAAGATTACAGAAGATTGAATTATAATTAAAAAATGAGTAGCGATCTCCCTGTAAACGGCTTTCCATTCATTTTCCTTGTACTGAGGGTTTTTAAGGTCTAATCTGTTGCTATTAAGACTTCTAATGGCTGTTTTCGTCTTTGATTAAATAGGATCAGTTAAACATTGAAAATCAGCTAATATAAAATGAAACAAATCACCAGAGTCTTTGCCTCCCGGTATTTTTTAACAACGCTATAAAAAAATTGTTTTAAATATGACATTTTAAATGTATCGTTTTAAATCTGACGTAATTTTCACCAAAGTTTTCCTTCTCTTTTTAATATTCACGCGAAACTATTTTTATTGTTAGAAAAGAAATATTATTACTTGCGCTGTCTTAGAATTGGCAATAATAGCTAAAAAGATCGTGTCGAAATATGTTTCTCTTTTTATTATTCACGTGAAAATACTTTTTTAATTGTTAAAAAGACCATCTCGAAATATGAAATAAATCTCTTGTGTAAACACATTTTTAAATTGAAACTGTTTGTAATATTATTATTTGGGCATTTTAAATATGACGTAATTTTCTACATTTACTGTTTTTTGGTACGTGGTCATTTAATTTTTATTTTAAAGTTTTCTTTCTGTTTTTAATAGTGACGTGCAAATACATTTTTTAATTAAAAGGAAATATTAGTATTTGCGTTGTTTTACAATTTGGCACTGGTATAAAAATGTCCTTTTCGAAAAATCAAATGAATCTCTCTTGAAATGGTAAAATTTTAAATAAAAAATTGAAAAAAAAGCCTAAAAATTTTTTTTAAGTTAAAAAAATAATTTTATACTGCACATTACAAGCTTCTCAATTATGTTCTTGATAAAGATGATTAAAAGATGATGCATAGTTTTTGTTGCTATAAACTTTTTTAACAGAACTTTTTTGACTGACTTCAACATTAAATATCTCTAAAAATAATTCTTCAATTTAAAAACTGCTTTTGCATATTTATCAAACATTTCTCTATAAATCTAGGAATTTTCTTTTTTTTTTTTTTTTTTTTTTTTTTTTATACGCAATAGTTTTCTTAATATTAGCCTAGAAAAACTTACGGCGGTAACAGCATTAGTTACTTTTTTTTAGAATATAGAGAAACACAAAGAAATAAATAGAAAAAGAAGTAATAGTCTAAATTTATTATAGATTTTTTTTTAATCTAAGATCGAATTTTAGTAAATTTTCATGTTTTCAAATCATTTTGGAGAGCTTAAACAAGAAAACTTAAAAAATGTTTAAGTTTTATGGATAAAAAATATGTACCGGCAAAAAGCCCGTAGAAACTTTAAAAATTCATAAAAACCGGAAAAATAACACAAATAAAAAACGTTTTGCGGGGTTAGCATCTATAGGTCACGTGAATTTTTTTAAGACAGGAAAAAAAAACCTCTCAAAAAACAGCCAATAGGTGGCGCTGTCGTACCGAAGTCAAAGAAATGATACGCAAATAACGAACAGAATGGCTTCAAATCTATTATTACAGCTCTATGTGTTCCACATGACCACCACCACAGGGGATAACACATTACCTGCAGGTTACAAATCCAGCAACGGCAGAGTGTAGCAGGTCTGGATGTATGCATAACACATCTCGGTGGATCGCGACTTTCAGTTAGACAGTCCGGATCGATACACACGGGATTTCAAATACCCCTATAACCAGAAATCTGCCGGTGTCAAATATGGAGACCGAGGAGGCCATGGGAACCTGAAACCCCTGCTAATGATTTTGCTTTCCTCGAACGTCTTTAGTAGTAATTCCTTGTGACTAGGAGCTCCATCTTGCATAAACGTGACGGTAGAAATCGCATCTCTTTCACGCAAACATGGCATGACCTTCTCACGCAGAAGCATTAAATAACACTGGGCATTCACCGTAGCCGTTTTTCATCAATTTATAGGGCACTGCGTTTCAAAGAAGAAAGGCACTTTTATGATCAAACTTGTGAATCCACACCACACAGTCACTTTTGGGGAATGCAGCGGCTTTTGGGTGTAACTCGTGTGGATTAGACGTCGCCCAAATGCGATAGTTATGGGTATTAACATCGCCATGAAGCGAAAAATGAGCTTCATCTGCCTAGAAGATGTTAAAAATCCAGGTGGGATTCAGTTCGAGTTTGGAGAAAGCCCACTTCACAAATGCTTCCCTCAGGTAAAAGTTCATTGCACGACTGTAATCTGTATAGTTACAGATCAAGTATTCCATGAAAAATATTGCGTACACGAGCACTGCTGGTTCCTAGAGCTGAATTAGATGCTAGCGGTTCCATTTCGGCTGCGACACGCGACGAACGTTCCTTCATTAACCCTTACCGGTGCGGTGTCCTTAAAAAAGGACACCTAATTTTAATTCCAAAACTGACAAACGGCACAAGAATATTTAACTAAAATTTTCCTATTATAATGTACATGAAAATAAGCACGTTCATATTTTCTAATAAATTCGTTTATAAATTGCGGTGTCAGTCCATTATTTCATCAGTTTATCTCCGCGCCGGTAAGGGTTAAACGTGATCTTCCGGATCTTACACGATCCCCCGGGGTTCCGGTTTCCTCAAACCGCCGAACAAGCTTTATGAGACCTGTCGCTGTTAAAGCTTTTTCCAGTCCTCACATTCTTCTGAAATGGAATTTACTCAAAGGAATGGTCGCGGATTCCTGGTTCACGTAAAATAACTTCCCCAACAAAGCTTTATCCTTCGCACTCAGCATCCTTGATCACGTACGCGGCCCACAATGGAGGACTAGTTCTGGATTAGGAGCGTAAGTTCTTATATCCGTCTCATTTGCACATTTCCACCAAAATCGCACAAACCAGCACATCTATCGGCTGTTTTTTGAGTTATTTTTTTATTTCTGTCTTTAAAAAATTCCCGTGACCTATAGATGCTAACTCTGCAAACCACTTTTCATTTCGGTTATTTTTTCGTTTTTTATGAATTTTAAAAGTTTCTACGGACTTTTTGCCCACCCGGTATATTAATAGAAATCCCGTAATACTTCAAAGAACCATCTAATGATCCAGTATTCCATTCAGCTGCCAATTTTCATCAAAATAGGCCACAAAATACGGGTACGTTGCTATAATATAATATTTTATATTTCGTGAATAACCATTGCATTGTGTACGGCTTTTTAACACTTTCCAACGAAGTTGAAAAGTATTTATGCATGTTCGGTTTGCCTATCCGTCTGTCCACGCTCTAACTCCCGTAAATATACTCGGATTTTCATACAATTGATAAACGTTATTTAGAGTCACCTAGGCATGTTTGGTATTGTATATGAAGTATGTGGGATTAATAGTTCATTTACAAGAGCACCCAAAAGAATTACATTACATTATGGTATATGGGAGAAAATCGTTTGCAGAGTATTTTAATGACATCAAGCTATTTCAAATGTATTGAAACTGATATAAATCACTGAATATTTCACTTAAAAGATGATTACGATAGAATAGGGCATTCATAGCATTTGTCGTTCATTTACAGGGACACACAAAAGTAATCGATTGCTGTCTTTGAGTAATAATTGCTTGACGTGCGCTTAAAATTTCGGCATGCGCTTTTAAATTTAACTATTTCATTGCATTTTACTATTTGTACATAAATTCTATACCTGATATACAGGGCTTCACAAAAGAATTCACGTACCTCCTTTCCGTGTTTCTCCTTATTAGCGGAAATTGCTGAAAGGGAAATTTCAACTAAAGTATATATGCATTTCTTAACTGAACTAAATTTTGGCATGCATGTAGTTAATAGATACAAATCTATATATTCTATACAGGGCTGCTCAAAGAATTAGGACAATTTTCCGATTGTAGATGGCAACAGCTGAAATTGGGTTTTCAAATGTGTTATGCGTTTCCATATGGTTGAATTAGACATAATATTTTAACTTATTTACCGGTACAGTTTTGTTACATTATTCTAAATGTGTTGGAAAGTGTTTCATAATCTATGCTTGAAGCCTGATTTTTTTCTTTTGTGTTTTTTTTTTTATAGTGATACATAACAATTACAATATATTACACCTAAATGACTAAAATTGCTAACTATTAATGTTTTTGATATTGAACTATTGAAGCCTATGGACAATAATTGCCTGAAGCGTGTTTTCAGTTATGGTACGCGTTTTTAAACTGAACTATTTTCTATTTAAAATATTACTTGGTACAGATAAATTCTTTAGATCATATACAAGGCTGCACAAATTTCTCAAGTACATTTCCGTTAATTCACGGAAATTGCTGAATGGAAATTTTAAACTGTGCTATTCGTTTCAATGAACTAACTTTCAGCATACTGTGTAGTATAGATATACAGGGCTGCACAAAATTTCTCAAGTACATTTCCGTTAATTCACGGAAATTGCTGAATGGAAATTTTCAACTGTGCTATTCGTTTCAATGAATTAACTTTTAGCATACAATGTAGTATAGATAAAAATCCATAGATCATATACAGGTCTGCACACACACACAAAAAAAAAACCCGGATATTTTTCCGACTATTTATTATAATTGCAGAAATCTGGTTTCAAATGCGTTATGAATTTTCAAATTGTTTATTTACACATCATATTTCACCTTAATAAACAGTGAAATTTTGTTACTGTATTCTGAATGTGTTGGAGAGTGTTGCATAATCTATGTTGGACGCATGATTTTTCGTTCTTGTTTACGTTCTTTTATTTAATTTAACATATTTTTGTATGTAAGAAAGAATTTAATAATTGATTTTTCACTCAATTTCAGATATGTTAGAATTATAAAAATTATTTGCACAGGTGTATTTCTGATGACGATAAACCTTTTTAATATATTTAGGACTTAATTATAAATTCATAAATTAAATTAAAGACATTTTCCGTTAGTCGGGCGCAGATCATAAATCGTCAAATATTTCTATGGTTACAACTGTTTACGAGCTACAAAAACAATGGATTTAATGATAACTCAAAACACTCTCTCTAAAATAGGCCAACTGTCTATGGAACCGCAACAACGAAATATTTTAAACATTGAAAAGAAGAAAATATAAATAAAAAATAGAGAGTGTAATAATTTAACCCATTTATGCCCAGCGTCCCATTTTGGGGGACGTTTCGAATTTTAATAAATTTTTATAATTTTCTTCTTCTTTACAACATAAAAATTGTATGAAGTAATTGTCTATAAATGTCTTTATCTATTACCGAGAGATGACAGCATAAGATGGATATTTATTTGCTTAAATGAAGGCCTTTTTTGGTGTTTATAGATTTTTCATTTTTCAAGATAGCGAAATTTAAAAAGTAAGTTAATTTGTATTTTTTGTATCAAGCATTCAAATAAATAAGTCATAATCTTAGCTTGTAGATTTCTTTGAAATACGTATTTTTTTTTATTGTGAAATCAAGCCTATTTTTTATGCATGTTTGTAACGTACAAAATATAGAGCAGTAGGCGCAACTAGGTACATATTTCTATTAGCCATTTAGGGAACAGTTATGTGTGTAAAGTCCTTTTCAAGATGATTTTGAAATAAATTGTTTTTTAGCCTCAAATACAATTATTCTTAATTTATTATTAATTATACTTATAACGTTATTAGTCTCTGTAAAGAAATAACCATTTTTTTTTAGTAGTTCATAAAACTAACTATAGTATATAGTATACAATTTAAAAGCTTAATTTATAGTAGAAATTTAGACAAAACATATAATTATGTATTTTTCCACATACGGATATTCCCATATTTAGTACGTTTACATTTTATCGAATAAATACAAAAATATTTTAGCGTAATTTTTTTTAGTATTTTTCCTGTTCATTTTGCAACATTTTAAAGCGATTTTACTAACAAATTTGAGAAAACAAAAATTCAGGCATACATGGGTTAAAAAGTAATTCTTTTGACATTTAATAGTTTAAGATTAATTAAATTACGATTGTACGTTGAGAATGAGTTAAAAATAATTCTTTTGACATTTAATAGTTTAAAATTAATTAAATTATGATTATACGTTGAGAAAACAGTTTAGAAATCCTGAATATACAGTTTAAAAAGTATTTTTTTCTTTCCTGTTATCATATCTTAAAAAATAAATAGAGCAAAAATTATATACTTTTTTAACAAGTTCACTCGTTCGCGCTATTTATCAAGTTTAAATTAAAACGGTGAATTTTCATTAACTGGGGCCCGCGCTAATTTGGCGTATAGTAACGGATTTTTTTTTTCAAACTACATGAATTACAATCATAAATTTAGGCAAGATATTTAATATAAAAATTAAATGCTTATATAAAAAAGTGTATTTTAAATAACTATAAAAGTAAAAACTAATCGTTGAGGGCCACCATAATACTTACTCATCATGGATATGCAAAATATAAAATATAGTGTAACTATAATTACATTAAGTAATTACATTATTCGTCATAAACTTTAAATGCTGTATTATTGAATTGCGTTAAAGAAACATCCTATGGTAGGGCAGAAACACACCATACATTCAACTTTTTAGATAGCCGTAAAAGCATCAGTCGCGTAAATTACGTTCACAAGGACCAATTTTCTGAGTTCGGATCCCGTGGTTGAATCAAAGCTGCAAACATAGAAAGTCTAGAGTACTATATCGCAATATTAAAATATATATTTGCTTAAAAGACGTTATAAAAATACATTAATAAATTAAAAATCTATATTGACATGTTTCAACTCTTTTAAGCAAATATATATTTTAATATTGTGATATGTTATTAGTGGACGTAATTTTGGCTTATTACTCGTACTTATTTACATTTGTGTCTAGAGTACTAATTAAATAACAAATCCTTCACGCACAACTAGATGTTTGTTTATTGATGTTGGATACAGGTTACCAGCCGTAACGCTGGTTATAAATTTAAAAGAAGTGAGCTGTCGCTGTTACATAATAGAATTTTGTAGTATCTTCTGCCCGAAACAGTCGTGTATTCGAGTTTTATCGAACTAGCATACATAAGATAAAAACACGCCACCATTTCACCAAAAATATAAAAATAAGACACAATGTGGCGAAAATTGAACAAACACCAATAAAATAAATCTGATGACATATATATTATTATTTCATCAAACACTATAATAATACTTTTCAATAATTCAATAACTCATTTAGTTGAGAGTATGAAAAACGATTCTGTAATCAACTGACAAATTAAATTATTCTTTTTGATTTGTGAAATGGTTTTCTTAAAGTGAAATTGCAAGTTCTATATGAATAATGCATAACGTAATTTTGAATTACACAAAGAAATGGTACCAGTTGAGTTACCAGTGAGATAATGTTAACAGATTCCTTGAAATGAGTTATTTATGAAGCTACAAAATTATTATTATCGCGTAATCTAAAGAATAATATATCACCGGGAAATCAAATGCCTTCATATACCAAATATGAAACGGTTCCTAAATAATTTACAAACATTCCTCGGCCTTTTATTAAAATTTAAAAAGAAAGTACTAAAAGAAAGAATGTTTAATGGTAGAAAATAGGTTCTTCTTTTTTTTTTTTTTTTTTTTTTTTTTTTTTTAGACGAATATGAGTGTCTGATTAAAATAGCTATGTAGTTTAATAATTAATGTTTCCTACGGAAATTAAGACAATTATATGTGATAGACATCACACATCCATATAACACCAAAAATGATAATTATGTTAACTAAGAGTTTAAGGATTTAGCGTCTCATTTCCAATTAAAACATATCTTTGAATTGAAATTTGAATGAAACACAGTGTCATGAAAAATCGAAAAGTGTGGAAAATTTTGGATTACAAATATCTCGGCAACTAATTATCCGATCGGCTTCTTTCTTTATGCAACATTTATGTTTCTTTTATTGTCTGTTATATTCATTCCTTAAAATAAACAATTTCGAAAATTTTTATATACCTTTTATCAGAACGAATATTTCGAGAGTCTGAAAAAAATAGTTTCGGATAATCGAGGTTACTGAAATTCAATAGACTTCTTCTTATTATTACATGCTAAGTACATACCAAATTTCAAGTCTCTATCTCAATTTGTTTGGGAGATTTGGGGGTTCGTTTACAGGCACATACACTGACATACAGACGGACGGCAATTTTTTGTCAAAATTTTTTTTTTCGATTTTTAAAACGATTACAAGACTTACCCTATACTACGTATTAATGGGTAAGTAATAGCTTAAAAAGAAATTTTTTTTAAAGCATTTAGTGTTTATCTTGAAAATCACGCCTAATTGTTTTACTACAGTTCATGTTTTCCTCCAAAAATTTATGTTTCTATACATTAAATTGACCCGGGTATCGAACTCTATTATGAATAATTCGCTGCATTTTTTACGTTTGACACAAAGCGCAAGCAAGTGAATTTGTTAAAAAATATACATAATTTTTCTTTTTTAAGATGGGGCAACAGGAAAGAAAAGATGAAACTTTTTTTTAACTTTCTTTTTTTCTAGATTTCTAAATTGATTTCCGAACGTATAATCGTCAGTTAATTAATATTAGGGGCTGTGCATATATAACGTTATCATTTTACGGGGAAGGGTGGGACTGGCACATGATACATGATATCCTAAGATATTGCTAGGAGGAGGGGGAGCGTTTTTCTTATGATATTTTTATCATTTTTGATCCAACCAAAATTTTCTTTTTTTATTTGTAAATTGATCTTTACATGAAAATAGTATGTTCTCTTTTTTTAGTCTATTATCTACTTTTATTATGAAAATACAAAGCAATTATTAAAATCATTAAGTGATTGTAAAATTATTTAATTGAAAAATGTGGAATATCCCAACGCTAGGCATTCCTATTTTTTCTGTCATATGTGTATGCATATGTAATCTGCTGTTCGAGCAGGCCCGTAGCTAGACGATGCTTCCAGGTAGGGCAAATGTTTTTCCAAGAGGAGCAAAATTACTTCTTCAATTTTTTAGACTTTTGCGATCATTTAAAAATATATATTACGTATTCAGTTTCAGTATAAGTTTATAGCTCTTCCCAAAGTAGTTGAAAAATGATATTCTTTCATCTTGCTGTCAATCCATAAACTAATTTTTGTAAATATGGTTAAGACAATATGGATTTCCACAAAAATGTTGGATGTTGTTGAGGATTGCTACAACAGCGTCACCAGCCAGTCGTCTTTGGACACCCCCCCTCCCCCACCGATGTCCTTAGAAATATCTGGATACTTGCATTTTTATGCTTTATTAATAATAAACTAATAATACAATATCCCAAGAAATTCATTTACAGTAAAACCTGTAACAATTGATTCGCAAAGGATCGAAAAAATATTCCGTTTTAGAAAGTTTCAATCTTATGAGGTATAACTGCAGTGTTGAATTTAGGCACTTTTCTCCGGGAGAAATTACTGATGCTCTCGGAGTGGTAGACAGAATGGAGCTTTTAGGTGGGAATTGCACTTTTACAACTTTAATAAGCAGAAAATTAGAAAGCTTCTGGGAGTGACATTTCGATGCTCAGGGGAGAACCCTCCTCCAGGGTCACTGAATTGCTTATTTATTGTATGGTATTCCTTTCAACGGGACCATGAAATGTTCTCATGTAAGACAGCATTTTGTTACAGACAGGTTCTATTTACACAGGTTTTACAGTTTTTATGGAATTTTATATGATTTAAATTTTAATATAAAGAACGCCTTGGTAATTACGTTGATAGATTCGTCAGTTATTTACAAACCAGGTAACCCTTTCACAACTAAACATTAACCTATTTTTCCGGATTTTTTACACATGCTTTAAAACCACAATATGTGTTTATAACTGATAACATTTTCAAACAGTTTGGACAATAGGAAAAAAAAAATCACTGCCGGTTAGGCCTGCAAGCACAGATAGATTTCGAAGCTAAGTACTAATTTCACCAAAAAAATCTAAGTCAAAATGAGAGATAAACCAAGTTTAACAATTTTATTTGGTCGCTTTTGACGAGTTTTTAATTTCATTTTTCTGTAAGAGTTGGTTTTATCAGAATCATATTAATACGATAATGTTTTCTTCAACCCCGATTTTTTTTCACCGCTTCAGAGTATTTTTAGTAATATCACCCATTAGTAGATTTCATCTTATCAGAAACTTGTTACTGCAAAAGTTATAGATAATATGAAGAACATTTATATAATAAATTTAAACCGTGTGGTGATTTTTCATTAAATGAACCATACACTGGATTTTAAATTCTGAAGTTCTTTTTATTGATGCATGCGCACGTTTAATAATACAACCCCTATATACAGCACCTCTGAGGGTTGTCAAAAATTTTCCTCCCGCCAATACTTTTTTTTTTTTTTCTTTTTGTTATTTAGTGGTAGATTACCGGAGATGTGAATTTTTTTCTTCTACAACACCTCCCTTTTTTATTTTAATTTATTTTATTATTTTTTTCTATTATTATCCTTTTTTTTGTGTGTGTGTGTAAGAGTTGGTCCTGTCATACACTTGGTCAATACAAAAGTTGTAGATAATATTAAGAAGATATATAATAAATTTAAGCGGATTTGATACCTTGTGAATTGACGAAGTTATGAATTTTTTTCTTCTTCATCTCCCCACCCCCCTCCTCTTTTTTTTCTGTATGAGTTGGTCTTATCAAAAACTTGTCAATATAAAAGTTGTAGACGTTAAGAAGTAGTAGTCGTTAGTAGTAGTAGTAGTTAAGAAGATTTATAATACATTTAAGTGGATTTCATATCTTGTGAATTGACGAAGTTAGGATTTTTTTCTTCTTAAAACCCTATTTTTTCGCTCCTTGAGGCCATTTTTAATGACATCAAAAATCTGTCATGCATAAATTTTTGGCCCTTTTCCTAGAAGTAATAATACGTTTAAACGGTTTCGATGTGTATCATAACTAAGAAAGTATAGGGTTTTTTTTCTGCTTTCACAAAAATCCTTTCCATTTCCATTTTCTGCCTCTTGATTTCATGTATCAGTTTAGAAGAGATTTGTGCTGAATTATGGAAGTCATCGTATCTATAAAAAAATGATATATATACATATATATATATAGATAGATAGATAGATAGATAGATTAGATTGATAGATAAAGTTTTCAACTTAGTCGTGGTTTTGGGTTCTAGGGGTCATGATCGGCAAAAAGTTTTCAGAAATTCCGACATAGGGGAGAATGTAATAGGCAGTGTTTCTTACGAAATCTACCTAAAATAGGGGTGCACAACCTTTTTACTTTCTTCTATCTTTACAAGAAAGTATTGGATTCATGAAAATTTTCGAATTCCAGTTTTCGACGAATTTACACGTTTTAGGGGTCAGAGATTCCAAAAAACATGTTTTTACAAAATGTCTGTCTGTGACTCTGTGAGTCTGTCTGTCTGTCTGTCTGTCTGTGTGTATGTGACACAAATTTTGTGGGCGCTCTATCTCAAGAACTAATGCACGGAATTTAATAAAAATTGATATTCTGTTAGTTCCTAATACAAATTGATGCTGATTAGTTTTTGGTGTAAATCGCTCAACAGGTGGCGCTGCAATGCTGCATTTTTCACGATTTTCGCAATAGCTGTATCTCAAGAACTAATGCACGGATTTTGATCAAACTTCAGATTTAGTTAGTCCTTGATATGAATTGATGATGATTACGTTTTGGTGTAAATCGCCCAACAGGTGGCGCTGTTATGACGAATTTTGCAGGATTTACACGATTTCCCCAATAGCTCTATCTTAAGAACTAACGCACGGATTTTCATCAAACTTCAGATTAAGTTAGTCCTTGATATGACTTGCTACTGATTAGGTGTTGGTGTAAATCGCCCAACAGGTGGCGCTTCTCTGCTGCCTTTTCCACGATTGCCTCAATAGCTCTATCAATAGAACTAATGGACCAATTTTCATCTAACTTCAGATTTAGTTGTATGTTGACACAAGTTGTTGTTAATTAGGTTTTGGTGTTAATCACCCAATAGGTGGCGCTGCTATGCAGAAATTTTCACGATTTTCGCTATTGCTCTATCTCAAAAACTAATGTACGGATTTTCTCCAAACTTCAGATTCAGTCAGACGTTGACATAAATTGTTGCTGATTAGGATTTGGTATAAATCACCCAATAGGTGGCGCTGATAGGCAGCATTTTGCTGAATTTAGACGATTTCAGCGATAGTCATATCTCAAGAACTAATGCACGGAATTTCATATCGTTAGAATCCTCATGAGATGCATAAATTGCCATTTAATTTTGGCAGTGTGATAGCGAATTTTGAAGTATTAACATGTATGAGATAGAAGAAAGTTTTGGGATTGGTACATCCGACTAGTTTAGAGAAGGAATAAAAATGTCTGGATTGTCGAGGGCCACATCAGTAACACAGAGAGAATTTTATTTTAATGAGGTGGGAGGGAATCTGTGGCCTATAATTAGATAAAAATGAGGATTTTAGAAGGAGGAGGAGTTTTACCTCTCTAGGTTCCCCTTCCCAGTCAACATACCCAATTCAGTTGGTCCTTTTTCCGCGCCCGATCAATGAAATTCACGCCTGATTACCAAAATTCGTGAGTTTGTCACCCCCCTCCCCCCGCTCCAATTAACGAAATTTGATATTCTTAACTGAATCTGGTGAAATATGAATTTTTTGCGCGGTAAATTGACAAAATTCCTGATTTTTATTTCTGGCGATAAACTGACGAAATGCGCAATTTTTACGCAGCCGATCACCAAAATTTGAGATTTTCCGCGCCCGATCAACGAAATTCGCGATTCTTAACTGTCTGACGATATCTGCAATTTTTGCTCGCGGCAAATTAACGAAATTTGTGTTTTTTTCTCTCGGTAAACTGACGAAGCTCCGGATTTTTCCGCAGCCGATCAACGAAATTTGCAATTTTTCTGCGCCTCATCGACGAAATTCATGATTTTTCCGTGCATGATCAACGAAATTTGCGATTTTTCGCTCGCGATCGACAAAATTCGCGATTTTTCCGTTCCCGATCGATGAGACTCGCGACTTTTCAAGTCCCGATCGGCAAGACTCGCGATTTTTCCGTTCCCAGTCGGCGAAGATCGCGATTTTCCGGTCTCGATCAACGAAACTCGCATTTTTTTCGTGTCCGGTTGGTTGCTTGATTTTGTGACGGCCGATTATCTACACTAGGGATATAGGCCCGAGGAGGAGTGCCCTTCGTGGGGGTCTTTCTAAGGGAACCTAACCCGTATTAACGCATGGAAATCCATGGTTCGAAGAAAACCACGAAAACTCCGAACGATTAGGCCGACGGGCGCGATTGGGATCGAACCCAGCACTTCCCGTCTACCAGTTTCGAGAGCAGAACCTCTCAGCCACTGGTGGGGCTTTTTTCGCGTCCGATCAACAAAACTCGAATTTTCCATGCCTGATCCACGAAATACACCTTTTTTTCATACCCGATTGTCGAATTTCGAGTTATTTTTCGTTTAGCGACTGATGGAATATGCAACTTGGTAATTTCCTATGCTGATATGTATGGTATAGGCCGGCCACTTAACGAAGTTCGCAATTTTTTATTGACTGACGAAATTTGCAATTTTATCCCGCGATAAATTGACGAAATTCACGTTTTTCCCCCCCTGCTACCTATGGACAAAGATTACTATTTTTTCCAGTTAGACGAAATTCGCGAGCCACAAGTTAACCCATTGAAGGCCACTTTTGGACCGCGGTTCACAGGCTGTGCATTCCTAACCTGAAAGTCTTTTTACAAGCGTCTTTCCACTAAATATCAATAGTTTCCCACGAATCTTAACCATTATGTTTATGACTCATCAAAATTTTTATGACTCATAAAAATAAAGAGTTAAGACAATAAGAACTATTTTTTTTTTTTTTTTAATTTAAAATGTCTGATGAGAAAAAAAAATCCGCGCAGTTTAAAATTCGGAATCCGCTATTTTTTGTTGAAATACGGAAAAATATATAACATCCTTTAAAGAACGCACATTTTGCTTTAAAATGTCACATTCGGTATAAATATTGCGGAGCCACCGATATGAAGTTCGTTTTGATTTTTTAATCGGATTAAAGATATAAACTAATGCTAATTTAAGGTCAATATTATCACATCACGGGCGACAATGGGCTGGTCAGCAAGTATCACACAAATAAAAACTATCATGATAATGTATGTCAATATAATTCACTAGTATGGTTTCCATTCGAACTCGCTATTCTCTAACACAATCACGAAAACATTTTTATGCTTAAATTCCATAAAGTTACAATTATTTTGATTTTGACCCCACGATAGCAAATAGCGTTTTCTGTTTTCTATAAAGACAAAGTATATTTCAGACAAAAAAATGCAAAATGGTGTTATAAGCCAATTTTTGAGGCTAGGAAAGGTCATCTGAGACACTACCGCTTAAAGCTCAAGATTCGATGCATTTGTCAAAAAAGAAAAATGCTATTCTATTCTAAACTACTTCAATAATCTTGCATGCGAATGTTATGCCTTAATCACCGTTCGCATAAATCAACGAACGCATTTATAAAGTTTCACAAAATCGAGTGAACAAAAATATTTTTTACAAACAGCCGTACGTGATTATTGTTTGCAAACAGCAGTTATAAATTAGGGAAATACCAAAATAAAAGTGAGTATTTCATAGTTTAAAAATATTAATGCTCGTTTAGTATTTTTTTTTTAAATTTTCAATTTATCTTACCGCTTCGCAATCTTTCATTTATTTCCCCTTTTTCATGCAGAAACTATGTAATATTCGGATATTTATATCACATATATACAGGGTGTGTTCACAAAGTTTCAAGACTGGTCTGAGAATACAAAATCTATTAGACATTTTTGTACAGCGAACTAAAATTCTTCGAAATATGACCCTTGTGCATCAACACACCGCTGCCAGTGATTTTTCCATTATTCAGAGACTACAGAGACTACTGACCAGGCCCCTACCTACCGGGGTTAACCCAGCTGAACGGTTTTGTAATTGCCTGGAAAGCAGGGCGATGCACTGTGAGTACATACGCCAGATCGCCGCAGCACACCGCGTTGACCACACCAGCAAGCACCCGGGTCGACTATATTAAGCCAAGTTTATGTTTATGACGGCCGATTATCAACACGTGGGATATAGGCCCTGGGGGGAGTGCCCTTCGTGAGGGTCTTTCTAAGGGAACCTAACCCGTATTTACGCATGGGAAACCACGGTTTCGAAGAAAACCACGAAAACTCCGAAACGGTTAGACCGACGGGCGCGATTGGGTTCGAACCCAGCACCTCCCGTCTACCAGCTTCGAGAGCAGAACCTCTCAGCCACTGGTGGGGCCCAAGTTTATGAGTCTAGGTTGTTTATTGCACTTTGCAGAACTATGATTGTTGCCGCACACCACGTACTTGCTATGCCAGTTGGAAACGGGGTAGATTATTTTTTATGCCTAAAAGTTGGTAAACTTCTTAGCTTTTAGCCTGCGGCACTTATATAAAAATGAAGTTTAGAAACAAGAAAAAAAAAGTTAAGATAAATATTTTTGGTCAAAACTCCTCGTAAGAGTCAAATTTTTAATCAAATCTACGTAAAAATCAATGTTTTGTAGCAATTCATTCGGGGCGGGTTCGGGCCGAGATTTTAACTTTTTTCCGGGCCGGGCCGAACTTTTAGCTGTTATACTGGGCCGGGCCGGGCCAATATTTTTTTTTCTACGGGACGGGCCGGACTCGGGCCGAACTTTTAACTTTTCTACCGGGCCGGGCCGAATTTTTTTTTCTCTGAGTCGGGCCGGGCCCGGGCCTGGACATTTCGGCCCGTGCAGACCCCTAAGCGGCCGTGTGTTATCATTTTTCGCTCAGTTAATTAGAACTTGATTTATAAACAGTTATTTTCTCAGTATGACCATTTTTTTCGTTCCCAGCTCTCTTGCTTCGGGAAATTTGGATCAAAACGCCAACTTTGTCAGCGTTTTTTGCAATATATTGTGCCTTTATCAAAAAATGGACAAGCACGGCACATTACATAGTTTCTGAATGATGTAATCTGCCAATGTGATGCGTTTCAGAACAAAAATGAATTTAAAAATGAATCAGAAAATAAGCAGATTGGATATGAGTACATCCTTAATATGTTTGCCTAAATGAGTCGGTCCCAGCATCTCCGAATGAATTAAGACAGCTATGTTTTTTAATGCTCATTAATTAAAATTTATGCATTTAGTAATTATGCTGTAAGTCGATAAGAATAGAATGTGACTATCAACAGAGTGCATTTAATAATCACAAGATAGTTGCCGTTTCGTAATAAAATTTTATTAGAATGATAAAAAAGTGAATATATAATTTTGTAAAATAAGTATGTCCCCTAAATCAATCGATTCTGGGATCGTCTAATGCATAAAACATCTATGTTTTCAACCCTTTAAGACCAGACTGCTTTTTGAGTTTTTTTTTTTTTTTAAACAATGATATAACTGAAATTTGTAATTAATAATTCACTATCTGTTGACAAAATTCATATAATATAGTTTCTGTTAACCAGCACAATCATTCGATTCCGGCAATTATGGAATAGATAACCCAGGAAGGTAGAAACTAGGTAATGCCTAACCCGCACGATCGTGCGGCTCCGGTCTTAGAGGGTTAAAGCACTTTAACAAACATTTATGTATTTAGTAATTATGAAGTGAGTCCATAAGAACAGAATGTGAATATCAACAAAATGAATTTTATAATCATAAAGCAGTTATCGTTTCACAATAGAATATTATCTATAATAATAAAGATAGAAGTTTGTGTGTGTGTCTGTCTGTTTGCAGTGTTTTGAATAGACCGCTGGACGCAGAGCCACGAAATTTGGCAAGAAAGTACCTCTGTGTATGCAGTTATGCTTTTCGTAGCCCGATTTTGGATTTATTTTAATTAGATTTTTTTTAATTTAATTTGTATGCGGTTGTTAGCATTTTTTCACATTTTGCACAGATTTTTCCACATTAGTAAAGGAATTTGGTTTCAGTATTGTAGCCCATTATAGTAATTGTTTTCTCTTTTCCATAAAATGTATTATAGTTCGTTCAGTTTTTTTTTTTTTTTTTTTTTTTTTTTGCGATTTTTTAACGCAATTTGCAGAGTTTTTTCGAGTCTCCCGATGACTTTTTGACATTGGTAAAAGAAATTCGGTTAAAAATTTTAATCTAATATAGTAAATTTTCTTCACCTCCTCGATTTTTAATTCGATTTTTAGATATTTTTAATGTTTTTATTGATTTACCATGTTTGTTGCGATTTTTTTAAATTATTATTTTTTTACATTACCGAAACTATTACGGTTACAAAATTTTAGCGCACTATAGCAAATTGTGCAATTTTCTGTGATATTTTGCGTTCCGCGAAGATTTTTTGACATTCGTAAAGAAATACTTTTTCAAATTTTTAGTTTAATATAAAACTAGTATGTTGTGGTCATCACAAAACTTTCTTCTATCTCATACATGTCAATACTTCAAAATTCACTATCTTAGTGCCAAATTAAATGGAAATCTGTGTTCATCATGAGAATTCTAAAAATATGAAATTCCGTGCATTAGTTCTCGAGGTATGACTGTCGCTGAAATTGTGTAAATCCAGCAAAATGCAGCACAGCAGTGCCACCTATTGGGTTATTTACACCAGAACCTAATTATCACTAACTTATGTCAACGTCTAACTGAATATGAAGTTTGAGGAAATTTCGTGCATTAGTTCTTGAGATAGAGGTATTGCGCAAATCATGACAAATGCAGCATAGAAGCGCCACCAGTAGAGCGATTTGCAACAACACATAATCAGCAGCAATATTAATCAAGTTATACTTAAATCTGAAGTTTGATAAAAATTCGTGCATTAATTCTTGAGATAGAGCTATTGAGTAAATAGTTCAAAATGCAGCACAGCTGCGCCACCTAATGGGCGAGTTACACCAACACGTAGTCAGCATCATTTCATATGAAGGACTAACTAAATCCGAAGTTTGATGAAAATATGTGCATTAGTTGTTGAGATAGAGCTACTGCGAAAATAGTGTAAATCCTGTAAAATGCAGCATAGCAGCGCCACCTGTTGGGCGATTTACACCAAAACATAAACAGCATCCATTCATGTCAAGGACTAACGGAATCTGAAGTTTTATAAAAATCCGTGCATTAGTTCTTGAGATAGAGCTTTTGCGGAAATCCTGCTAAATGCTACATTGCAGCGCCACCTTCTGGGCGATTTACACTAAAAACTAATCAGCACCAATCTATATCAGGGACTACCTGAATATAAATTTTTATTAAATTCCGTGCATTAGTTCTTGAGATAGAGCGCCCACAAAATTTGTGTCACATACAGACAGACAGACAGACTCACAGACAGACATTTTGTAAAAACATGTTTTTTGGAATCCCTAACCCATAAAACGTGTAAATCCGTCGAAAACTGGAATTCGAAAATTTTCATGAAACCAATACTTTCTTCTTGTAAAGATAGAAGAATATTAAATTATAAGCAGAAGTTCTCTTATACGTCCATTAAAAATATTTCAAAAATATACATTCTAAAAACACACTCAAAATATATATTAAACATTTAATTGCTAAAAAGGACGTCAAACTTTAATAAAATACATTAAAAGATCTTAATAATTTGACATGTTTCGATTGAATTTACTCAATCATCATCAGAAAAACAAATAAACACAAAGATGGAAAATGACAATAAACTATTACAAATGAAATTTAAAAATAAATAAATAAAAATCACGCGCGTAATATTTTAACATGTTTCACGTTGCCCTATTTTATTTTCAAATTATCTAACAATTCAATCCAAATATTTGGGATTTGAAATGACAAGGAATCATTGCAGACCATTGAGTTTCTGACGTAAATTTCAATAGATTCTCTAATAAAAAGTTGCAAATAAAAATCTGACCTATAAATTATTCTACTTTCATTAAACAAAATATTTATGTTTTCTATTTTATTTAGCCTAGATAATGCGGTTTTACCTCTATTAAATTTTATGTCTGCAATGTGTTCTTTACATCTCACTTGGAATTTTCTCTGAGTCATGCCAATATAATAATTTCTATAACCACCTTCTTTAAGAAAAGGAATGATATAAACACCGGAAAGGTCAAATTTATCAATAGGGTCAATTCTAGTGGTTAAAATTGATTTTAATTTAGGAGGGGGTCTAGCAATTAAATTTACATCAAACTTTTTAAGTTGAGTTTTAGCGGATTCAAAGAAATTTGGATAATAATTTATAACTACCCTTTTCATGTTATTTTCTCTGTCGGTTTTATTCTCAAAAACTGCATCGCTCCTTTTGTTAATAAACTTTTTAATTAATTTATTAACTATTTTAACATGATATCCGTTGTTAATAGCTATTGTTTTAATTTTATCTAATTCATCATTTAAATATTCAGGGGAACAAATTCTAAAAGCTCTGTTAATAAGGAATCTAAAGGTAGATAATTTATAAGAATATGGAGTGCAAGCATCAAAAGGTATAACATTTAAGTTAGTTATTGGCTTACGATATATTGAACGAATTAGTTTATTATTTTCTCTTTTTAATTCAACATCTAAAAAAGGTAATTTCTTATCGGTTTCAAGTTCAAAAGTAAATTTAATCTTATTATCTAAATCATTTAACTGTTGAATAAAAACTAACAATTTATCAACTTCTCCCTGCCAAACAATAAAAATATCATCTACATAACGTTATGATATTACGCGCGTGATTTTTATTTATTTATTTTTAAATTTCATTTGTAATAGTTTATTGTCATTTTCCATCTTTGTGTTTATTTGTTTTTTTCTGATGATGATTGAGTAAATTCAATCGAAACATGTCAAATTATTAAGATCTTTTAATGTATTTTATTAAAGTTTGACGTCCTTTTTAGCAATTAAATGTTTAATATATATTTTGAGTGTGTTTTTAGAATATATATTTTTGAAAAAAGATAGAAGAAAGTAAAAATTATCAGCCGGTATTTTTGAATTATTATCAATTTTTAATTATTTTTTTCGTTTTCTGCTGCAATTTTTTTTTTACATTTGTACTGTTTCAAACTTTTAACCTATTTTTTTTCCTCTGCCATTTTTGAATTTTTAGGGCTTTTTAGTGTGATATTTAGCATTTTTCGCGATTTTTTATTACAATTTATTTATTTATTTATTTTTTTTTTTTTTGCGTTTCGTGGTATTTTTTGGAAGGACGGATAGGCTACTTGAAAAATTAAACACGTTAATATATAATTTTGAAAGTTAATATGTCCCCTAAATTAATCGGTCCGATTAAGACACCTGTACCTACAAGAATTAATTTTCATTTTTACAGTATAATTAAAGAATAGTCAAAGAATAAAATTTGGACTGAAAACTGAGGGAAAAACACTGAAAACATGAAACTACTTCCTCATCATCTCCAGTCAATGCCCCGGTTAAGTTAGTTTTAAACAAGCAAATCTTTCTGTTATTGTACCAACACTACTGCAGCTTCGGCACCGGAATGGTGATTCACAAAGTCGACCCAGCATTCAGAATCTTCCCTTTTTACCAACGCGACTTGAGTTCTCGCCAAACTATGTATATCCTTGCGACTACCGCGTGTAAATTTAGCTCGTCTCCATTCGTATTTGCGCTAAAACTTTCACATACGCAAGAACATATGCTGGGTATGGACTAGCCACATTCAAACATTACTGCATAGGTTAGAAGTTATTTTGTCATAATTACTAATTAATAAAAGTGGTGGAGAGTAAATATTGATTTTTTTCATTGAAGACTGGAGATAATTCATACCATATGCAGGATGATTGGATGTGGGTACGTCCCTATCCAGTTAGCATAGAAGCCTGCAGGTGAAGGATAAGATATAGGTGTATATATATTTTTTCGTTTGTTTGTTTTTTTCAAGATACCGGGTTTTTGGTAAGTACCCAAATATATTGCATGCTTTATTAACTTTAACATTATGTTTGTAGCAGTATAATAGAAGAATTGCTTAGGAATGATAGTAATTATTTTGATTATAGGACTTGTTAAATATTTATTAGAGCAAATCTAGTCCAAAAAAGTTTGGATTCAGATTGGTTTTTATTATTTATCAGATTGTTGATATTTCGATGAAACAGAGATATATTATCCAATAGTGTACATTACTTATATATTTTAACGGTAATTTTAATAGTAATGATGTATAATGCACAATATTTTCGTGTACTTATTTTTAACATACGCAACTGCATCGTTCAAATGTGACTCAAAGGTACTTTGTTATTACAATTAGCAAGTACTTTTATAATTAAAGTGGTGATGGGTGAATATTCATTTATTTTTAATTGAAGACTGGAGATAATTCATACAATATGCAGGATGATTGGATGTGGGTACGTCCCTATCCAGTTAGCATAGAAGCCTGCAGGTGAAGGATAAGATATAGGTGTATATATATTTTTTCGTTTTTTTTTTTTTTTTCAAGATACCGGGTTTTTGGTAAGTACCCAAATATATTGCATGCTTTATTAACTTTAACATTATGTTTGTAGCAGTATAATAGAAGAATTGCTTAGGAATGATAGTAATTATTTTGATTATAGGACTTGTTAAATATTTATTAGAGCAAATCTAGTCCAAAAAAGTTTGGATTCAGATTGGTTTTTATTATTTATCAGATTGTTGATATTTCGATGAAACAGAGATATATTATCCAATAGTGTACATTACTTATATATTTTAACGGTAATTTTAATAGTAATGATGTATAATGCACAATATTTTCGTGTACTTATTTTTAACATACGCAACTGCATCGTTCAAATGTGACTCAAAGGTACTTTGTTATTACAATTAGCAAGTACTTTTATAATTAAAGTGGTGATGGGTGAATATTCATTTATTTTTAATTGAAGACTGGAGATAATTCATACAATATGCAGGATGATTGGATGCGGGTACGTCCCTATCCACTTAGCATAGAAGCCTGCAGGAGATAGATAAGATATAGGTGTATATATTTTTTTTCGTTTGTTTGTTTCTTTCAAGATACCGGGTTTTTGGTAAGTACCCAAATACATTGCATGCTCTCTATATTAACTTTATGTTTGTAGCAGTATAATAGAAGAATTGCTTAGGAATGATAGCAATTATTTTGATTATAGGACTTGTTAAATATTTATTAGAGCAAATCTAGTCCAAAAAAGTTTGGAGTAAGATAGTTTTTTATTATTTATCAGATTAAAAAAAATTGGTCTTTGTTGATATTGTGAGGAAACGAAATGCATCATCGAATAGTGTACATTACTTATATATTTCAACATTAATAGCACAGATGTGTATAATGCACAATAGTTTCATGTAGTTATTTTAAGCATACGTACCTGAACCATTCAAATATGATTCAAAGGTCCGTCTTTATTATAATTCGTAAATACTTTTATAATTAAAACGGTACTGTGTGAACATGAACCTCTTCAGACGCGAGGTACACAAATGTGCACCTCTATTCTTTCCCTCTCAAAAAATAAA
This sequence comes from Maratus speciosus, assembly GCA_963932465.1. Taxonomy (NCBI): domain Eukaryota; kingdom Metazoa; phylum Arthropoda; class Arachnida; order Araneae; family Salticidae; genus Maratus; species Maratus speciosus. The sequence continues at coordinate 323,719,758 of OZ010798.1, read as the reverse complement.
TTGTTTGATTTTTTTACACTTTGACTTCATTTCTAAGTATCTGAATATTTTTTGCTTTAAAAACAAACCAATAAATAGCAGCATCGATGCTGATTTCCTCATAAATAAATGCTACTTTTAACTGAGTTTGCAAAATGCCTTCAAGTCAGTGTGGCCGAGAAAGTAAGTAATTTTCATAATTATTTAACTTAAATACTTATCCATAAAATTTTTTGAGAATTTGTAGATCATTTGCTTGTCTGAAGACCTTAAATTTGTCATTGTGTGATTTATTTTATTGTTAATTAAATTGATATTTTAGGGGTCTAGTAATTTTAGATCCATATTTTCGAAACTAAATTATGAAGCCCCTAAAATATCAATTTCCGAAAAAGGTCTTTTTCTGTCATCTAGGATGACGTTTTGTTTGTGAAAAAGTAATGATGGAGTAGTTGTAGTATTATTTTATCTTCAGGTTTTAAGAGGTTAATTTTTTTTATTGAAGACTGGAGATAATTCATACCATATGCAGGAAAATTAAATGTAGGTGCGTCCCTACACTGTAAAAAAAAAAAAACGGGGAAAATCACAGCCGATTTCGCTGTGCATCGCTTCACTAGCACGAGAATACAGCGCTTTTGTAATTTCAGTATTGATTTACAGTAAACTGCTGTTATTTTAACGCCTCCAAAACCGCCCAAACAACATTCCAAACTAGATATTCACAGGCAGCGTCAACCAAAGCAGGTTATTACCTACTAGCGTTAGTCTCGTTCGATTGTTAGCGTCTTTCTGAATCTGAATAAGTGCTTATTATTGCAATTCAAAGTGGCGCTTTTGGATACACAAACATGAAACTGGATACTATACATTTTAAAAATTCATAGTAAGTTTTATTTTTATGTTTATTTGTATCATTGATTTAATAACTATTAGATAGCCTATTATATAATGTAAGATACAAATTTCGTATTTGACCACGTGTATATAAACGCTGAGTAACAACAATAGCTTTTGAATCATTTGTATAAATATTAAATATTTTCTCTTAAATTATAACAAAAGAGAATTGTTCAAATTCCGATTTTTTTTAATTATATTTTTCTTAAAGGACTTTGTTATTATTTATACTTTTGTGTCTGAGTCCCAGATAACAAAAAATCCCCATTATATTATTAAATATGTTTTGTTTTGCTTATTATATATTTTCCAAAATTCCAGTTTATCCGATTGTAAATATAATTACTAATAATATAAATCATATAATTTTCATTATTCTCCAAAAGCTTTAAGTTCACTTTCTGTAATTTAAATATTTAAATTATTTAATGTATTATTAATGTAATGTTTTTCAAATTATCAAAGACAACTTTACTAACAATGATCTTATTTTCCGTGAGAGATATTCAGATTTTATAGATGCTAGATTTTTACGCGCATTTATTTCCATTTTTTTATATGTAATGTTCAAATCATTTATGTGTAATATGTAACACTATTTTATTAATCCATAAAAAATTCCAAGAGTTTGCTTACTATTATCGCAGCAGATCGCATTTTGCTTTTGTCCATTATCTAACAATAATAAGTATAATCCGCAACTAGATGCTGAAATTAGATATTTTGAATGTCCCCAATGTATGTTATAATACACAGGATACTTTAAATTGACATATGGAATATTCTATACAGTGAGTTACAATAGTTTAAAATTTTCTATTTATAGCTTTTCCGGTGTCTTTTCTTATTTTATTTCTTCTTTTACTTTATGGTGCGAAGTTTGTATCTTACATATGTATAACAAAATTTATTATATAAGAATGCTATTAAAACAATGATATAAGTAGACATAGAGATAATACTTAGTGCCATTTGTCTTTAAAAGATGGTCATAATATAAAAAAAGAGAAAATCAATGTAAATAAACATTACGGGGGGGGGGGTGTAAAAATACAAATACATATCTACAAAAAGAAAAAAAAAAGGCTAAACATTTACAGTTATTTTGTTAAGAGTGCTGTAGAATTAACAGCAAAAACTGCTGATATAATACAGACTTGTTGTAAAATCTGAAAAACAAAATTACTGTAAAATTAACTGAAAAAATGCTGTAAATTTACACATTTGCTGTTTATCCGCGATAAACAAAATTGCTGTAAATTTACCGCAAAATTTGCTGGCACCCATATTGCCAGCATTTTTTGCTGTAAAGTTACAGTGATTTTTTTTACAGTGTATCCAGTTAACATAGAAGCCTACAGGTGAAGGATACGATACAGGTGTATATATTTTTCGTTTGTTTGTTTCTTTCAAGATACCGGGTTTTTGATAAGCACCCAAATGTATTGCATGCCCTTTATATCAGCTTTATGTTTGCAGCAGTATAATAGAAGAATTGTTTCGGAATGGTAGCAATTATTTTGATTATAAAACTTAGTAAATATTTATTATAGCAGATCTAATCTAAAAAAGTTCGGATTGAGATATATTTTTATTATTTATCAGATAGAAAAAATTGGTCTTTGTTGATATTTTGACGAAAAAGAAATATTGTATTCAATAGTGTACATTACTTATATATTTCAACATTAATAGTAATGATGTGTAATTCACAATAGTTTCGTGTACTTATTTTAAGCATAAGCAACTGCAGCGTGCAAATATGAGTCAAAGGTCCTATTTTTATTCAATTATCAAGTACTTTTATAATTAAAGTGTGAATGTTATTTTTTTATTCATTGAAGACTGGCGATAATTCATACCAAATGCAGGATGATTGGATATGGGTACGTCCCTATCCAGTTAGAATAGAAACCTGCAGGTGAGGTATAAGATATAAGTGTACATATATATTTCGTTTGTTTGTTTCTTTCAAGATACCGGGTTTTGGGTAAGCACCCAAATATATTGCATGCTCGCTGTATTAACTTTATGCCTGTAGAAGTATAATAGAAGAAACACTTAGGAATGGTAGTAATTATTTTGATTATAAGACTTATTAAACATTTATTAGAGCAAATAACACAAAAAGTTTGGATTAAGATTGGTTTTTATTATTTATCAAATAAAAAAATTGATCTTCGCTGATATTTTGATGAAACAAAGATATTTTGATGAAACAAAAATAGAATATCCAATAGTGTACATTATTTATATATGAATAATGCACAACAATTTCTTGTACTTATTTTAAGCATAATCAACTACCACGTTCAAACATAACTGCATTGATGAGAGTTTCGTTTATCATAATTACTAATTAATAAATGTGGTGTTGATTTTGGTGTGGTTGTGAAATTGATTTTTTTCATTGAAGACTGGAGATATGCAGGATATAAGAATTGTCTTGGAATAGTAATTATTTTGATTATATGCCTCGTTAAACATTTATTAGATCAGATCTATTCCAAAAAAGTTTGGATTAAGATTGGTTTTTATTATTTAGCAGATAAAAAAATTATCTTTATTGATATTTTGATGAAACAAAAATAGAATATCCAATAGTGTACATCACTTATATATGAATAATGCATAATAATTTCGTGTACTTATTTTAAGCATAATGAACTAATGCCGCATTTAAACATAACAGCATAGATGAGAGGTTAGTTTATTACAATTACTAATTACTAAAAGTGGCGTTGAATTGATTTTTTCATTGAAGACTGGAGTGGAGATAATTCATACCATACGCAAAATGATTGGATGTGGGTACGTCCCTATATCCAGTTAGCATAGAAGCCTGCAGGTGAAGGATAAAATATATGTGTATATATTTCATTTGTTTGTTTTTTCCAAGATACTGGGTTTTTGGCGAGTACCCAAATATATTGCATGATTTTAACTTTATGTCTATAGCAGAATAATAGAAGAATTTCTTATTAATGGTAGTAATTATTTTGATTATAGGGCTTATTAAATATTTATTATAGCAGATCTAATCTAAAAAAGTTTGGATTAAGATTTTTTTATTTATTTATCAGATTAAAAAAATGGTCTTTGTAGATATTTTGATGTAACCAAAAATACAATATACAATAATATACATTACTTTTATATGTATATGCACCATAGTTTCGTGTGCTTATTTTAAGCCAAATCAACTGCCGCGTTCAAACATGACTTGCATATATCAGAGTGCATTTTTTTTATTATAATCTGTAAATAACTCTATAATTAAAAAGGTAGTTCGTGAATATATATATACATATATAGCAGATATATATATATATATACATATATATAATTTTTTTTTTTTGAAAATAGGAGATAAGGAGACCATGTGTGTGTGTGGGGAGGGGGATTGGATATGGGTACATCCCTATCCAGTAGAATATAAACCTACATGTAAAGGATAAGATACAGTGGTGGTTCAGAACTATATGTCCAAAACGTAAAGGCGGGTAGAGGGGACCTAACTAAGCAGATTTCGTATAGGAATGTGGGTTTGACCCGAGGCCCGTACCCGAAATAAAGGCGAGCTTTCAAATGGACCGGAAGAATTAAGACAATTTTTTCAACGGGCCGGGCCGGCAAAAAAATTAAACGGGCCTGCCGGGCCGATAAACAAAATTTAGCGGGCGTATCGGCCCGATATAAAAATTTAAACGAAGTCGATAAAATATGAGCCATTTTCAATTAATATGACTTTTGCGAGAATATGTATAAATGTGCATCACGAGCCGATGCTAGTTTGACAACATCAATACAGAAATGTAACATGTCCAGCGTAGAGATCGGCATCGGACAGCTACATGGTGTCTGAGCCCGGGCTTCATTTATTCAGCAGACTGATTCCGGGGCGAGAGCAGGCTTTCAGTTTTTTTCTACATAGTTGAACCGGGCCGGAACTGGACTTAGTTGTTCTCAGGACGTGTAAGGCAGTAACATGATTTGTAAAAATATTAATAGCGATAATGAACTTCTGTTAACAGAAACTTTTGAAATATACCTTAAAGTGCTAATCAAATTTACTGCTCAACAACGCGAAACTTTCTGACACATTTTCTAACTGATTTTTATCTGTAAAGCCGTAAAATTGACAGGCCTGACTATTGAAGGGATTTGGAATCGAATAGCTTTATCCATTTTTGATAAATAAGTTAATAGAGATATAAGAGATTCTTGTCGCGTGACTGTAGGTTTTTCTCCTTTCCCGTGCTATCGCTTCTGGAAATTCGATTCAGAACCTAACTTTGACAGTATTTTCTCAAAGATATATTGCTTTTAGAAAAAAAAATTGGATAAAGTCATTCGCTTACATAGTTTCAGAATAAGAACACCTGCCAATCGTATGCGTTTCCGAAAAGAAATGAATTCAGAAATTTGTCAGAAAGTAGCTCCTTTGGATTTGGGAAAAACCTTAATAAATGACAGAGAAATATTTTCGCAAATCTACTTTTTATTATACAGCTTCAAAAGTTATAATGTTTTTAACACTCCTTCTTTTCTTTTATTCTAAACTTACTTAATTTTTTAATGAATCCTCATTTAAATCCTCATTCTAAGACTCTAAGTAATCATCAATATTGCTATTCTGTACTTTCTGTCTTGCGAACAAATCGAAAATTTAAAATATACTGTAAAATTATCCCATAAATATGTATGCAGAAAAATAAAAGAATCTTAATTGTATGTTAAGAAAATTCTGAGTTTTTGGTAGATATTGAATCGGGTCGGATAGGCCCTGATTTAATTGATTTTTACACGGACCGGGCTGGTCCTGTTTTCACTGATTTTTGAACGGGCCAGGCCGGGCTGTGAACTGTGAAATTATAAACGGACCGGGTTGGGCTCATGCCGAACTTTTAATTTTTGCACCGGGTCGGGTTGGGCTCGTGCCGAACTTTTAATTTTTACACCGGGCTGGGCCAAGATAGCATTCGTTCAAGCCGGGCCGGGTCCGTGGCTGGAAATTTCGGCCCGTGCAGAACTTTGGGACCCCCCCCCCCCACACACACACACACGCATACGATCCAGGAAATGCCCTCCTCGGATGAACTGGGATTTATACAAATTAAAGGTCTAAAGGTGCAACCCCCCTGAAATTCCATAATACCCCCCCCCCCCCCCCACACTCACACACACACACACACCGGAGCTTGAAAAATGCCTCCCTAAAAAATGTCTCAGTTCAACACTGATGTCTGTATTTTGAGACTGCTATGTTGAGACTGCTAATGTTATATTGTTAAATTTATTTACTGCAGAGAACATCATAAAATATTTTAATTCTTTTGGAAAATAAATAAAAAGCAGTGTCATATATAGAGAGTTATATTTATGTATCACATACCAATGAAAAGCAAAATAATTATTACGTTTTTGGATAAAATCTAAATAAATTTAAATTTTAGAAATAAAAAAACCCGGCATGATATGCTAATATTTCTTAGCGAATCTTTTATTCAGCGACTATGTCTTTTCCTTATTTTTGTTTATCATCTAATATTTTGTAATGAAATAACAAAATTAAATATCGGGAAACACTTTTAGGCCTTTAATTAGTATAAATCCTAACTCTTCAGAGGAGGACATTTCGTAGCTGATGTGTGTGTGTGTGTCGGTGGAGGCAGGATGGGGGGAGTTTCCCCGTCCACACCTGAATTCTTCACTGACGGACAAAATTTCGCAATTGTTTTATAACATAATTTTAATTTATAGAATTTCCTTTTAACTGATATCGATTTTTTTTTCTTATAAATGGAATAAAAAACAATGCTTAAAAATTAATTAACATTTATATAAGAGTGTTACTTCTTTATTATTTTGCTATTTTAACTATTTTATAAACTTATACTGTAAGAAATAACGCAACTTTGTGTAAAAGTTCTCCGAGATCTCTTGAAATGTGCACAAATTTGAACATATGTTTCAAATTTGGAGGGTGATATTTCGTAGCTGGTGTGTGTGTGTGTCGGTGGGGGCAGGGTGGGGGGAGTTTCCCCGTCCACACCTGAATTCTTCACTGACGGACAAAATTTCGCAATTGTTTTATAACACAATTTTAATTTATAGAATTTCCTTTTAACTGATGTCGAGATTTTTTTTTTAATAAATGGAATAAAAAACAATGCTTAGATGAATTAACATTTATATAAGAGTGTTACTTTTTTATTATTTTGCTATTTTAACTATTTTATAAACTTATACTGTAAGAAATAACGCAACTTTGCGTAAAAGTTCTGCGAGATGTCTTGAAATGTGCACAAATTTGAACATATGTTCCAAATTTGAAAAATTTGAACTAATCTTCAAAATTAATTTCAGTTCTAAATTTTGTAAATTATACATAGATTTAAAAAATTCTTATACAGAATTCCAATTAGTATTTTGTCATGAAATACAAAAATTAAATACATATGATTGAAGATAAGATTGTCTCGTAGAGATAATCTATTAATTAAACTTATGCAAATTTTGTGTGGTTTTGTTTATCCTTCCTTCTTCCTTTGTGAAAAGTTCTGCAAGATTTTTTGAAATGTGCATTTTGAACATATTTTCAAAATGTACAAATTTGAACTTATGTTCAAAATTTTTAAAAAAACTGAACTATCTGTCAAACTGAAATATCTTCAAAATTAATTTCAATCTAAATTTCGTGGATTATACACAAATTTTAAAGCATTCTTATACAGAATTTGAAATGATATTTTGTAATCAAATAGCAAACTTAAATACATATAACTGAAGATAAGATTGACTCATAGAGATAATCCATTGATTAAACTTATGCAAATATAATAGTCTTTTTTTTATCCTTCGTGAAAAAGTTTTGCAAGATTTCTTGAAATGTGCATTTTGAACATATTTTCAAAATGCACAAATTTGAACTTATGTTCAAAATTTCAAAAATTTGAACTTATCTTCGAAATTAATTTCAGCTCCAAATTTCCTAGATTATACATAAATTTTAAAACATTCTTATACAGAATTCCAATTGGTATATTTTAATGAAATAGCAAATATATATAAAGAAGATAACAGTTACTCGTATATTAGAGGTAATCCATTAATCAAACTTACGCAAATTTTGTAGTTTTTTATCTTTCCCAATTCCTATGTCACATGTTGTAACATTCGAATGATACCCACCCCCCACACTCACTCTATTGTGACGTCACATTTTTCTTCCATTATGTACTGATATAAATGTTATAAAACTTTTAAGATCTTATGTTCTTTTACTTCCAACTGTTGAAGTTCAAAAAAAAAGAAAAATATATACCCAATTCTACCTGAATAAAAATATACAATTTTTAAGGAACTTTCTTATATTGATCTAAATAATACGTCCCTAATCTAACGTTACAATGTGTTAAATCTCTTCCCTCCCCTGTCACACTGTCTCACACTTGTGGAGCTCCCCCCCCCCCCCCATCCTCTTGAAGTGTGATGCAATTGATGTATGACCTCTTATGCGTAATTCAACTGCAGTTCAACTAACCAATAAAAAATTAACATTGATCCTTCGATAAAATTAATTCATTAACCCCTTTATAGCGTTGCAAGATCTTCCCTCCTATAATAAGAGTAATATGAAAACAGGGAATTGTAGATTTAAAATATCTATCCGAAAGGAAAAAAGGAAAAATATTACATTAATACTAATCGGCGAATTCAATTCGGTCTTCACATTAAAACAAAATTGTCTGGCGTCACTGAACATGACTATCCGAACATTATAGTGTTCAAAAAGTAACATGTGTATGTACTAAAAATATAGTACAAACATATAGTATACATATAGTTTTAGTATATATTACCTTTTCTGACACAATAGAATCGGTTGGATTCGTTCGAACGGTAGACCGCCCTTTAGAAATCGGAGATATTACCTCTACGATACTAATGCTTGATTATGGCGCCGATATAATTATGATTTATTGGGTCGGCGAACATATGGCACGCGTGCCACTTGCGGCACGCCAAAGAATAATTTTGGCACGGCGCGGCGTTGATTATGTCTATAAATGAGGATCAGCGATTTTACACAAAATACACGAACTTAGAGGATCTAATTAGATTCTAAATTCGATTAATTGCAAATTGAAGAATTTTAATCTTATTCAATATGGTTTCGAAAATTTCTCAAACAAAGAAAATGTTTGAAAACTATCAAAAAGGAAAGATTATTAGCGATGGTAAATTATGGCAACTTGGAAATTAATTTTAGAATTATTTAAATAAACTGTGTTTTTCTCAGTTTTAATAATTTTTTTCTACTATTTATATCTGTCATTTTCGCAAATTTAGAATGTAAAAAATCGAATAGAGAGTGGTTGCTATATAAATTCATTTAGTTTGCATTCTGTTGAAATTAACTGAACATGATATTAATTATTTTTCATCTAAGATACAACAATTAATCACATTATGTTTTTAATTAATTTCTAAAATATAACTGTTTCTATAATTATTGAAGTGTAATACTTACATGTATCTTACTCGTTTTAGAAAATATCTTAATAAGTAATTTTCAAGTAGTTTTGATTCATTATATTTCAATCCACTAAATTTCTTTTTTAGTTGGCATGTCAAGGTCAAGTAAAATATTTTTTGGAAAAAAATTGGCACGCGACTATAAAAAGGTTCGCCAACCCTGAATACTCTGTGGCATTTCTTTGGTGCATTTTTTATGGTTTCGTTCGTCTGACGAAACCCTGTTCGTCTCACTACTCTCTCTGTCTGTCCGTCACAGAGTTCGTTCACAGAAATTGTATAAGGTAAAGCCTTGAAATTTTGCATACTTATAGTTGAATAACTCCGATCACACAACAAATCATGAAATTTTGAAAAAGTCTTATGTCATTTTAATTAAATGGATTAATTTAAGGACATCCGACTATTTATCCGATTTAGATTTTAAAACAGAACCTTAATTTCAGTATGATTCGCGTGTGCTAGATCAGTGGTGCACAAACTATTTTTATTCCCGACCCCCATTTTGTGTAAAATTTTGTCACGACCCCTAGATAGACAGTACACGTTTTCTTAATCGCCAACTTATTTAAAGTGAAATTCTTTTGGGGCTATGCACTTATGCTTCTCCCTTATTTGAATAAAACACATAATTTTAGGAAGCAATGGCTTTATTTATGCATATGGATATAAGCTTATTTTTAAAAGCTTCAATTTTACTGCTTAGTGTTAAAATGTTTTTACTCTCTTCCTGTAGATTTTAATTCAAATCGTTAAATATTTCGAAAATGTCAATGTTAAACTGAGTTTTCCCAGCAAATGTACATTAATGAAAAAACCTGCCCACATATGTTTCTTTTGTACCAAAAAAGTGAAAATCTCATTTCTCAAATTAAAAATACGCTCAATATTTTACTGCGTAAGAGCCATCTGATTTTATTATGTAGTAATTCTGATTCAATATATAGTAATAATGTCTCATATACATAGAACTCATCTCATTACAGAGTAATGAAAAGAGACAATTTTTTAGACTGTAATTAATTACAATAACCACATCCAATTAATAAAAGTATTATATATAAACAAAATTATATAATCACTTGAATGAACGTATTAAAAGCAGTAAAATCAAAAACTGAGGCACAGAGGGAAAGAACTGCATGATCCTCTCTGTGGCCCTAAATAACAGGAGGTGGGGGAGGGGGCTGAAAAAGCTGCAATAAAGATAGCCGCTACTAAACGTCAGACCGACCCAAGTTGTATGTGAATACAAACAGAGAGCAGGCAGAAGACTATTATATTTTATCACTCTGTTCACCTGCAGGTTGCCGAAGTATAGGTATTATATAGCATAGCTGCCAACTTGTACGGATTTTTGTTATCACTAAAATTTAATAGAAAATTTTGCCTAATTCAATCGCCGAATTGCAGTGAAAGTTGGTAATTAAATAAGGCAGAAATTTTTGTTAAACTTTAGTTGTAGCAAAAGTCCGTACAAGTTGGCAGCTATGATATAGTAATACAGACAATAGTGAACTATGGGCTTAAAAAGAACTTGGCTTAAAAAGCATTGGCCTTGTAAGCCAAGGATCTGGGTTCGATTCCCAGCCTGGGCATTTTTTCGCTCAGTTGGAAATATTCAGTTCGTATGATAACTTTACCAATCAGCTTGATTGTGTTAAAATAATAGTTCATATACGTTTCCATCGTTTATATGGAGTTCCTTTACCTGAAGTTTATTCTGTTGAGCTGTCTACATGACAGACCAGATGTTATTACCAATTAGGTTTTCTGAGCGAAATATGCTGGCTGGTTGTCGGCCCAGTTAGCTTAAACGGAAAAGCATTGGCCTTGTAAGCCAAGGATCTGGGTTCGATTCCCAGCCTGGGCATTTTTTCGCACAGTTGGAAATATTCTGTTCGTATGACAGAAATCGTAATGTCTTCGTAAAAAAATATAGTTCTATTTTTATAAATAATATTATCTCATAAAACTGTATATAATTTTTTTTTTAATTTTTCGGTAGAAAATTTCACGCTTTAATTTGTAGTAATTTGAAAATCAGCAATAGCTGGAATTTTAACATGTTTAAAACCAACAGAGTGAAAAAGTGCCCAAGCCGGGGGTCGAATCAAGATCACTGGTATTACGCGCCAATTCTCTACCACTGAGCTACCTTTACGATACCTAGCACTCTTATCTGTTGCCAAACCTGCAACCGCAGCACATGATGGACCCTGGTTCGATCCCAGGTTTGGATACTGTTTCACTGTTGATTTTGGTCTCTTAACACGTTGAATGCCAAGTCTATTTTGTCTATCGTTCCATTTGGGCCATGAAATAAGATTCCCATTACACAATCTATAAGTGTTAGTCACCGATGACTCACGCGGCTCTTAACGTGTTAAACAAGTTAAAATTTTATCGATTGCTGATTTTCAAATTAACAATGTTATCTCATTTCACTATTTTCCTGGTTTTTATTGGTACCTGATGCTTGTTGAATACAAGATATATATTTTTTATTGACAAATAAATTTCTTTAAATTTGGCGACCCTCAAAAATTTTCTTGCCACCGCACTTGAGGTCGCGACCGACAGTTTGCGCACCACTGGGCCAGATGACACCATGGTAACGGATTTACATGCAATTCAGATGGTACCCAGTTTGATGCTGAGCGTCGTAGTTTGAAAATTTCCCCCCCAAAATAGACTTTATTATGTAATAGATTCAATTTTAGAGAAATTTAAAAAAAAAATTCCCATTTTAAGGCCAAAAGTTGTTGAAAAATATTTAATTTTTTAATTCAAAAATCCTTTTTTTTTTTTTTTTTTTTGAGAAATTTCGAAATTATAAATTTTGTTTAAACTTTCGCTAAATTTTTGAGATATCTGAATTTAAAATTATTTGTTTTGTTTTGAGAAATTCGAAATTTAAAATTTTGAATATCACTAATTTTTGAGAAATTTCAGCATTTTAAATTATGTTTAAGCATTTTTTTTCTTTTAGAAATTTTAAATTTTACTTAAACCTTCGCTAAATTTGTGAATTTTCGGAATTTTTAATTTTATTTAAATAATTTGACTTGAATATTTTAATTTGATTAAAAAAATAGCAATAATAATTTTAAAAAATGATTTATTAATTAAAAAATAAAGTGTTTTGAAAGGAATATTTAACGGATCCTTTGTGTAAACTCCGATCACACTTACTCGCTTGTTTATAGAATCTGTTGCAAAAGAGTTTGAAATTGCTTTAAAAGTGGATTGAATCCATCGGTCAATTTTATGAAAATCTATTCTTCAGACAATGGTTATAACATATTCTCTGAATGGGAGATCAATAGGAATTATCCTTTGGGCGTTGTCGTGTTAGCATACACAACCCACAGATACAAATCGCGATTACACTATTTCCCTGACAGTATGTATTAGCAAAGTAGCGCTAATCAAATTGCGTTTGAATAATCATAAATATTGTTATTTTGGTTGGTTGGTTGATTTTTGACGGCCAATTATCTGCTCGAGGGATATAGGCCCGGGGGTGGGTGCCCTTCGTGGGGTCTTTCTAAGGGAACCTAATCCGTATTTACGCATGGAAATCCACGGCTCGAAGGAAACCACGAAAACTCCGAACGATTTGGTCGACGGGCGCGATTGGGTTCGAACCCACCACTTCCCGTCTACCAGCTTCGAGAACACAACCTCTCGGCCACTGGTGGGGCCCTATTGTTATTTTGAGTTTCCCGAGCAGAATTCGCGCGACAGTGGTAAAGGATTAATCTAATTGTTTTTATATTCAGAAATTTTACCTTACTATTACATATGTTTACATGCACTAATATTATCTTATTTACCTTTGTAATTTTAACTTCTTATTTGTTAATATATATATTACATCTATCTATTGACCGTAACATCGAAACTCGTAATATATTTTGAGTTCCAAATTCCATAAGTCAGGCTTTGCGTATAATGTATAACTGCATTTTGTTTCTGACCTACAGGTAAAATCATCTCAGGTGACCTCAGGTGGTGATGTAGGCTAAAAATCATGACGTACGGTGCGGTATAGGGGTTGAAAGGTGGTGGTGTTTATGACGTCTGATTATCTATACGATATAGGTCCGAGGGAGATCGTCCTCCATGTTTTTCTCAGGGTTTTTCTCAGGGAACCTAACATGTATTCAAGCAAGGTTCGAAGAAAACCATGAAAAACTCCGAACGATTAGGCCGACGGGCGCAAAATGGGTTCGAACTCAGCACCCCCCCCCCCCCCCCATCTACCAATTTTGCGAGCAGAATCTTTCAGCCACTGATGAGACAGGGGGGAAAGGGTTAAATTTAGTTTTAAATAATTTTTTAATGGTGCTAGATGCAGAAGATACACGCTTTCATTAAATGTTCGTTTTATACAATTTATTTAGTGCAAAGTACTTCAAAAATTTGTTAATAAATGATTTTAACATTACGTAATATATTTAAAGGAAATAAATTATTAGGGATTTCATTATGTTATTTGAAATATTAACGCAAACAGTAAAATAATTTTTCTTACAACAACTTTATAGCTTATAAAACGTAATTTCAACAAAATGCATACCCAAACTTTTGAGAAATCAAATGTTTAAATTTAAGAAACAAAATGGCTGCCATAAAGATAAGGATCGTCATCAAGATAATGAACTATTTATGTCAACGTTAAAAGGAATAAGATACTTTTAAAATGCTTTCGAAGTTTTAATAAGATGTTTCTAAAAACAAACATTTTGAATAAATTCTAAATAATACTAATACTAAATAAAGTTAAGATGATTTCAAATTTCGTGAGATACCAGAAAATGAAATACTTTTTCTAACAACTGATAAAATAAGAAAATAAAATAATTTTTAATTCAACTTCTAGTTAAAATGTGTAAAAAAGCATGCGAAACTATTAAAGAGATTTAAAAATTCATTCAGATTTTTAAGAACATGATTCTAAAGTTCAACATTCCGAACAAATTTTAAATAATATTACACTATTTAAGTTAACTCAATTTTTGTAGGTAAATGTAGAATTTTATAATAAATTTTTATTAAATTTCTGATATGCTATAATTATAAAACGTTATGCGCACGGTGGATTTTTGAAAACGTACCACATTTTTATTTTAAAGTTTAATTATAGACTTATAAATTAATGTTAAGACATTGATAAGTTAATGTTAAGGTTTTCACCTAAATAATGAACTATTTATTCTAAGGTAAAAAAAAAAAAAAAAAAAAAAAAAAAAAAAAAAAAAAAAAGATCCTTTTTAAATACTTTCAAAGTTTAAATAACATCAACCGAGTAAGAAATGTCCAAGCCGGGAACCGAACCCGAAGCCCTTGGAATAGCGCTCCAAGTGCTTTACCATTTAAGCTGCGAGGATGGTACGCAGCTTAGCATATCTCACTCACATATGTTGGTAAGGCTGCGACTGCAGCACAGGATGGAATAGTCTTCATGAGTGCGCAATCATGCGGAGAAACATGGGACACAAATAAACCCAGCATCAATGAACACATATATAATTTTAACTGATTTTTCAATTAATTTTCAGCAGTGAATTTACAATCGAAATTCTTGAATATTTTAATACGTGATCTATCACATTGCTAACTAAGCGTAGAACCAACAGAGTGAAAAATATCCAAGCGCAAGGATTATACATGTGTTCACCGATGCTGGGTTTATTTTTGTCTCATGTTTCGCAGCAGGATTGTGTGCTCGTGAAGACTATTCCATCCTGCACTGCAGTTGCAGCTATACCAACATATATGAGTGAGAAATGGTAAAGTGGGCATCGTCCTTGTAGCTTAAAGAGCTTGTAGTCTGGTAGTATGGCCTTGTATCTTAAATGGTAGAGTACTTGGTGCGCTGTTCCAAGGGTTTCGGGTTCAATTCCCGGTTTGGAGATTTTTCACCCTGATGGTTCTACCCTTAGCAGTGTGATAAATCACGCATTAAAATATTCAAGAATCTCAAGCGTAATTTCACTGCTGAAAATTAATTAAAATTATATAATTTAATAGCATGTTTCTAAAAAGAAACATTTTGAATAAATTTTAAATAATACTAATGCTAAACAAAGTTAAGGTGATTTCAACTTTCGTTAAATACCACAAAGTGAAGTACTTCTTGTATATAAAATAAGATTTAAAAATTTAGTTTTTAATTCAACTTCTAGATAGAATGTGTAAAGAAGAATATAATACTATTAAAGAGATTTCAAAATTCATTCAAATTTTTAAAAACACATTTCTAAAATTACACATTCCGTACAAATTTTAAATAATATTACGCTCTTTTCTTAATTTAATAAGTAAAGGTAGGTTTTTATAGGTAAAGGTAGAATTCTGTAATAAATTTTTCACATGCAAGAGTAGAATTCTAAAAAAATATGCACACTGTGTTTTCGAAAACGGTACAACTTTTTTTATTTTTTTAAACCTTAATTATAGATTGATGAATTAACCCTTTGTGACCCAACAACACCGATTTGAAAAATATTTACTCAGATGTCACAATACATCATTGTAAGCATGTTAACATAATTTAAAAAAATTAGAACATTAAAATATGTATATATTGATTAAAAGGTACTTTTTTCACAGCTGCAATAAACAGAAAATTACATACTTTTCATAAATATTGTTAAATATTGTCCAATACAAATTTGTAAAATATACGAAATTACCTTTGTATAAGAAATCATTTTTGGAGGTCTCCAGTATGTCTTCGTAAATTTTAGAAAATTTATGAAGTTCACTTTAGCCATAAAGATGCAAAACTGTTGAAATTATAAATAAAGCTTTGTCATGAAATATTAATTCATTGTCGCCGTTTGTTGAGAATTCCATGAAGCATTTATATTAACTGCTGTATTGGAAGATAGCAGCAATAAATAAAATCGTCTTTTAACGCTGCTCTCAAATACAAAGGGACAACTTTATGGCACAAGTTTTAATTCATTTTTGTTCGAAAACGTATGAAATTGGAAACGAATTTCCGAACGAAAGAAAAAAAAAAAAAGGAACAGACAGAGAAAGGACTAAAACCCCTTGCTACGTGATCAAAGTGCTTGTAACTCGATAAATAATTTATTTATCAAAAAATGGAAAACTCATTTCGATTCCAAAACACTTCAATGGTCTCTCTGCCAATTGCGTGCCTTTACGTTTAAAAATGAGTCAGTAAATGTGGCAGAAAGTTTCACGCTTGTTGAGCAATGAACTTGAGAACCGCCTTAAAACTCGCTGTATAAGTAACATCGTTTTTGGTGCATGTTGCAAATATTCAATGCGATTGTGAAAATGGTTAATTTTAAGGTATTGATAAGTTAATTATAAAGTTTTCACCTATACTCTCGTCACCTGGAAGCCTGGGTTGGACCCCCGCCCCCCTAGTATTTTTATTGATTAAATCATTTATCTAGAATTTGGATTTCTATTAAGGCTGTTCTCAAATCCAAAAGGGGAACTTTATGACATAAGTTTTAATTTATTTTTGTTCGGAAATGCATGAAACTAACAGGTGTTGTTGTTCAAAAACTATGTAGTCGAACTTTTTTTTTTTTTTTTTGTAAATGCAGTAGATCTTTCAGAAAATAGTGTCAAATTGGGTGTTTTCAACCGGAATTTTGCGCGAAAGAAGAATAACCATTCAAGGAATAGTGAAATACGTCTTTGTCACGTGATCAAAATATCTTATAACTCAATGGGTAATTTATCTATAAAAAATGGAAAACATAGTTCGATTACAAATCGCTTCCCTAGTCAGGCCTTCCAATTTGATATCGTTCCGCTAAAAAATGAATTTGTAAATGTGTCAAAACGTTTTGCGCTTGTTGAGTAGAGCAGTTGAGAACAGCCTTAAATGTAAAATTTTTTAATGGATACTAATGTTATTTATTTTTGCAACTTGCAATAACTTTAACCTTTGTTATAAAAATACTTTATATTTTCACAATAATTCATTTTACAAAATACGTTTCTAATTGTATTCAAATAAGCAATATTTATATTACCTTCTTTACACGCTTTAATTTAACTTAACTTTGTTTTTGTATATGTAAATATGGAATCTAGAATTGATTTTTCACTCACTTTCTGATACGTTAAAAATTATAAAACTTCTGCACTCGGGTGTGTTTTCGAAAACGATAAAACATCTTAATGTTTTTTTAACTTAATTATAGATTGATAAATTAATTTTAATGTATTGATAAATTAATTTTAAGGTTTTTACCTATGTACTGTACACCCGGAAGCCTGAGTTGGATCATTAGTATTTTTATTGATGAAATCATTTATCTAGCATTTATTCATTTCTATTAAATGTAGAAATTTTTAATAGATAATGTTATTGATTTTTGCAACTTGAAACTTGGAATCATCTTAATATTTTATATGTAAATGCTTTATCTATTCTCAATAATTTATTTTACAAAATACGTTTCTTATCTGTATTCAAATAAGCAATATTTATATTGCTTTTTTTACACTCTTTAATTTAACTTAACTTTGCTTTTGTATGTAAATATGGAATCTAGAATTAATTTTTCGCTCACTTTCTGATATGTTAAAAATTTTAAAAAAATCTGCACTCAAGTGTGTTATCGAAAACGATACAACATCTTAATATTTTTTTTAAACTTAACTATAGATTGATAAATTAATTTTAAGGTATTGATAAGTTAATTTTAAGGTTTTCACCTATGTTCTGTACAACACACGAGCGGAATTTTTCCAACTGAATGAAACAAATGCCCAGGCAGAGAGTTGAACCCAAGACATTTGACTGAAATTACTAACGATCTACCTATTGAGCTACCTGGACCGACAACTGGCGGACACATCTCACTCAGGTACCCTTATTAGCAATAGCATCTGGTCTGTCATGTAGACAGCTTAACAGAATATACCGCAGGGGTTGGGACTCCATTTAACAATACGACGTATACAGATTAATAATATGTTTTTAAATCAAATAATAATGACTTAAATATTTTTTAATGAAGTATAAAATGAAAACAGAATATCATATCCGACAATGTAAAATTTTGTATTTAAAAAGTACAATAGGTGATCGTGTAAGTGCTAGAGGTCGAACCCTGAGCACGGGAAGCGGGCGTTCCACAATTGAGATACACCCCCTTCATGAAAGACATGATAATTTGTTATTTAAGACATGATAAATCGTTATTTAAGTTAAAAATTAATTACTGCGAAAAGACAGTTTAAATTTTATGTTTCGCTTAAATATTAAAAAGTGAAGCATAAAAGGAAAAAAAGAATATCATATCCCACAATGTAAAATTTTGTATTTAAAGAGTACAATAGGTGATCGTGTAGGTGCAAGAGGTTGGACCCCGAGTACGGGAAGCGGACGTTCCACAATTGAGATACACCTCCTTAGTGAAAGACATGATAATTCGTTATTTAAAACATGATAATTCGTTATTTAAGTTAAAAAATTAATTACTGCGAAAAGACAGTTTAAATTTTATGTTTCACTTAAATATTAAAAAAGTGAAGCATAAAATGAGAAAAAGAATATCATATCCCGCAATGTAAAATTTTGTAATTAACCCCTTGAGAGGCACCGGTATATATTATATACCACCTACGATTAATGAAGTTTTACACCAGAAAAATTTTATAAAATTTTACTTTTCTAACTTTGGTGGAAAAAAGCTGTAAAATTGCTTTTACTTATTTTGAAATAGAATTTTTCAAAGATTCCGGTGGGAATTCAGCATTTCATAAACATAATTGCTTACCTCTCAAGGGGTTAAAAAGTACAATAGGTAATCGTGTAGTTGCAGGAGGTCGAACCCCGAGCATGGGAAGCGGACGTTCCGCAATTGAGGTACACCCCCTTCGTGAAAAGACATGATAATTCGTTATTTAAGTTAAAAATTAATTACTCCGAAAAGACAGTTTTAATTTTATGTTTCACTTAAATATTAAAAAGTGAAGCATAAAATGAAAAAAAGAATATCATATCTGACAATGTAAATTTTATATTTGTTGGTTGATTTTTGACGGCCGATTATCTACTCGAGGGATATAGGTCCGATGGGGGAAGTGCCCTCGTGGAGATCTTTCTAAGAGAGCCTAACCCATATTCACGCATGGTAATCCTAGGTTCGAAGAAAACCACGAAAACTCCAACAGGCGCCATTGGGTTCGAACCCAGCACCTCCCATCTACCAGCTTCGAGAGCAAAACCTCTCGGCCACTAGTGGAGCGGGAAAAAAAAGTATTTAAAAAGTAAAATAGGTGATCGTGTAGTTGCAGGAGGTCGAACGCCGAGCATGGGAAGCGAACGTTCCTCAATTGAGATATACCCCATTCGTGAAAAATACTTATGGGTCAATATCTGAAAATTGGACAACTTGCGTCCACTGCCAATAATATTCCATTAATTATACTAAAACCAAAAACTGAAAAATGTAATATATTGTAACACTTGTTATAACAATCACCAATGATAAATGGACATATGATGATGTATAAATAATTAATTTTAAGTTGTAAACAAACGAAATCATCATTTCAGTCCCTGTCCCCAGGTCCAATATTAAATGTATGCTGTAAAAATTTTTATAAAAATTTTTAACTTTTGCTATTATATATTTATACCTATATATATGTATATATACAGCATGGGAAAATATAATGCTCCTTTACTCCTATAGATTGTATAGTAAAATACTGTAGTAAATATGTTTGTCACTGAGGTTGATTATCATCTCAGTCCCTCTAACCACACATTTAGGTTAACAGATACTAGGTGGCGCGGGCAGAATTATTTCCATTGCAACAGCAACTATATTTCAACTATCCAGCATGGATGAAGGTAAGCTGTTCTTCTCATTGTTTCATTTTTAGAAATATTTAGTTTTTGTTCTGAAAAGGGATGAGTATTTTTTTTATAGCATCATTCATGCCCCCATATTTAATTTTTTATCTATTTTAAAAAAAAGCTTATTGCAACTTTATTTATATAACATACAAATGCCACATGGAATATTTAATCATTTACATGTGTTCAAAATGATTCAATAAAATGGCTGTGCAGCTTTTAAGACAAAAACATCACCTCAGTCTCCATCATCTCAGTCCCAATTATTAGACACTGATTATGTTGTTAACATACACTTTCTTCCATAAAAGTTTATCCTACGCATAAAATATACACCCTTGATTTTAAAACACTACAGCATTCAAATGACAAAACTGTATCATAGTATATACAGTAAACTCTGTCTAAGGCGGAATCGATGGGGACTGAGAAAATTTTCCGTGGTAGACAATATTCCGGCTTATACAAAACAGCTCTCCCCCCCCCCCCCAAAAAAAAAAAAAAAAACCTCAAAGATGATGATCTTTCATTGATTTTCCTGACTCGAAAATCGGTTGAAAACTGAAATTCGGAAAGATCTTTTGTCTTTATAGACAAATCAGGAACACTATTCAATGAATTGGAAATTTACACACACACACAAAATTCGAGAATGAGACTGAACGCTATAACTTTGAATTTGAGTACAACCTTAAAGTATAATCTATTGTACTTTCGAAAATATATATTTCGATAAATGTTCATTCTACTAGAACTATTAACTTTTGAATGCAGTTTTGCATATGAAAAAATGGCATAAGCATAAATTCCTTAAAATTTAAACAGTTTCTGTTCTTTCGAATTAGCTTTTTCAAAGTGTTACGGAATTTAACTAACATGCTCGACACTGAGTATTTGACTTATCAGTATTAAAGTTTAATAAACAAAATGCCTTTCATTTTTAAATCATCCCTTTTCCGCCTTATGCAAAATTTTGATTTTCGGTTGGACCTTAAAATCCTTTCCGTTTCCGCGTTAGACAGATTCCGCCTTATGCAGCATGAAATAATGTAATTTTCTATGGGTTCGCCGGGACTTGAAAATTTTTCCGCGGTAGACAGATTTTGGGCTTATACAGAGTCCGCCTTAGACAGAATTTACTGCAATTGTATTTGGAAGTTGGTACATTAATTCAAAAAAATAAAAATTCTGGAGTGAAATTGTCCAGTTTTCAGATATTGATCCTTATGATAATTCGTTATTTATGTAAGTTAAAAATTAATTACTACGAAAAGACAGTTTAAATTTTATGTTTCACTTCAATATTTAAAAAATTGAAGCATAATAAGCAAGTAAATATTATATATACAACGATGTAAATTTTTGTATTTTAAAAAAAGTACACAAGGTGCTTTTGGAGGTTTGTTGAATAGAATTCCAGGTCTTTCACATGCGATGCGAACGCTTTACCACTGATATACAGCTTGCACCCAATCAAAATATCTTTTCTTAAGACAATTTGTTATTTATATTAAGAATTAATTTCTGGAAAAAGAGCGTTTTAAATCGTCGTCTCTATATTTAAAAAATGAAGTATAATATGCATATGAATATTATATTAGACAATATATGATTTTGTACGTAAAAAATTATACATGGCGATTTTGGAGGTTTTGGTGTCTAGAATCCCAGGCCTTTCACATGCTAAGCAAACACTTTACGACTGTGCTACTCCACCTCACATCGAGCTGGTTTATGATAATTTATTATTTAAATTATAAATTAATTACTCCGAAAAGATAGTTTCAGTTCTATGTTTCTTTTAAATATTTTAAAAACTGAAGCCTAATATGCAAAGAAATATTAAATATCTGACAGTATAAAATATTGTATTTAAAAATACACTCAGCTGAATCTGGAGGTGTGGGGGATCGAACCCCAGGCCTTTCACATGCGAAGCGAACGCTCTACCACTGAGCTACACCCCCACATCAAACTATTTCGTTAGAATGATTTATTTTCATATCTTTTGTTTGAACACATGAAGATTTATTGAATAAATAAATATATTTCTTGCGTGCAGCTGGCATTATTCAAGGAGTGTTCTTTTCCTATACAGCATAGAGAAGAGATAGTGTTATTGATTGATGAATAATTCATTTGCACAGCAATTTTGGAAATGTTTTCAGAAAGGCAAGCATTCTCTGAGAAGGTTTGAGGAATTTTATTCAGCGTTTAATTAAAAAAAAAGGCTTGATAAATAACTATTGTTTTTTAAGGGGACGAGGTATCCTTTGAAGAACTTCGAAGAACTTTTTTTTATTGATGTACAGTCGTGGAAAAAAAAAAAAAAAAAAAAAAAAAGCAAACACCCCCTACTAACTCCTCAACAAATTATCGTAGAAGAAAGTTACTGGTACCGAACGATTGAAAATAAAGTCTACTTTTAAATGATGCATATAAAATTTGCTTATGGGGCTATCTACATATTAAAACGAACCCAAACTTCATTTTTTTCAATGGCAATACCCAATTTTAACAAGATATTTCAAATCTTTGGTTCAAACTATGCCTAGACACCAGATTTCAAGTCATTTGAATCAGTGGCGTATTCAGGGGGTGGGCTGATGGGGCTACAGCTCCCTCCGAAATTTGTAGAATATATCAAATTTAATTATGAAAGTTTAGCAAAATGTGGTGAAATTCAAAAGGAACCAGAAAACTATTCCGTTTTAGACAGGTTTTTATCTTAGAAAGTGTGTTATTGCGCAGAGATCACGAAATAGCCATTTTTCAGCAACGTTTATGTTATATTACCCAGGCTCTCTTTACACGGATTTTAGTATGTAAAACGTGATATATGGTGATTAAAAGTGCATTATTAATTTTAATTAGTTTAAAAAACATTAATAAATTGATTACACTTGCTATTTATCAGTTGAAAATCTGTGATTTAAGGTAATGCATAGATTGGAAGTATTGAAGAAGGTGGGGGGAGGGGATAGCCTGAGAATTTCTTAAATAATTTTAAATTTGCTGTTTACTTCGGTTTTATTTACTATTTGTTGCGATACCTTTTAGTAAATAATTATCACCATTCCATTTTAAAAAATGTGGTATAACCATGGAATTATACTTGTAAAGACGAAAACCTGTCTAAAACGAAATGTTTCCCAGTCCACGTGATTCCATCTTAGCAGGTTTGATTGTGTAATAGATGCGTTACGTGCTATTATAAAAACCTGTTTAAAGCGGAATTTTCCTGCTTCTTGCGATTCCTTCTTAGGAACTTTTACTATATCTCAGCCCCCTCCGAAATGGTAAGTCTAGATACACCACTGATTTGAATGATAAGTTTTTGAATTATAAACATTCAAAATTTAGTGCTTTGCTTCTAATGTTAAATTGCATTTTAATATTTTTATTAATATCGCCCGAAATTATACTCCTAATGTGCTAATTTTTTTGTGTAGCAATAATACTAAAATACCCAAACATAAATACGTTGAATTTTCAATTTTTATAATTTTATGATATGAATTATGAATTATGAAATTAATATTCGAAAAAATTATGAAACTCAATCTACAATTTTTTTGATGGATTTAGATTTATTAAATCCTTCTTTATGGAAATCCAAAATTTCCATTTTTTCTTCCAAGTAGTTTTCAAATCATGCTTAAAAAACGGCAAAATGATGGTTTAAGGGTTTGGGGGGTTGGGGGATGGTTTAACTTCTATGATAGAAGTGACTAGATATTTTGAAATTTCTTCAGCTATCCTGTAATCTAGCGCTCCGCCAGTGGCCGAGAGGTTCTGCTCTCGAAGCTGATAGACGGAAAGTGCTGGGTTCGAGCTCAATCGCGCCCGTCGGCCTAATCGTTCGGAGTTTTCGTGGTCTTCTTCGAACTGTGGATTTCCACGTGTAAATACGGGTTAGTATCCCTTAGAAAGCCCCCCCCCCCCCTTTAGGGCCTATATCCCTCGTGTTGATAATTGGCCGTCATAAACACAGCCAACCAACCTGTAATCTAGCAGTCTTCAATATAGCGCTTGAGCCACCTTGATCAAGAAGGGGGCTCTCTCGGTCAACAACCGAGCACCGAACTTCAATTTGAAAACAGCCCCTAAAATACTCTCGTTTTAAAATACAGTGAGCAAAAAAAGTATTTGCACGCAGACGATTTTTTGCATAAGTAACCATAGAAACAAAATTTGATACTATTCTCTTAATTATTCATTTATTTAAATAAGTAGTTAATAAAAATAACTACCCATTTTCTTTAAACAGTAATATTACATATTTTAAAAAATAAATTAATATTTTCTCATACCTAAAAAGTATTTGCACAAGAAGTATTGACTGTTAAAAAAGGCATTAAATGTGAACATTATGCAAATGTTTAGCATATCAGTCCCGCAGTACATTAGTCCCGCACTTTAAAGTCACGTAATATATTAACTGGAGCAGGGATTCTGGAGAGTTTTTGTTCTAATGGCACCGAAAACGTGTGAACTGTCTGTTGCTACCCGTGAGAAGATTATATTTCTTCACAATTCTGGATTAAGTTATCGAGGAATAGGTAAAAAATTAAATCTAAACTTTTCTAGTGTTCGTTATGTAATTAAGAAGAAAAAAGAAACTGGTTCGACAATAGATAAGCCGCGAACTGGGCGTCCAAGAAAGCTAAATACCAGGCAAAGGAGAGCCATCATAAAAGAATCTTCAAAAAACCCTTTTCTAAGTGCTCGAGAATTGGCTGTTGATGTCGCTTCAACGTCGGGAACAATAGTTACACCACAATCAATTAGAAATATTCTTCATGATGCAAATATTCGAGGAAGAGCACCTCGAAATAAACATTTATTAGTGAAACAAATAGGGTGAAAAGACTTGAATTTGCAAAAGCTTATCTCAGCAAACCACTAGAGTTTTGGAAAACTGTTATTTTTTCCGATGAAAGCAAGTTCAATATTTTTGGCTCAGATGGTAAAGAAAACTGTATGGCGAAAGCCAAATACTTCTCTTCAAATTAAAAACTTGAAACCAACTGTAAAACATGGCGGTGGTCATGTAATGATTTGGGGATGCATGTCTTTTAACGGATTTGGCGAAATGACCTTTATTGAAAGCAATATGAATGCTAAACAATATATTAATATATTGCAAGATCATTTATCTAATAGTGCTCTGAAATTAGGAATTCCTAATTCATATTATCTCCAACAGGATAACGATCCGAAACACACTGCATATATTACGAGGTTATGGTTGCTTTATAATGTAAAAAATCATTTGAAAACGCCACCACAATCACCAGACCTCAATCCGACTGAAAATTTATGGCATATTTTGGATGTGAAAATAAGGAAAAAGAAAATTTCTAACAAATCAGAACTTAAGCAAGCTCTTAGGGAAGAATGGCTACAAATCAGCAGTGAAACATGTCACAAATTAATAGAATCAATGCCCAGACGATTACAAGCTGTAATTGAAGCAAAGGGCATGCATACTAAATATTAGCACTGTTTTTAACTTATAAATAATTCCTCTAGTTCTATTTTTATTGCTAGTGTGCAAATATTTTTTGGCAATACAAATGCTACTTTTTTATGTTTTCATATTTTAAATATAATTATTAAGTCAGATATTAAATATGTTTATTTGTTTTGTAAAAGTGTTGGTATTTTTAATTGTTAGTTGCTTTTTAGTTCACAGGCTATCAAAGCCTGAGAGCTAATGCCCGCCCGTTCTGTATGTATGTATGTACGTACGTATGTACATAACGCGATAATTCTTGATAGAAACATCCAATTTGCTTCAAAAAAATTTTCTAGGTTCATTGTGATAAGGCGCTTCCCTGATTAGTTTTGGGAGTTCATTGGTTAAGGATAAAGGGGGAAAAGGCGGGTTAGTCCAGACTCCTTAATTCAGATAAATGGGTTTTTCATGCAGAATGATTCGATTTGCTCCGAATTTGGCATACCGGTTTATTATGTTAAGGAACTTCCCTGATTAGTTTTGGGGGTTCATTGGTTAAGGATAAAGGGGGTAAAGGGAGGCTAGCCCACTCCCCTTAATTCAGATAAATGGGTTTTTCATGCAGAATTATTCGATTTGCCCCGAATTTGGTATACCGGTTTATCATGTTAAGGAACTTCCCTGATTAGTTTTGGGGGTTCATTGGTTAAGGATAAAAGGGGAAAGGGGGCTAGTCCACCCCCCTTAATTTAGATAAACGGGTTTTTCATGCAGAATTATTCGATTTGCTCCAAATTTGGTATACCGGTTTATTATGTTAAGGAGCTTCTCTGATTCGTTTTGGGGATTCATTGGTTAAAGATTAAGGGGGAAACGGGGGCTAATTCCCCTTCACCTATTTTTTGAGGGGCATTATTCATTAAAATAAGAGTGTAATATACAATTAGTGTGAATAGCCTGTGAGCTCAATGCCATCAGTTTACTGGGCACTTTTCTTTTTTATTATTTATTTATACATATGCTACAACAAATTTACCTGGTGTTCAAATACTTTTTTTGCCCACTGTAATTAATTTCTCGGAAACTTGTCGTACGAATTGCATAAAAATTTGTTTTTAGGCTAATTGAAGGGTGTAGAGTTCATTTATGCTGTCAGAATTGTGTAGTACTGCTATTAAAAAAAAAAACAAAGCTATGGTTCGTTTTAATATGTAGATAGCCCCCTAAGCAAATTTTATATGCATCATTTAAAAGTAGACTATATTACCAATCGTGTGGTACCAGTAACTTATTTTTTGCAGAGTTAGTCAGGGTTATTTACTTTTTTTTTTCCACGACCGTACATTTATTAATTAATCTTTTGACACCTTGGAGTTAGTTATTCCAGATTTTAGATGCATACTAGAAAGTTTTACATTGATAAATACTAAAATAGTCCAGAGATTCACATGTACTGTCGTGGGAAAAAAAGTAAACACCCCCTACGAACTCTGCAACTAATTATAGTAGAAGAAAGTTGCTTGCACCAATCGATTGGAAATAAAGTCTACTTTTAAATGACGTGTATAAAATTTGCTTAGAGGACCATATACAAATCAAAACTAGACCAAACTTTTTTTTTTCAATGAAAGCCATCAATTTTGACAATATACTTTAAATCTTCGGTTCAAACTATGCCCAGAAACGAAATTTCTAGTCATTTGAATGTTAAGTTTTTTAATTATAAACATTCAAACTTTACAGCTTCTAATGTTAATATTTTCATATTTTTATTAA
Source organism: Maratus speciosus (assembly GCA_963932465.1). Taxonomy (NCBI): domain Eukaryota; kingdom Metazoa; phylum Arthropoda; class Arachnida; order Araneae; family Salticidae; genus Maratus; species Maratus speciosus. Next base: position 323,692,225 of record OZ010798.1, on the reverse strand, counting down.
TATCTCCTGAAATTATAATCCTCATGCGATAATTTTTTGTGTGGTTATAATACTAAAAACCACAAACATAAATACAATGAATTTGTATTTTAAAAAATTTATAATATGAATTATGAAATTAATATTCGAAAAAAAATGCGAATTGCAACGTACAATTTTTTTGATAGATTTATATTTATTATTGCTTTATGTGAATTCTCAGTTTCAAATTTTTCTTTCAAGTAGTTTTCGGAATATCATTAAAAAATGGAAAAATAATGGCTGTGATCTGTGATGTACAGAAAAGCATAATTTGAAAAAAATATATTTAGTTATTTTATTGAAATATTTGGGTTGGTAATAGTCGAAATATATTAAGAGAGTGAAATGATTATATTGGCAAGAAATAATGGATGAGTAGAAGTGACATAGTCATTCTGTAGCATTTCAACAATAGAGTACCGAACTTCAATTTGGATACAGCCCTTAAAATATGCTCATTTTAAAATAATTTCTCGGAAACTAATCGTGCGAATTTTATGTAAATTTGGATTTAGTCTAATTTAAGGGTGTAGAATTTATTTATTATGTCAAACTTGGGTATTGCTATAAAAAAAAAGTTTGAGTTCGTTTTGATAGGTAGATGGCCCCCTAAGCAAATTTTTTATACATCATCTAAAAGTAGGCTTTATTTAAAATCGTTTGGTACCTGTAACTTTATTCTACGATAATTTGTTGCAGAGTTAGCTGGTGGGGTTACTTTTTTCCCCCACGACAGTATATTTACTTATTATACAGGGTGTCTACGTATAACCCGACAGACCTTTATTTTCTCACCCGTTGATGCTAGATGCATACTTCCAATTACAAAAATGGTTTAAATAAGGTAGAGAATTATTTTTAAAGCGATTTGAGTCAAGAAAAACTTTTATTAAAAAATTACTTAATTCAAATTTTTATACGGTCCCCCGGTCCTATAACTTATATTTAGTAAAGTTTTCCTGTTACACTGACAAGTAAGACAAAAAAAAAAAAAAAGCCCCGTTATTCTACGATTAAAACTGACCGAATAATAACTGTTTACAGTTGGAGCATATTTTTTGCAACAAATTAGGGGTCGTTCACAAATTTATTAGAAATATAATTTCGTCAGATATACTAGAAAAAATGGTTGAGAGTAAAATTAACATTGCAATATAAATTTGAAATCTTTAATCATTCAGACATATTAATGCAAAATATACAATTTGTAATAAACATATAAGATGAAAAAAAAAAAAACAAATTTTTTGTTAACACGTTGGGTGCCAAGGTGACTGACTGACACTGAAATCCTAAAAAATTTACAATGTTTTAAGTAATTTTTAAGAAAGTATAATCCTGTAATAAATAAAAGGTAGATAAATTTTAAGTAATTACATAAAACAATATACATTTTTTTAGTTTTATATCATATTTTAGACGTCAGCCATCGGTGAATGACGCGTTTTAAACTGAAAGTTCAGTGTCAGTCACAGGTGACTGACGTGGCGCATAACGTGTTAAATAAAATGATGCAAATTAACAGTTTTAGCTTTTGATAATTTATTCTTATGTATGCTGTACCGCTGAATCCGAAATTTACCTTCATTTATTACCATCACGTAAAGATTTTTTTGAAATCGTAAATTTTAAAGCTAAAAAAAAAAGAGCGAAAATTTGATACTATAAAATAGATGTCATTGTTTGGTTTTTACCTTTTGATAATTTATTTTTATGTATTTTTTACCGCTGAATCCGTAAATGACTCTCATTTTTCAATTCCTACCATTAGTTTTTACACTCTCCCTATATTTATTTATTTATTTATTTATATATCTTGTTCAAATTTTCAATTGTTAATAAAATACTTATTATTCATCCTATCAAGTTGAAATAAATTTTTTTAAACTTGTACTGGATGACAATTGTTGTTAGTACAGTTTTTTCAAATATTAATTCATTAATTAAATTTAATTAATTAATTTTAGTTTTACATGGGAGACAAAATGGCGGCCATTGGTTTTTGAAGCATTTAATGCATCTTCATATCTATAAGGGGGGTTACCATACGGAGGGCCCTGTTCTGTCGCCAAATACCACCAAGTTTGTCGCCAACTTGGCGATATATCGCCAAATTTGGCGAAAAAATGAGTCTCCAAAATTGACGCCAACTGGGCGATATCTCTAATATTTCGCCAAATTACCATAGACTTCCATTGTAAACCTACTTGTTTATAGAAAATCAACAAATTGAGATATTTTAATGCAACAAAAATTAATATTAGCTTAAGGGATTATATTAAAATTTTCTTTGATGACCTAAGTAGGAATTGGCTTTAAAAACAAAATTTTTATATTACTTGTTAATCATCAAGTCAGGATCTTTCGCAAATTGAAAATTTCAAAGTTAAAAATTCAAATTTAAAATTGAACCTATTCCCCAACCTCATAGGATCGCTTAGCTTCCCTCAGTAAGAATCCCAGTATAAGCCAATAAACTGAATAAATTATTGCACTAAGTAAAATAAAATTAAATTAAAGAAGTTTCATATCTGTTTTATAGTACCAAATTTTCTCTATATTTTAACTTTGACATTTACGATTTGCAAAAAATTTCTAACATGATGGTTAAAAATGAAGGTCATTTTCAGATTCAGCGCTAAAAAGTGCATCAAAAATCAATTATTAAAAGTTAAAAAAATACAGTCATCTCCTCTATTTTATAGTATCTGATTTTTGTTATTTTTTAACTTTGACAATGTATGATTTGCAAAAAATCCGGACATGAGGGTTAAAAATTAAGGAAATTTTCGGATTCAGAGCTAAAAAATTTCATAAAAGTTAAAAAACACAACCATCCCAGTCTTGTGTTATCTAAGAACTTTTTCTTGAACTTCTTGGCGGTAATCTATCTGAATTTTTTTGTGTTATACCTTGTAAAATAAGTATAAATGGTAACCACCGAAAATCATAATATTAGATTGTCATCAGATTTACGTCAGTGTGTAAAATTTAATCTCGATCGCAAATTTGAAAGTTTTTCGAGTACAAATTTTGAACTGGAAAAACATACATACGATTGTTGAAGTTAAATAAAAACTTATAAAAATAACATAATTTTTGTTAAAAGAAATCATGAAAAGAAACAGTCTCATATCCTTACAAAATAAAACATATGTTAAAACACAATAATTTTAGTTAATCTGAAACTTATAAGAAGTTAACTCAATCATAATGCTTGTACAATTTTTTTCAAAACGCAGATACACGTAAAATAAGTTCTTCAAATACTTTAAGCACTTGGTATATGACCCCCTCAAAGCATGGCGGAACTCATCTGTGTTCAGATGCAGTAAAAGGGTTAAGTCATGCATTTTTAAAGTTTCATAACTCAGTCGATTTTAGTGTTATATGAATGGGACTTTTTTGTCTTACTTGTCAGTGTAATAGGAAAATTTTACTTAATATAACTTATAGAACCAGGCGACCGTATAAAAATTTTAATTTCGTATTTTTTTAAGAAATGTTTTTCTTGACCCAAATCGCTTTAAAAATAATTCTTTACCTTATTTAAACCATTTTTAGGTAGCTTTCTTTACAAAAAGCTACCTATTGCAGCCGTTCGGAGGAAAGCGATTTCAAAAAATTTTGGTATATTTTCATCGATCATGAAGCACAGACCACGAAACCACCCTCCGTTCAAAATTGATATATATATTTATATATATATATATATATCTGACCTATGTCACACTGTAACTCTCGTATTTATGAACCGATTTGGATGTAATTCGGTGTGTACATAGTACATACCAATGTCTCGACCGAGTTCGTTGGCCAGCTTCATCCGCCATTTTGTTTCAAAATGGCGGCCATTTAAAAATTTTTAAAAAAATTAAAATTTGAAATGTGGTACCAAAAAATTGAAAATGGAAAAATATTTTTTTCTTATGTATTTGACCTTTATACATAGACTCCGTAGCAGTTTTTGTTTTGTCTATATATTAAAAAATGGCTGAGTTATAGCATTTTGAATTTCTAGCGAAGCTGACATTTTGAAACGTCCTGAATTTTGTCACGCGATAAAAGGCGTATTTATGAACAGCTTTGGATGTAACTTCGTTTATACATAGTACAGACCAATGTCTCGAACGAGTTCGTTGGCCAGCTTCATCCGCCATCTTGTTTAAAAATGGCGGCCATTTAAAATTTTAAGAAAAATTTAAATTTGAAATGTGGTAGCAAAAAATTGAAAATTGAAAAAATATTTTTTTCTTATGTGTTTGACCTTGATAAAAAGATTCAGGAGCAGTTTTTATTTCGTCTATATCTTAAAAAATGGCTGAGTTATAGCATTTTGAATTTTTAGCGTGGCTGACATTTTGAAACGTCCTGATTTTTGCCACGTGATAACAGACGTATTTATGAACCGATTTGGATGTACCTTGGTGTGTACATAGTACATACAAATAACTCAACCGAGTTCGTTGACCAGCTTCATTCGCCATCTTATTTCAAAATGGTGGCCATTTAAAAAAATTTAAAAAAAATTAAATTTAAAATGAGATACCAAAAAATTGGAAAATGAAAAAGATTTTTTTTTGTATGTGTTTGGCCTTAATACAAAGATTCCGGAACAGGTTTTGTTTCGTCTACATCTAAAAAAATGGCTGAGTTATAACATTTTGAATTTCTATTGTGGCTGACATTTTAAAATGACCTGATTTTTGTCACGCGATAACAAGCGTATTTATGAACCGATTTGAATGTAACTTGGTCTGTACATAGTACATACCAATGTCTCGACCGAGTTCGTTGGCCAGCTTCATTCGCCATCTTGTTTCAAAAGGGTTGCCATTTTTTTTAAAAAAATGTAATTTAAAATTTAAAATGAGGTATTAAAAAATTGGAAAATGAAAAAGATTTTTTTTATGTGTTTGGCCTTGATACAAAGATTTTGGAACAGTTTTTGTTTCTGAAAATTTGTTCTTTTGTTTATATCTTAAAAAGTGGTTGAATTATAGCACTTTGAATTTCTATCATGGCTAACACTTTGAAACGATCTTGTATTTGTCACGCGATACCACACGTGTTCGCCTATTTCGATGGAAGAAGGCATGTGGATAGTATACATCAATATCTCGACCAAGTTCGCTGGCCAGCTTCATCAGCCATCTTGTTTCAAAATGGCGGCCATTAAATTAAAAAAAATTATATTTAAAGTGAGGTGCAAAAAAATTAGAAATTGAAAAAGGTTTCTTTCTTAAGTATTTGACCTTGATATAAGGATTCAGGAGCATTTTTTGTTTGTCTTTATCTTAAAAAATGGCTCAGATATAGCAGTTTCAATTTCTAAAGTGGGTGACATTTTGAAAAATCTGATTTTTTACCTGCGACAGCACTCGTATATATCAACCGATTCCGATATGAGTGAGCATGTGCACAGCAATTACTAAGGTCTCGACCAAGCTCACTGGTTAGCCTCATCTACCATGTTGTCTTAAAATGGCAGGCACTTTAAGAAATCGCCGAATTTGGCAGCCAAATATAAGTGACTTTAAATAAAAGCAGCTTGGATAAAGCTGACTAATTTCGCGAAATTTTCATTCATAATGATTTAGTATTGATAAAAATTAGTATTGAATCTCCTACATTCGGTTTCCACTTAATTGAGCTTCGTGTGTTTGAGTAATATAAGTTGGCTTTTTAAAAATAAGGAATATGAAAGCTACCTCTTCCTCCCGGCACTGGCCGGAAGGACTTTTGTAATTGGAAGATGCATCTAGAATCAACGGTTGCGAAAATAAAGGTCGGTCAGTTTATACGTGGACACATTGTATACACATATTATTATAGGTAATACTTATAAAAACTGATTTTGACAAGTAAAATTTCATTTTATGGGGTAAAAATTAAAAATTTAATTATTTTTTAATAAAAAAAATTGAACTTTGCTGAGTTTTTTTTTTTTTTTTTAATACATAATTGTGTTTAAAACACCAAAACTTCTACAAATATTTGGCAAATTACTCCATTTTGTACTTAATAAAGTTAGAGATGGATTTTACAATATAATGAAAAAAAAATTAAAATAAAAATCGAAACGTTGAAGAAATCATGTTTTTTGCTGCGTTTTTGCCATGTTTCCATATATATATATATATATATTCTCATAAACTAATTCATTAATTGTAAAGTCGATCCCTAATTTTGTTAAATACACTACAGAGGTGAAAAATTATAAGAATAATTGTGAAATTTACATCAAAATCTTGTTATATTAAAGAATATTAGAGAAATAATACATTATTTAAAAAATATTGATACATTTAGTATTTAGTGTGCATCCCCTTGTTTTTATATTAAAGATTCGATACGTCTTGACATACTTTGTATGAGCTTTTGTTTTTGGCAATTAATATGTATTTCGTTGTCATGATGCCAAATTAAGATGAGTCTTTCTATCAGACCATTCTTGTTTGTAATATTGCATTTCTTTAATTTTTAATTAAAGAAAACACTTCCATGGCCTGGAAATAGTCCAGATATGAACCCCATAGAGAATCTTTGAGCCATTGTAAAGAAAAAATTAAAGAAATGAAACATCACAAACAAGAACGGTCTGATAGAAAGACTCATCCAAATTTGGCACCATGACAACGTAATACAAATTAATTGCCAAAAACTCGTACAAAGTATGCCAAGACGTATCGAATCTTTAATAAAAAATAAGGGGATGCACACTAAATATTAATAATGTATCAATTTTTTAAAAAAAATTATTATTTTTCAATATAACAAGATTTTTTTGTAAATTTCACAATTATTCTAATAATTTTCATACCTCTGTATATTGAGGATAAAAAAAATAACGGAGTTTTTGAAAAATATGTGTGTTTTAAACACAGTAATGTTTCAAAAAAAGCAAACTTAAAATTCCACATTTTTTAAACTAAAATTCTCAATTTTTACCCACAAAATGATTTTTTTCTTGTCAAAATCAGTTTTTTAAATATTACCTGTACACTGTAAAAAAAAAAAAAAAAAATACTGCCAGTTTTCCGGTAAGAATCGGAAAAATAGTTGCCCTTATCGTACCGGAATAATTTCCGACCCAGCTCGGAATAAAATCCGTAAAAATAATGAAATAGTCAGTAAAACGGTATTTTTCTGATTTTATTCCGATTTTACGGCTTTTATTCTGAGCTGGGTTGGAAATTATTCCGGTACGATAAGGGCAACTATTTTTCCGATTCCTACCAGAAAACAGGCATTATTTTTTTTACAGTGTAATAATATGTGTACATAATAAGTAAATGCAAGTTAGTAAAGAAGTAATTCTTCAAACTTCTTCAAAAGGTACAGAGTCCCCTTAAGCATAGGAATGGATTATTGATTTTAAGTGATTTAAAAAAAATACTGTCATTTACGATTAAAAGTCCCGATCATTGAAAGAAACCCTTGTTGCCTGTATTAGGGATTGGTATAGGAAACATTTCTAAAAGTCATTTATTAAAAGGGCTATTTTTATAACTATTGAAATTACCGAACTCCGATCATGGAAAAGAGAGTTCATCTGTAACTGAACACTTATTTAAGTCTGTTGAAAATTTCTTTAAAATATTATTTTGTATTTTAAAGTTATAATTTTATTTTGTAGACTAATGTCTAGTTGAATAATGTATTAACCTCTTCGCTACCTGGGTCCACATATGTGGACCTCTATTCTTTTCCCCTTAAAAACTAAACTGTTTGAATTTTTTACATTTTGACTTCATTTCTTAATATCTGAATGGTTTTTTCTTTAAAAGCAAACCAATAAATGGCAAAATCTATGCTGATTTCCTCATAAAATATATGTTATTTTCATCTGAGTTTGCAAAACGCCTTCAAGAGGGTGTGGTCAAAAAATTGAGAAATTTTTGAGGATTTGTATATTATTCACTTGATTAAAGGCCTTAAATTTGTGGTTGTGTGAATTTGGGTTAGTGATAATTAAATTGATATTTTAACGGAATTTGTCATTTTAGATCCCTATTTGTAAACCTAAATTACTAGTCCCCTAAAGTATCAATTTCCGAAAAGTTCTTTTTTCTGTCGTCTATGATGTCATTTTGTTTGTTTAAAATCAATGAATGAGTATTTGTAGTATTATTTTAGCTTTGGGAACGAAGAGGTTATATAAAACATGAAAATTGATTATTAGAGTGAATCTGTTCTTATCACATTTAATGTCAATTTAGCACCCGATTAACTTTATAAAAATCTGATCGTCAAATTGTTGCAGAAAAAATCAAAATAGCCATTCGACTAGAATTCATACTTTTTTAAATGCATATAAATAAGGGGAAATTAGGTGTACGTCTTCATATTGAAATAGTAACAAACATTAAATTTTTTAGTCCTAACATCCAAATTTTGACTTATACTTCGATTTTAGGCTGTATTTTAACTTTGAATACAGTAGAACCTCTTTTATCCGAAATTTTTTTAACCGAAGCTCTCGGTTAACCAAAATCCAATTTCAAAGATATTTTTTGTGTTTTACTATCACATTCCTTATGTGCAAAATCCATTTTGAGAGCTTTTTTTTATTTTTTTAAACTATCATATTTCTTGTGTGCAAGCGGTCCTTTCCGGACTACGAGTACATATAAATATTTTCGATCCCCTTTCTTAGAGTTCCTTTGGATTTCACTTGAGTTCGCGTAAGCTGCGGAGTGGTACGAAGAAAACGAACAAATTAGCAATTCTGAAGCTTTTTAATGTTTTGAAGAAGGTTTGGCATGGCTGGAGCAGCAGAAAGTCTATGCTTTTAAATTATGCTTTTAAATTCTATATTATATACTATAATTATCAGGTTGTAAAGAAAGTTTCCCGCCACAGCTAATACGGTCTGTGCAAATAGTTCGCGTTGACGTGTTTGCTCATATTTTGTGAAACTACTTTTGGCATTTGAAAAAAAGAGACTTGCTTTATAACACTGTGTTGTGAAATTTGTAAAAAAATATCGTTATCATTATGTACAGGGTGTCTGAAATAGAACTATCACGCTACCAGATTAGAACCATCATTTACTTCCAGTTCTGTTGAAAAAAGTCAGCAACAGAATGTCACCGAATAAAGTGTACAGCTTTAGGTACCAGTATTGTATCATATGACACTGTAAAGGTTTAGCGGAATGATGGCTATATATAAAATTACAGTTAATTATATACAGTATAATTAGTATTATGTAATGGTAATTTGGCGGAAAACTTTCGTTACAGCCTAATAGTATTTTTATGAACTATTAAAAAATAAATTTATTTCTTTACAGAGACTAATAACATTATAAGTATTATTAATAATAAATTAAGATAATCGTATTTGAGGCTAAAAAACAATTTATTTCAAAATCATCCTGAAAAGGGCTTTACATAAATAACTGTCCCCTAAATGACTAATAGAAATATGTACCCATTTGCGCCTAGCGCCCTATATTTTGCACGTTACAAACATTCATAAAAAATAGGTTTGAACATATAATTTCGCAAGTAAAAAAATTACGTATTTCAAAGAAGTCTACAAGCTAAGATTATGACATATTTATTTGGATCCTTGAAACAAATTTTTTTTTAACGGATATTGTATAATTGCATATTCATCGAGCCTGTCTGTGAGCTGTTTTTCATGTGATTGGGTGGAGGAGGGAAAGATACAAGTAGATGAGAGTAATATATCAAAATTTTCTCAAAAATTGTTTTATTGCATGTTACAGACATATTATTAGGTAATTTAATATGGTAAAACTGAAATATGATGATTCTAATTATTCTTGACGATGCGAAATATTATTTTTTATCTAATGTTTTTATATTTAATAATTTTAATATTAAAGGTAATGAATATTTAGTAATTAAATGCTAATTAGTTGTTCTAAGAGATGTTAATACTTTTGTTGTACTATATGCTACTTAGAACAAAATAAAAAATTCGGAGTAATACCACTGAAGCAGTTACATGGTGTCTGAGCCCGGGCATAACTTTTTCAGCAGACTCGGGACGGGATCAGGCTTATATATATATATATTTTTACAAAGTCGAACCGAAGCGTTAATTGTTCTCAGGGTGTGTCGAGCAGGCAATACGTTTTGTAATAGCGATAGTGAACTTTTGTTAAGGGAATCATCAACAACGCGAAACTTTCTGACACATTTTCTGACTCATTCTTAACTGTCAAGGCATAAAATTGACTGGTTGAAGCGACTATTGAAGTGGTTTTGAATTGAATAGCGTTTTTCATTATTGATAAATAACGTTTCGATTTGTAAGCGATTCTTGTCCTGAGATAACAGGTTTTTCTCATTTCCTATGCTATCGCGTCCGGAAATAAGATTCAAAACCCCAACTTTGACAGTATTTTTTGAAAGATCTTTTATCTTTATCAAAAAATGGAAAAGTAGTGGATATATAGTTTCTGAATAAGAACACCTGCCAACTTTATGAATTTCCGAACATAAAATGAATTCCGAAAGTAATTCCCATGGATTTGAGAACATCTTTAAAAAATTACATAGAAATATTTTCAAAAATCTACTTTTATTGTACAGCTTCAGAACTTATGATGTTTTCAATCCTCTTTTTTTTTCTTTTATTCTAAACTACATTAATTTTTTTAAAGAATCTTTTTTTCAATCTTGAAAAGTTTAAGAGTCTAAGTAATCACTAATGTTGCTATTTTGTATTTTCTGTCTTGATAACACATAGTAATATTAAATATAGTGTAAAATTTTCCTATAAATATGCATGTAGTATTCTTCAAAAGAATCTTAATTGTATGTTAAGAAAAATCGTAATTTTTTGTAGAAATTGAATTAGGAAGGACCGGACCTGATTTAATTGATTTTTGCACGGGCCGTGCTTGTTTTCACTAATTTTTGTACTGCCCGGGCAGTGAACTATGAAAATATAAACAGGCTGGGTCAAGATAGCTTTTGCTTTCGCTCGGGTCGGGCCTGGAAATTCCGGCCCGTGCAGACCTCTAAGAAGCACAGCTGTATCATTCTTTTATGCATTTTTCTAAACATCGTGTGGAGGTGTGTTCATGACAACAGCTCTCCGAACTAAAAATATCCTCCAGCGTGTGGCGACGTTCGTTGACATCTCTTTCATTGTGATGCTTTTTTGAAAATCTCTCTGGTGGAGTCAAAGTTTTTGAAAAGTGATCCACTGGAACTCAGTCTGGGGTGAAGGGCATTTAACTCACTTTGTTGTGGAAAAAATAGCTGAGAAATAAAAAAACTTCTTGTAGGAAATATATGTATTTTTAATATTTAGTTATGATACTGCAAGTAGAGAGTGCCTCATAATTAGCATAATATTTCAAAAATTCTTAAAAAATTAACAGTCTCGCATTGAAGAGCGCTTTGTATCATAAACTTACGAAAGAATAGGATTTTTTGTGGCAACACACACACACACACATATATATATATATATATGAATGTATATATATATGTATATATAGAGTGGTAGATAGATAGGTAGAGCGAGAGAGAGAGACTTAGGTAGAGAGAGCTCGTGTGTTAGATAGATAAAGACATGGAGAAAGAGTGAGATAGAGTGATAGAGAGAAAGAGTGTTAGATAGAGAGATAGATATATATAGAGAGAGTGTTAGATAGATAGAGAGATAGAGAGATATAGGCATAGAGAGATAGCCATTTTTTAAATTTCTAAGCATCGCACATTTTAAATTTTTATACCGTCGTATTAGGGGAAAAAAAGCACTTTTAAACGCAATTTGTTTGAAAACTGCATCTCCATTTATTTTTGAGATATTAATTTCTTTGTAGTTTTTAACACCATTCTTTTAATTTTGGAAAATCAAGTACTCCATTTCTGTAGAAAGTAAAGGAAAAATAGTTACAAAATACAATTATATCTTTTTGTTGCCATTTTCTCATAAAACCTTAAAAAAAATGTAATTAAAATACGTGCTATTTTGAAAAAATATATAAATGAATGATTTCTGATAAAACATGGAGCCTTTATAAACTGAACTTAATTTTAAGTATGTATATTAATATTATAAACAAATAAAGGCATATGAATCATGAGATAGCTAATATATATATATATATATATATATATATATATATATATATTTTGTCGAGTTTCTTAAGGGTGTTCTCAAATCCAAAGGGGTGACTTTCTGACATAAGTTTTAATTTATTTTTGTTCGAAAATGCATGAAACTAGACAGTGTTGTTGTTCAGAAACTATGTCATTGAGCTGTTTTTTCCATTTTTTTGCAAACGCAATAGATCTTTCAAAAAATAGTGTCAAAATGGGCGTTTTGAACCGAATTTCTGCGCTAAGGAAGAAAGAGCACTCAAGAGCGGACGAAAAACGTGTTTGTCACGTGATCGAGATTGCTTATAACTCAATAGGTAATTGATTGATCAAAAAATGAAAAAAAAAAAACAGTTCAATTCCAAATCACTTCCATGGCCAGGCTTTCCAATTTTATATCTTTCCGTTAAAAAATGAATTTGTAAATGTGTCAAAACGTTTTGCGCTTGTTGAGCAGAGCAGTTAAGAACAGCCTTAAATGATGAAAGGAATTCTTCAGCGGATGCGGATGACGTCATTTTATATAAAATGTAAGCGTGTGCTTTAAGTCTTAAAACTAAACTATCTATATTTATATACATATACATTTTTCTTCATTTATATACATATATATTTTTCTTTAAGATTTGTCCTAAGAGTAAGATGTAAAACATTTTAAAGGGAACCTCTATTTAACAAATTTTCTATATAATGAACTGTTTTGCTGGATTTAACGACTTCGTTAAGTAGAAGTCCGACTATATATCAAATTTTCTTAGAATTAATTTCTTCCTATAAAATTTTCTACCATTCTTCAAGTCTTATGCTGAAAACTACATTCCGATACGATAAAAATGTTACATTTTTATGAGTTTTGAAATGTGAATAAATTTATGGGATTCTGAACTATTTTTTTCCCCGCGGAAACTTTCTCTTTATGACAAATCTTATGGTGTAAAGAGCCCTCCGATATGACAATTTGTTAACCATTTATGAATTTTTCAAATGTGAATGAATTTATGGGACTTTTCGAACTATTTTTTTTCCCTCGAAAACTTTCCCTTTTGATAAATCTTATGATGTAAGCAGTACTCCGATAAGACGATTTGTTAAAATTTTAGGAATTTTTGAAATATGAACGAATTTATGGGACTCTTTGAGCTATTTTTTTTTCCTGCGAAAACTTTCTCTGTAAATCTTATGGTGTAAACAGCACTCCCATAGGATAATTTGTCAAACTTTTTTCAATTTTTGAAATGTGAATGAACTTATGGGACTCTTTGAACTACTTTTTCCCCGCAAAAAATTTCCCTTTTTAACAAATCTTGCAGTGTAGATAGCACGCCGATATATGCAATTTGTTAAATTTTTATGAATTTTTGAAATGTGAACGAACTTATGGCGCGGGCTCTTTGGACTATTTTTCCGCACGAAAGCTTTCCCTTTTTTATAAATCTTGCAGTGTAAACAGCACTCTGATATGACATTTTATTAAACTTTTATGTATTTTTGAAATGTAAACGAACTTATGGGACTCTTTGAACTATTTTTTCCCAATCATGCAAACTTTCCCTTTTTAACAAATCTTGCATTGTAGATAGCACTCAAATATGACACGTTATTAAATTTTTATGTATTTTTGAAACGTTACCGAACTTTGAACTATTTTTTTTTCAAACGAAAACTTTTCCTTTTTGACAAATCTTGCAGTGTAAACAGCACTCCGATATGAAAATTTTTTAAACTTTTATGAATTTTTGAAATGTGAATGAACTTATGGGACTCTTTGAACTATTTTTTCCCCACGAAAACTCTCCCTTTTTTACAAATCTTGCAGTCTAGATAGCACGCCGATAGGAAAATTTGTTAAACTTTTATGATTTTTGAAATGGGAATGAACTTATGGGACTCTTTAAACTACTTTTTCCCCACAAAAACTCTCCCTTATAACAAATCTTGCTGTGTAGATAGCACGCCGATATGACAATTTGTTAAACTTTTATGAATTTTTGAAATGTGAATGAACTTATGGGACTCTTTGAACTACTTTTTCCCCACAAAAACTCTCCCTTTTTAACAAATCTTGCAGTGTAGATAGCACACCAATATGACAATTTGTTAAACTTTTATGAATTTTTGAAATGTGAATGAACTTATGGGACTCTTTGAACTACTTTTTCCCCACAAAAACTCTCCCTTGTTAACAAATCTTGCAGTGTAGATAGCACGCCGATATGACAATTTGTTAAACTTTTATGAATTTTTGAAATGTGAATGAACTTATGGGACTCTTTGAACTACTTTTTCCCCACAAAAACTCTCCCTTTTTAACAAATCTTGCAGTGTAGATAGCACGCCGATATGACAATTTGTTAAACTTTTATGAATTTTTGAAATGTGAATGAACTTATGGGACTCTTTGAACTACTTTTTCCCCACAAAAACTCCCCCTTGTTAACAAATCTTGCAGTGTAGATAGCACGCCGATATGACAATTTGTTAAACTTTTATGAATTTTTGAAATGTGAATGAACTTATGAGACTCTTTGAACTACTTTTTCCCCACAAAACCTCTCCCTTTTTAACAAATCTTGCTGTGTAGATAGCACGCCGATATGACAATTTGTTAAACTTTTATGAATTTTTGAAATGTGAATGAACTTATGGGACTCTTTGAACTACTTTTTCCCCACAAAAACTCTCCCTTTTTAACAAATCTTGCAGTGTAGATAGCACGCCGATATGACAATTTGTTAAACTTTTATGAATTTTTGAAATGTGAATGAACTTATGGGACTCTTTGAACTACTTTTTCCCCACAAAAACTCTCCCTTTTTAACAAATCTTGCAGCGTAGATAGCACGCCGATATGACAATTTGTTAAACTTTTATGAATTTTTGAAATGTGAATGAACTTATGGGACTCTTTGAACTACTTTTTCCCCACAAAAACTCTCCCTTTTTAACAAATCTTGCTGTGTAGATAGCACGCCGATATGACAATTTGTTAAACTTTTATGAATTTTTGAAATGTGAATGAACTTATGGGACTCTTTGAACTACTTTTTCCCCACAAAAACTCTCCCTTTTTAACAAATCTTGCAGTGTAGATAGCACGCCGATATGACAATTTGTTAAACTTTTATGAATTTTTGAAATGTGAATGAACTTATGAGACTCTTTGAACTACTTTTTCCCCACGAAAACTTTCCCTTTTTAACAAATCTTGCTGTGTAGATAGCACGCCGATATGACAATTTGTTAAACTTTTATGAATTTTTGAAATGTGAATGAACTTATGGGACTCTTTGAACTACTTTTTCCCCACAAAAACTCTCCCTTTTTAACAAATCTTGCAGTGTAGATAGCACGCCGATATGACAATTTGTTAAACTTTTATGAATTTTTGAAATGTGAATGAACTTATGGGACTCTTTGAACTACTTTTTCCCCACAAAAACTCTCCCTTGTTAACAAATCTTGCAGTGTAGATAGCACGCCGATATGACAATTTGTTAAACTTTTATGAATTTTTTAAATGTGAATGAACTTATGGGACTCTTTGAACTACTTTTTCCCCACGAAAACCCTCCCTTTTTAACAAATCTTGCAGTGTAGATAGCACGCCGATATGACAATTTGTTAAACTTTTATGAATTTTTGAAATGTGAACGAACTTATTACACCTCGTTGAACATTTTTTTCCCCCCCGAAAACTTTCCCATTGTGACAAATCGTATAGTGTAGACAACACTCCAATATGACAATTTTTTTAATTTTTATGAATTTTTGAAATGCGAACGAACTATTTTCTAAATTAACTATTAATTAAACTAGTTAATTAACTATTTTATAATTCATTAATACTTATTGGACTATGTTTTCCCTGTTAAAACTTTACCTTTTTGTAAACTTTTGCAGTGTAAAAGCACGCCAATATGACAATTTGTTAAACTTTTATGAATTTTTGAAATGTCAATGAACTTATGGGACTCTTTGAACTACTTTTTCCCCACAAAAACTCTCCCTTGTTAACAAATCTTGCAGTGTAGATAGCACGCCGATATGACAATTTGTTAAACTTTTATGAATTTTTGAAATGTGAATGAACTTATGGGACTCTTTGAACTACTTTTTCCCCACAAAAACTCTCCCTTTTTAACAAATCTTGCAGTGTAGATAGCACGCCGATATGACAATTTGTTAAACTTTTATGAATTTTTGAAATGTGAATGAACTTATGGGACTCTTTGAACTACTTTCTCCCCACAAAAACTCTCCCTTGTTAACAAATCTTGCAGTGTAGATAGCACGCCGATATGACAATTTGTTAAACTTTTATGAATTTTTGAAATGTGAATGAACTTATGAGACTCTTTGAACTACTTTTTCCCCACAAAAACTCTCCCTTTTTAACAAATCTTGCTGTGTAGATAGCACGCCGATATGACAATTTGTTAAACTTTTATGAATTTTTGAAATGTGAATGAACTTATGGGACTCTTTGAACTACTTTTTCCCCACAAAAACTCTCCCTTTTTAACAAATCTTGCAGTGTAGATAGCACGCCGATATGACAATTTGTTAAACTTTTATGAATTTTTGAAATGTGAATGAACTTATGGGACTCTTTGAACTACTTTTTCCCCACAAAAACTCTCCCTTTTTAACAAATCTTGCAGTGTAGATAGCACGCCGATATGACAATTTGTTAAACTTTTATGAATTTTTGAAATGTGAATGAACTTATGGGACTCTTTGAACTACTTTTTCCCCACAAAAACTCTCCCTTTTTAACAAATCTTGCTGTGTAGATAGCACGCCGATATGACAATTTGTTAAACTTTTATGAATTTTTGAAATGTGAATGAACTTATGGGACTCTTTGAACTACTTTTTCCCCACAAAAACTCTCCCTTTTTAACAAATCTTGCAGTGTAGATAGCACGCCGATATGACAATTTGTTAAACTTTTATGAATTTTTGAAATGTGAATGAACTTATGAGACTCTTTGAACTACTTTTTCCCCACGAAAACTCTCCCTTTTTAACAAATCTTGCTGTGTAGATAGCACGCCGATATGACAATTTGTTAAACTTTTATGAATTTTTGAAATGTGAATGAACTTATGGGACTCTTTGAACTACTTTTTCCCCACAAAAACTCTCCCTTTTTAACAAATCTTGCAGTGTAGATAGCACGCCGATATGACAATTTGTTAAACTTTTATGAATTTTTGAAATGTGAATGAACTTATGGGACTCTTTGAACTACTTTTTCCCCACAAAAACTCTCCCTTGTTAACAAATCTTGCAGTGTAGATAGCACGCCGATATGACAATTTGTTAAACTTTTATGAATTTTTTAAATGTGAATGAACTTATGGGACTCTTTGAACTACTTTTTCCCCACGAAAACTCTCCCTTTTTAACAAATCTTGCAGTGTAGATAGCACGCCGATATGACAATTTGTTAAACTTTTATGAATTTTTGAAATGTGAACGAACTTATTACACCTCGTTGAACATTTTTTTCCCCCACGAAAACTTTCCCATTGTGACAAATCGTATAGTGTAGACAACACTCCGATATGACAATTTTTTTAATTTTTATGAATTTTTGAAATGCGAACGAACTATTTTCTAAATTAACTATTAATTAAACTAGTTAATTAACTATTTTATAATTCATTAATACTTATTGGACTATGTTTTCCCTGTTAAAACTTTACCTTTTTGTAAACTTTTGCAGTGTAAAAGCACTCCGATATGACAATTTGTTAAACTTTAATGAATTTTTGAGACTGAAGTTACTTATGGGTGTCTTTAAACAATATTTTTTCTATTATTGCCACAAATAATCCGAATCTTTGAGGAGTGTTATGATGTAAACTGCACTTCGATACGACAATTTGATATTTTTTTATGAATGCCTGAAGCGTGAAGGGACATATAGAACTTAGTGTATATGTTTCTACTAATATTACGTTTTATTATAGCAAACGAGTTACTTGTTGGCTGATTTTTAAAAATCTTACCTGAAAATTATTATTATATTTTTTAATTGATAAATTGTTATAATTTTCAAATACATTTTATTTGAAAGTACTTTATAAAAGAAGCTTTTACAGTGATATAATTGTGTGATTTTAGAAGCGAACATATGCAGGATAAAAATTAAATCGATTGAACAGGTTACGACATCTAGGGTTAAAAGTTATTGACTGATACATTATGCTTTATCACATAAATAAGGTCAATCTTACTGATTCCTTTGGAAGTGTATTATTATGTTGTATATAAAAAAAAAACAACAACAACCAAATGATTTTTTTAAATTGTGCTTTTATGAAACAGTTGAGTTTATGAAATTTTTAAATAGCCATATTATCAAAAACAATACTCAAAGCAACTTTATACTGTATCTGGAAATTGTATAGTCTGCATATAATACGTATGCATGTATGAGTGTATTTCTTATTATAATTCTAGTTAATAATTTTTAAATATCCAATTTTTAAATATTAATGATTATTTCTATATATTGTATGATTATTATGATTCCTACCGTATCCGACGCAATATCTAGAAACCTGCATATATTCTTGAAAGATGGCATACAACCCATATAAGACCTGTAGTACAATTTCTAGAGCAGATTTATTGCTGACTGTGATGTAAATTAGTGGTCAATCCATTTCAAGTGGTCCAGCACTGGTTGCTCGACCATTTTTAAATAATCTGAAATTTTTTGTACAACAACCCTAACATGATGGAAGTTCAAAATGACTATTATTTTAATTTTATTAATTTTTGTTTGTGCTTGGCGGCCATCTTAGTTTCATCGTTTGCAGCAATTTTCTCACAAGAAGGGTTTACGGAATTGTAAATAATTCATCGTTTATTTATCCAATTCAACTGCGTATTAAAGTAATTTGTACGGAATACATTGGGCTAAAAATCTGGTAATGTAGTAGTTTCCGAAACTAATTGCTTATTGGTAAAATTTAAGCATAAAGTTTCAGTTTTTTCCCAAAATTTGTCCGTTTACAAGAGGAAATTTTTCTAGCAAGGAATACGGTCAGCATGACATAATTTTTTTACAAATAGGCCAAAAGTACTTGTATTCACACGCCGAGTTCCAGATCTGGGACTTACTTTCTCTTCGGTAAAAAAAAAAATCCGAATTTTTTCAAAAATCACAAAAATCGCACTTTTTAGGCTTTGATATCTCTGGTGGAGCACGAGATAAAAATCTGAATTTTTTTTTATAAGAGTATTGTATGGTAGTGTTATGCACAAGAAATTTCAGGATGGAGATTTGACTACAAGCTGAGATATAGCAAGGGCAACATGTCAAAACAATACTGCCAAACTATTGTTTTGTTGTAGTCACAGCTAAGTATTTATCTCAGAGTGTCACTTAAATTTATGTTTTTGATTATCTTTAAATAATAGTAACAGAAAATAAAGCCCTTTGCAAAGCTTAGAAATTAATTAAAAAAAATAATTATGCCTAAGGCCATACATTTTGTATGGTTTCACTAATTTTTGTTGTAAGTAATTTTAGTAACTAAAAGAAACCTCAGCACTTTTACATAAAGAAAAAAAAATATTTTTATACAAGGCCTGAGACAAAAACAACATACGGAAAAAAAACTGTTAATGTTGTCATACTTGTTGGGACATGATCAAACGTGTCAAAACACATTCTTGTTTGTTGGTTCAAAAACCATAATTTTGATCTTTCTCAAAATTTTATTTGTAGGAACCAAGTCTTGTCATCTCTTGATAACTTGATTGAAGATCTTGGCCCTGCTGGCTCATAGAAATATACTTTGAAATCATTATGTGCAAGTCTCAATTCATTAATAATTCTTAGCTTACTTCTTATGAAAAAAATGTGATTTTTTTGCAGTATAAATTTTGAAAAGGCTTTGGGTATCTTTACTTTCTGAAAATTACTTGAGGCTGATGCATGGTAACATCGCATAATGTTTCATTTACAGGAACATATTTATGGTAGGAACAAGTTTCAGGGACTGGCAAGCAGCATTAAAATTGTGGTTTTTAAACCAACAAGCAGGAATGTGTTTTGACACGTTTGATCATGTCTCAACAAGTATGCCAACATTAACAGCTTTTCTCTTTCCCTATTCTGTTTTTGTCTCAGGTCTTGTATATATATATATATATGTAAAAATGCTGAGGTTTCTTTTAGTTACTAAAATTACAACAAAAATTACTGAAACCATATAAAATGTAGGCCTTAGGCATAATTATTTTTTAAACTAATTGCAAAATGCTTTGTTTTCTATTACTATTATTTAAAGATAATCTAAAAAATAAATTTAAATGATACTCTTAAATAAGTAGTTAGCTGTGACTACAACAAAACGAAAGTTTGGCAGTATTGTTTTGACATGTTGCCCTTGCCATATCTCAGCTTGTAGTCAAATCTCCATCCTGAAATTTCTTGTGCATAACACTACCATACAATACTCTTATAAAAAAAAATTTCAGATTTTTATCTCGTGCCCCACCAGAGATATCAAAGCCTGAAAAGTGCGATTTTTGTCATTTTTGAAAAATTTGAGATATTTTTTAGCAATGAGAAAGCAAGTCTCAGACCTGGAACTCGGAGTGTGAGTGCAAGTACTTTCGGCCTATTTGTAAAACAAATTATGTCATGTTGACAGTATTCCTTGCTAGAAAAATTTTCTCTTGTAAACGGACAAATTTTGGAAAAAAACTGAAACTTTATGCTTAAATTTTACCAATAAGCAGTTAGTTTCGGAAACTACTCCATTACCAGATTTTTACCCCAATGTATTCTGTACAAATTACTTTAATCCGCACTTGAATTGGATAAATAAACGATGAATTATTTACAATTCCGTAAACCCTTCTTGTGAGAAAATTGCTGCAGACTATGAAACAAAGTTGGCCCCCATGCACAAACAAAAATAATTAAAATTAAAATAATAGTCATTTTGAACTTCCATCATGTTAGAGTTGTTGCACAAAAAATTTCAGATTTTTTAAAAATGGTCGAGCAACGAATATCTGATTTTCTGGACCACTTGAAATGGATTGAACCTTAGTCATTTCCTATACATCCCCGCTACTACGTTCTCCGTACCTTAATTCCAGCGATTTTTCCCTGTGGTGATATGAAATATATACAGAACGTTGCCCAATTCGACCAGTAAATTCAAGAGAGATGATAGTAGTCATCAAGAAAATGAAAAATTACCATAGAACATGTGGTCGCAAACCACAATTTAATCAAAAATGCAGGTGTTATGTCCTAATTCGATATGGGTTGACGATAATAACTTTCGGAAAACTGAAGTATATTATAATAAAACTTTTAATAAACATTCTGACCTTTGTTGTAAATAGGATAATATAAAAAAAAAGTGGTAGAAGTTTCCATCATACGCGCTAGCAGTTTGTACTTGACGCTCCACATTTTGGATTGAGATTATTAGTTCATACGGTATCATCGATTGCTTGATAACCGGGTTTTTCCAAAACTTTTCGTGATGTTATAACATTTCACACAAAACAAGGGACATATCGTTGCATTTTCGTTGAAATGTGTATATCTTTGTCAAAATTATTACCGTCAACCAAAGCTCAGTTTTAATGAAACACCCTGTATTTGTGACAAAATAAGTGGTTTGGGACCCCATGTTCTATGGCAACTTTTCAACCCCTTGGTACCTACTAACACCCTTCTGAATTTGTCGGTTTAATTCGGCAACACACTGTTTATATAAATAATTTACGGAATCAATATTTAAGTAGGTTTGAATGATTGCATCATATGGCATGTTTGTAATACATATAATGATCAGTTACTGGCTTCAAAACAGATACAAAATGTAAAATTCAAATTATTCATTTTGAAAATGGGGATCCTATTAAGCAAAATCCTTTATATCAATAAACTTTGTACAGATTTCAGTTTTACAGAGACATATTTTCTAGTACGTGATATTTATGGCATACTGTGGTGTATTTTCATGATATCTTAACCAAAACTTTATCCTTTATTCTGAGACTTCTCCGAAAATAATATGCTACTGGTCGGTGATCCTTATGAAATATAGGGTTCTCCATCATCATTTAGGCTAATGTCAGACGAACGTCTTTTTGCACGCTTTTTTCCCGTACATATCATCCCTACACAATGCTAGAAGCATTGTGTAAGGATGATATGTAGGGAAAGAAGCGTGCAAAAAGGCATTCGTCCGACTGATTTTATGAATTTCAGTGCAAAATTCCAGCAATTATGTGTATTTATTGAGTGAAATAATTAAAGAATAGCATTTTTTGAAAGAAACAGGCAATTAAAATTATTCATGCTTTATTGATAATGTTAAAATTTTTTTTCGCATTCGTTATTTCTCCGGGATATGGTAAAATATAAAAAAAATCCCTGCCGGCCCGGCCTACAGGCAGAGGTAGATTTCGAAGTTAAGTATACTAATTTCACCAACAAAAACTAAATCATTATTAGATATAAATCCACTTTAACAGTTTTATCTGTCTGCTTATGACGAGTTTTTATTTCCTTTTTATAAAATAGCTGGTTTTATCAGAATCGTGTTAAGGCGATATTAAAAAAAGAATTTTTTTTCCATTCTCAACAACTCGAAATTTTCTGGCACATTTTCAGATTCATTTTTAATTTAAAAAAAATATGAAACATGCTGACGTGATATTTGAAAAGACTTATATGAGACCTGTGTTTTTATTTTCTTTCAATTAATTAAAACTTGATTAATAAACAATTATTTTCTCAGTAGGGCAATATTTATCGTTTCTAACACAATCGCTTCGGGAAATTCTGTTCAAAATGCCCACTTTGACATCATTTTTTGAAATATATTATGCCTCTATCAAAAAATCGGTCATTACTGTACATTATATAGTTTCTGAATAAGAGAATATAGCAATTGGATGCGTTTGAGAGCAAAAATGAGTTTAAAAATGAGTAAGAAAATAGACAGTTTGAATTTGAATGCACCCTTAATAAGATGATTTTTTTCTTCAACCGCTATGTATTTTTAATTTGTTTTTGCTGTAAGAATTGGCCCTATCAAAAACTTGTCTATATAAATGTTGAAGACAATATTAAGAAGATATATGATAAATTCATCGAGATTTTAATTTTATATCTTGTGAATTGACGGAGTTATGAAAATTTTTCTTCTTCAACCCCCCCTTTTTTGTTTTCGTTTTAATTTTTTTTTTCGGTACGAATTGGTCCTATCAAAAACTTGTGACTATAAAAGTTGTAGATAATATTAAGGAGATGTATAATAAAATTATTGGATTTGATATCTTGAGAATTGACGAAGTAAGGAATTTTTTTCTCCCGAAAACCCTATTTTTTGCGCCCCTTGAGTCTATTTTAAACTTTATCAAAAATCTGTGATGCATGAATTTTTCGCGCTATTTTTAGAAGTAATAAAGACTTTAAACTGATTTGATATGTACAAAAATTAAGAAGTTATGGGGGTTTTTTCGGTTTTCACAAAACCCCTCCCTATTTCCATCCCCTTTGTCCGCTTTTGCCCATTAACGAACTTGACCGAAATTTTATGTCTCTTGATTTTATGTATCAGTTTGAAAGAGATTTGTGCAGAATTGCGGAAGTTATCGTGTCCAGAAGAAAGTGATAACACAATTGCTTCGGGAAATTTCGTTCAAAATGCCCACTTTGACATCATTTTTTGAAATATATTCTCCCTCTATCAAAAGATCGATCATTGCGGTACATTATATAGTTTCTGAATAAGCGAACCTACCAATTAAATGCGTTTGAGAGCAAAAATGAATTAAAAAATGAGTCAGAAAATAAGCAGTTTGGATTTGAGTGCATCCTTAATGCAATGATCATCCAACAAAATCCGCTTCGGGAAATTCGGTTCACAATGCCCACTTTAATAGCATTTTTAAAAATATATTCTGCCTCTATCAAAAAATCGACCATTACGGTACATTATATAGTTTCTGAGTAAGAAAAGGTACCAATTGGAAGCCTTTGAGAGCAAAAATGAATTGTAAAATGAGTCAGAAAATACGCAGTTTGGATTTGAATACACCCTTACTTAGATGATTTTTTTCTTCAACCGCTATGTATTTTTAATTTGTTTTTGCTGTAAGAATTGGTCCTATCCAAAAATTGTCTATATAGATGTTGTAGACAATATTAAGAAGATATATGATAAATTCATGGGGATTTTATATCTTTTGAATTGGCGGAGTTATGGATTTTTTACTTCTTCAAACCCCCTTTTTGTTTTCGTTTTTAATTTTTTTTTTACCGTACGAATTGGTCCTATCAAAAACTTGTGAATATAAAAGTTGTAGATAATATTAAGGAGATTTATAATAAAATTAATTGGAATTGATATCTTGAGAATTGACGAAGTTATGAATGTTTTTCTCCCAAAAACCCTATTTTTTGCGCTCCTTGAGCCCATTTTTAACTTTATCAAAAATCTGTGATACATAAAATTTTGGCCCTATTTTTAGAAGTAATAAAACCTTTAAACTGAGTTGATATGTACAAAAATTAAGAAGTTATGGGGTTTTTTCGGCTTTCACAAAACCCCTCCCTATTTCCATCCCCTTGGTCCGATTTTCCCCATTAACGAACTTGACCGAGATTTTATGCCCTTTGATTTTATGTATCAATTTGGAAGAGATTGGTGCAGAATTACGAAAGTTATCGTGTCCAGAAGAAAGTGATACATATAGATAGATAGACAGATAGATAGATAAAGTTTTTTACTGACGGTGGTTTTGGGTTCTAGGTGTCATGATCGGTGTAGATCTGCAAAAATTTTTCAGAAATTCCAACATAGGAACTATCCCAATAGGTAGTATTTCATACGAAATCTACCTAAAATTGCCAGAGAAACGTGTATGGAAGTGTTAAATTATTCATTATCCGGGTGTCCTATGCAATATCGTACAGTTAAAGTATGTTTTTCTTTTAAAAACAACTGATGGCTTTCACCAAAGTTTGGGTAGAGCTTCGTTTTGACCCTAGAAAAGAAGATCCAATGAGTTCCCCAAAATAAAGTTGTTTTCCCATGTTTTGAGGGGAAAGGGGGGGAGGGCATTTTTAACCCAGAGATGGGGGGAAATTCAAAAAAATTTTAGTAGGTCAAGTGGGGTAATATTTGTTATGTATTTTCGAATTCTGAATCGAATGGCACCATCCGCAAGTCGATACCATCATTTGTTTGAAAGTTACAGGAGGTTTTATGAATACGAAGCCGAAAACTATACTTTATGCAGGTAAAATAGTTTTTTACGGTTACAACTGATAGCCATTTACGATAATTTGGGAAGAACATAGTTTTGACACTAGAAATAAAGATACGATGAGTCTCCAAAAATAAAGTGTTTTTCTTGGTGGGAAGGGAGCATTTTAACTCGGAGGGGGGAGGGGGGGGGGTAAATGTACTCAAAATATCAATAATCAAAATAAGGATTATCTGAGTCTTCTTAAAGGTCCTTAAAGTTGTGAAAATCCGCGAATTCGTAATTTTGTATTCATATAACCATTTATGACTTTGTATTTATAAAACTTGCCTAACTTTGTAACGAATGATCTATCGACTTGCGGATGGTGTCATTATATTCAGAATTTAAAAATACAAAATAAACGATACCCCACTTGACCTACTTAAAAAAATTCGATTTCCCCACTCCTTCCTGAGATAAGATTCCCTCCTTTAACCGCCCCCTCTCCAAAAAAAAAAAAAAAAAAAAAAAAGGAAAACAGAGAAAAACAACTTTCTTTTTTTGGGAGGGGGAGTTTGTGAGGGGAGACTCATCGGATTTTCATTTCTAGTGTGAAAACGAAGTTCGTCCAAAATTTTCTTCAATGGACATCAGTTGTTGTATTTTACTCAATTTTTGGTATACTTTACTTGTGCTAATAAAGATGATCTAATATTGATACATACAAGGATACTAATTTGCAATTATGAGCAGTTGCTCGTGAAAAGAAACTTTTATTGTCTGCCTTTCGGCCAGCTTTTTAGGAAATTTCTCATCTACGAGCTAAAGGCGTCGAATTTACTTTTTTCAGTTGATTTTTGCGGAAATAATTTACATTGCAAAATGCATTTTATAATTTTATTTATTTATTTATTTATTTATTTTATTTTTATTTATTTATTTATTTATTATTTTATTTATTTATTTATTTTATTTTAATTAATTAATTAATTTATTATTTTATTTATTTATTTTGCCTTCAGTAGATGATATCAGCGTCATTTGCGTGCAACATGACTATATTTTTTATTTTAATAAATCTAAATAGATCTTAACATAAAATGGCGGTAACACAAGGAGGAAAATATTTAACTGAAGAGCTCAGATGATTGTAAGTGACACAATCATCATTTTGAGAAATTGAGCTGTAAAGTTCCAAAAGTCTAATTAAAATTCGTGTAAAGCACAAATAAAACGTACTAAAATTACTTTTATGTTCGTATATATAATATAAACTTATTTTAAACACATTAAAATACCTTAAAAATACATAAAAAATCAGATTAAAATCCCAAAACGTTTTCGGCCAAATTCACACGGCCATCATCAGTGGTTATTTAAATGTTGTTATTTCTCTTTGCGCTTATTCGTCTAGAAGAGATAATTGTAATTTAATGGTGGTATGGAAGATAAGTTGAGAGGAAAATGTACGTTTTTGGCATTTCACGTTTTCATCACATTTTATTTGTGCTTTATACGAATTTTAATTGTACTAGGTTATACTAAGGTGAATTTAGCGCTTGAATTTTACTATTCCTTTATTCCAAATATCTATTTCCGTTTATTGTCAAATGCTTCCTTTACCAATTAAAATCTCTGTGAATATTAGCTTTTTTCAAATAGAAATTTTGCAGACGGTAGAGGACCATTGATCAGTGATATTATTAACTCAATTCTTGTAATTTTCTTACATACCACCTTTATTATCTGAGATCTTAAATTGTTTTAATGTGTTGCATTTAAAAGAAGTGTTCCCAACAAAAACAACACTAGTCCGAAATTGACGATTTAAAAAAAAAGAAAGATAAATCACCTTCAAATTGAACGTTATTCTAAGGGACAACCAGTACTTTCTCCCTTGTAAGACTGTGATAATTTCGCCCTTTTTTTAAAAAAACTAAACGACCTCACAATGTTTCGAATTGCAATATTATGCTGATACCTCTTTTTACTGATTTTTGGACAAGTGCTGTTTTTGTCGAGTACCTTTTGAATCTCATTATGTGAGCTGCACATATGTAGAGTTTAAAATATTAAAAAGGTTTCAAAAGTTTTTCTTGTTTGGAACTTTTTTTTTTTTTTTTTTGTAAACACAATGGTTGTTCTTGAGCTGATTTAATCCATTTTAAAACTTCCCTAGCACTCGCTACTTCCTCTGAGTCACTGAACAATGATTCAATTTTTCTTTATTATTTGTTACTTTGGATTTGGCAACAGTCCTCAAAAGTGTAGCTTGAAGTCTCATTACTAAGCTATATTTATCCTGGCAGACGACAATTTAGTTTTCTTTTAGAATTTTTTGAAAGTAAACATGGCTTATCAGTACACATTATCTGAAAACGTAATTTATTAACCCCGAATTATAAAATTAATTTTTTGCATGGATTATGAATGTTTGTAATTGCTATAAAGTATCCATATAAGTTTTCCACGTATTAAGGTATATCTTAACTTATTTTATAAATCAGAATGTGCCATGTGGCTACTTTTCTGGCAACATTGTTGAGATAATGTTCAGATATGTTCAGAATTTGGAGAATATATAAAGCATTCGTTTGTTCACTAAGAATATTTATATCAAACATGGATTTGAAAAAATCCGTGAATATAATAGAAGGATATCTGTTGTAGTTTTATCTGTCATCAAAAAATAAAAGCTGGAATTATCAAAACTATTAGCTCAAAACTTCTTAAAACAAATGCCGCAGAGGCATTCATAACTACTAAAAGTACCGCCAAAATAGTATCGTCAATAATGGGTCATTAGATCCGGTACAAAGGTCTGAATTAGAGTCGCCGAACCCAAAATGAAACGTAAAATCCGACCCGAACCTGAAAAAAATAATTTCGTCCAACCGGAATACTTAAACCGAACGCGATGTGGAAAAATATTAATCCACATTTTAATACAATTATGGAAAAATTGTCTACAACTGTGTATCTACCATCTCATATCGTGCGGGATGAGTTGAGTGGAGTTCGAGTTAACTATCGACGCAGGATCATCCAATCGCAGTTGATAATGTTTTTCGAAAAAAAAAAAATGTCAATTTTAGCCGAAACGTTAATTAAAAACCTATCTAGAAAAAACATGGTTTGCAGCTTCCTTTCGTAGAGCGATGACACAATGCTAAGTTTAAACTCTGTACAAGGTCTTTGTTTTACATCAGTCGAATCATTGTGATAAATAGCCAACGTACGGAACTCTTTATGCGCGACCAAAACTCGCACTTGACCGATTTATTTGGTTACCTTATATATTATATATTATATATCTTAGTTTTGGATCTAGAAAATTAAATCGTCTTCTAAATTTTAAAAATAATAGTAAGAAGAACAAGTTGGAAATTGCTCGTCAAACGTGGCAAATGAGGTGCGTTCGTACTATAACTAGTTTTAGAATTATTTTTTGCACCCCATATTGTACTGAATGTATAATTTTTTGCACTTCATAAAGTGCCTACTCTGTAACATCATTAAAATGCACTTCCAATATTTTTTTCCCTATTCCCCGTAATGTAATGGAACACTTTTGACTGTCGCTGTAATTAAACTATACATCCAATTTTCCTAAAATTTGAAATGGCTCGACAAAATTTTGCAACAATTATATCTTTAAAATTTCAGACCATTCGGAAGGCTGTAACATCATTAAAATGCACTTGCAATAATTTTTCCCATTGGCCGTAATGTAAAGAAAAACTTTTGACTGTCCCTGTAATTAAACTATACATCCGATTTTCATAAAATTTGAAATGGCTCGACAAAATTTTGAAGCAATCATATATTTAAAATTTCAGACCATTCGGCTGGGTAGTTTTTGCTCTGTTATATGCGGACAGACAGACGGACGGACGGACTGAACGACGACTATAGGTGCCACGTATTTATATAATTACGAACGCACCTATAAAATAGCTTAGATTTTATTCAAAGAATATGCAGAAAAAAAATATGCGAATGACGAATATTACGGAAGAGGAAACGGAATTAAAACTACAGGCATCCCTCAACTTACGTATTATGCGACTTACGTAAATTCGCAGTTACGTAATAAATCACGACAACTATATTTATGAACACACTAGCGCGTTGGATATGCATTTGATAATTATTTTATAAATAAAACATGCATATAAAAACCACAACCATAATATAGTTTTCTGTATTAGTGAGAGTTATATTTTTATTGGGATATGCAATCGAATCTTTAACCCGTTCGGCACCATGGGTGCATCTATGCACCTTAAAAAGAAGATTCAGAATTTGTTTATGGCACTAGTAAAAAAGAAAAGTAATATTTGCTTTCTTTAATTTGAGCATTTTCGTGATTATTTAAGTAAAAGCAACTTTGAAAAGAAAAATGGTGCTGCCAACCGAATAAATTTCAAGTAAAAGCCGCCGGTCCAGAAGGGGTTAACAAAACAAACTCAAATCTAATTAAAATGAGACAAAAAAAATCTGGGGTTTAACCGTAACAATTATGTTACGATTATGTTCTTTAACAATTAGCTGAACGAAAGCTAATTTTAAAGTTTCGATGAAGAGAAGAGAGTGTATTTTTTCTTCTAGCTTCATCTGTTCTTTTGATGTAGTTTAAAAATTGTTTAAATCAATTCATCAATGTTAAATTTATAAATCCCGTATTCCGTAAGAGGTTTTTTATTTGAAAAGTGTTCTTTCAGTTTGTTTTTATATTTTTTCATATTTTTATATTTTATATCCGAGTACGTGTGTGGTTCAATAATTATTGTCCCTATAGTGTATATAAAATATTTGTACTGCGATGGTTGATGTGGAATATTGAAGCCTAATGTCTGCTCAATTTCAGAACCGTAGCTTCTATATTAACATAGTTTTGGAGGGAGGGCTGACTTTTTAAAGACCAATTTTTGACGGAGTTTTTAAGGAGAGCGATGTGGGTGAAATGCTGGTTTGGAGCTTATAAGGCTACATTTGTGACAGTGATGAGATGTGGCTACATCACTATGATCCTGAGTCCAAACGGCAATAATTACGTCTTATCCACTGTCACAAATCTAGCCTAATAAGCTAAAAATCAGCCTTTCACACCCACTCCCTCCCTTTCACTGCTCCCTCTAAAACTATGTGAACATAGCAGCTACGGTTCGGAAATTGAGCATATAGGCATCTAACAAGGAAGGTCTCCATACGGGCATATTAAAAAAAATCTGAAAAAATTACAGAGTGTTCATCTCATGTGGATATATATGTTTATAAAAAAATTTGGCGGAACCCGGATAGAACGTTCGTAAAAAAATAATAAAATTTTCGTTTATTTGGCGATTTATCATCGGCTGGCGATGAAATGAAATTTCGAAAAATACTTTTTCATGTCGAATACTCTTTAAGATAAAAATATTTCATATTGAACTTGTTTAAATAAATTTAACTTAAATAACTGTAGTTTTGCCAGTTTTAGTTTGATTTAGCTATAATTTTGTCATATATGTATTTATAATGAAAGTTAAATATCAAATTTTATGAATTAAAACAAAATTAAACTTGTTACAATATCTCAGAATTAAGTCCAATTGAGCGCTGTCGGTTCAATTTTGTTGCTATGGAAACGACGAATTCCTTGGTTTAAAATGAATAACTGCTAAATGAATCTTGCCTTTATTTTGGGATACGCTTAAATATATGAAAGTATTTTTTATAGATGAAATTGTTTTTAAAGTAATAAAATTAAGTAACAAGCAACATAAATATGTAATACGAAAAAATGTATTTATTAAACTCTCTCATTGTTTATGTATTCATTAAATACTTTTTACACGCATTCTAAAAATCAATTAACAAACAATTTTCAGATGCATTAAAATCGTTTGCTTTTGGCGAAGAAAAGTACTGCTCGCCAAATCGCGTGACGCTTTCGTCTTTTCGCGCCAAATACTCGAAAGTATTTTATTTTCTTACAGACTTTCTACTGTAATTCCGCCGCTAAATTTGACTGATCCTTTATTACATACATAAGTAGTTTAATTGGTATTTTTTTTCAAAATATTCTGAGTATGCCCAGTATGGAGACCTTCCTTGTAAGACATTAGGCTTCGATATTCCACAACAACCATCGCAGTATAAATATTTTATATACACTAGGGACAATAATTATTGAACCACCCACGTAAATACTGCTGAATGACGCTTTATTTATAAAATAATACTATGTAAATAATATATATATATATATATATGTATATTATATTCATAAATAAGATACTGTAACTAAATTCTAAGTCGTTAAAAATTATCGTCGTTCTTATCGTTAATATTTTTACATATAGTATAATAAATATCACAATTTCATACGCAATTTTACCTAATCAATTAACAAATTCGACTTGCGTAAAATTCAAATTAAGTAAAAGTTTGTGGGACGCATTACTTACGTAAGTCAGGAGATGCCTGTACTTTGCCGAAATTTGCCGAAACCCTAATTTTTTGCTAAAAGTTTGAATCACGATTCAGGATTTTCTCTCATCTTTATGGGCAATGGTTACACCGGATTGTAGCTTTCTTCCCCCCCCCCCCCTCACTTTGGTTTTCAATTTAACATTTTATGGTGTAATAATAAATAAAATTTCAGATTATGCGAGATTATCTTGCAGTAGGAAAGCTTATTTTTTTTTTGTTGTTGTTTTCATTAAACCGAAAATTATTTAAGTTTTAATTATTGATTCTATTGTCTTTGAAATATATTTAAAAAACAAATGTAAACCAATTTGATCTAATTTCACAAAGTAATTGCATTTTTTCCCCCACAAATATTACCATTCTGTCCTTTTACATTTTGGAATATTTCTTCGCACTCAGTTACACTTATAGTCCATTTAGTGTTTGCTTATTCACAAAGAAAATATAAAAAAAAATAATTTTCTTTAGATTTAAATACATACCCTGTTTTTATTATTGTTTTAATTTAAACAATGTCTGAATAAATTTCTTCAACCAATATTAATTTTTGCACGAGTTTGAAAAGTTTTTTGCATAATGCACTTAGCTGCTACTTTCATGATGTTTTTTTTTTCTTTAATTTTTGTGAATCTATAGATGCTGAAATTTTCATGTTATACAGTTTTCAAATTTTTACCTTCTTTTCACAAAACAAAAAATAGAAATATTTTTAAATTTTACATTGCAACACAGCTCAATTATGCAAAATTAATTGATTTGAATATAAAACAACAAAAAAAGTTTAGTATTTGTTTCTGTTTAACATTCAATAATGACTATAACACTTTTGAATAAATAAAGCACAAACATAATGAATACATAATCAAAGTATATGCGTAAACACTGAAATAATCATCATTAAAAAGGCAGCTATAAGTAGCAGAATCTATTTAACCTCTAATATCAGCTAATACAAAAGTATTACTTTAAACTTTAAAGCTTTTTTTAAATACACAATGTATTTCTATAGTATATTGTATTAATTTAATAACAGCAGTGTCGCCACCAAGCGACTAATTATTCTTACATATAAGTATTTTTTCAGTATTCCTAAATGATAATCTATGACGACGATTTATTTTTTAACAATACTCGTAAAAAAGAAAAATATTCACCACCAGCAGCCTTGCAATAGCTGAAAAAGAAATGGTTACAGACACTATTAAATAGCAACACATTTAAGTCGGTTTGCGGTATGCCGCTCCATTTATTGAAAATACAAATTATATAACCATTAAATAATATGTATAGTATGTCAGACTAATATTTACTGTAATATAATATCATTTTACATAGAGTTTCTCTCAGACAGTTTTAGGAGGGTGCTACACCCTCTCTGACCATTCAGGTCATCAAATATAAAGTATTCTTGAAGCTTAGTATGTTCTGAATCAGGATTTCAAGTCAGGTAAAATGGAATAGATCCAAGCATCAGGTTAATTTCTCCACCTGTTTTAAATGAAAGAGTAAATATTTTAAGACATAAAATATTTCTTGTGCAGACATAACAATAATCAAATTTCACACAGGGGAATTAATCGAAAAATTAAACAGTATATCAATCCAAATCTCTTTTACAAGGAAATCTTCATCATTTAAAAAATCAATCTGTGTTCGAAATAATTGGTGGTCCGCTGGTCCAAGAACACCAAAAATTCATTTGAACCACTAATTTGAAAATTTTAGTGTCGAAATAATTGGTGGTCCGCTGGTCCAAGAACACCAAAAATTCATTTGAACCACTAATTTGAAAATTTTAGTGGTCAGCAGGAACCCCCCCCCCCCCCCCCTCTCTCTCTCTCTCACAGGGTCACAGGTAAACTTGAATTTTCCCGTCTCAGAGAAAACGGCAACGAAACACAAATCGCACAATTTTATTTATTTTAAAAAATAAAACTGCATTAAACCTTAGTCAATTGAAATATTGGAATTAAAATATCTAAATAATTTTATAGCTTTTCTTTATGTGCTGTTTATTTAATTTTTAGTTATAATTTTATATTTTATTAGTCTGAAAATTTTGGATAAATGCAAAGAAAGTTTGTAAGAAAAAGCTGCAAAATTCTCCATTTGTTAGGCAGAAGGAAAATATTGTGAAATTCTTAAATCAAATGTGGAAAAATATTGCAAAAAGCGTAAGTTGGTTGAGGGAAAAAATTCGTCAATCAATCGTGATTAACAAAAACTAATGCTTGCCATTTAGCTGCAATAGGGTGTTAACGATTTTAATCAACGATTAAATCATGATTTTAATCAACTGATTATTTTAGAAAATTTGGGATTTTAATCAAATGATTTTTTATGGTCTATTTCAATGGTCTGTAGGGAAAAATCATTTGTAGTATATTGGAATGATATTACACTATTTCAAACATATAGAAATTGATACACATCACTGAAATGTACAAAAAGATGCTTACTATAGAACATGATGAGCATAGCATTTATCGTTTATTTATGGGGGGAAACAAAAGGATTCGCTTATAGTACTATATAAATAAACAATAATTGCTGGAAGTTCGTTATCTGTTGTGGTACGAGTTTTTTTTTTTTTTTTTTTTTTTTTTTTTTTTTTTTTTTTTAACTAATTTAGTTACTTCGTATGTATAAAATCTGTAAATCATATACAGGGCTGCAAAAAAGATGTATACATTTCCGTTTATTGACGAAATATGTTGAAGGGGAATTTTCAACTGTGAAAATGCGTTTCTTAAATGAACTAATGTTTAGCATACTACTTAGTATATATTCAAATCTATAGATTATATATAGCGTCGCACAAAGGAATTCGGATATTTTTCCGATGACTGATAATTGCTGAACTTTAATTTTCAAATGTGTTACGTGTTTTGTAATTTGCTTACTTAGCTCTCATATTTAACTTTATTAAACGTTTTTTTTTTCTTTTCTTTTTTTTTTTTTTTTTTTTTTTTTTTACATAATTCTGAATGTGTTGGAAAATAATAATCTGCCGTTGAAGGTTGAATATTTTACGTTCTTGTTTAAAAAATATATTTTTATTTTGTATGTGTGTGTGTATATATATGGGCAAGTTGTAAAAAATAGGGTAGGTGGGTTAAACAGGGTAGCGCAGATCCCTCCTTCAGTTGTACTTCTGTCTATCAGCCAACACGAGAAATTACTTGTCGGTCAACATTATGGCATTTATAGCTGATTGAAACGTTACTGTGTGCGGGTTTTTTTAGTGTGAAGGGATTAGTTTCAATTACTCTTAAAAAATTGTTTTATTTGATTCTAGATTTTACGCGTATAACCACTTTTCAGCATATTAAATATTCCTTACTATATTTAATTCTTTCCTTTCCTGATAATATTTTAAAATTTTTACTGATCTTTTGATTATAGGATTAAGAGTAGTGACGCCATGTTTTAAATTTTGTCATGTTGGGGTAAAACCGGGTACTTAAGAGTGGGTCAAAACTGGGTATACCCGATTTTGTCCGACACTCATAGAATGTTTTTTTAGTATAGTTAATAAATTAGCATGGAATTTTAAATTGCATTCTTAATGCTGTTAAGTTATAATTCTAAATCTATCTAGTTATAATGAAAATCTTTAATTTTGATTTTGTTTTATATTAAAAAGTGGGTCTAATTTTTAACTTACATTAATGAAATTAAATAATTTGCAATTATTAATGAACAAAATAATGGTACTAATTAAGGCATAATTTTATATTATGCTTATTACATTTTAATAAATAACTTTCTAATCTGAGGTGTAATAACTTGCGTTATAGGTCCACTTAAAATGCAAATATATTTCGCGACTTGTTTCCCTAAATAAAATAATCTGCCCAAAATGACAAATAATCCATAAAATCTCAATCCTATATAACTAGGCTATATAATCTGTAACAGGATTTTGTTTTTATAAAATATTAAACAGGCAAGAAAAAAACCTCTTGATGAATGAAACTTTTCCAGACTCATTTGCTGTATATAATAGGAGTGGATGGATTACGAAAAAGGTCTTTATTTTATTTGGTTAAAAAATGTATAGATTTTTCCAATCCTTGCCCTGAAAAGCTCGTTCTTTAAATCCTTAATAGGTGTTCAATTCATATAAAAGAATCCAGTTAATCTAGTAAGAGAAAGCAATGTATTTATATATGCTTCTTTCCTTACGCAACGCATCGATTTCAACCCCTTGATGTGTCATTCATGCATCTCTCTAAGAACAAGAAGTGAAGAAGTTGTTATTTTCCAACTCTGCGCGATGTGTAACAATTTACCAAACTGGAAAATTATTTAAAATTGCATTTTCGAGAGCAGCAATTGTAAATACTGCAATCAGAACGTTCGAATAAACAGGGATTTTTCCCTACAACAATGTTTTTCCAGACCATCTTTTTGCTCCTTTCGGAAGTGACAGAGAAACCCATGAAAGTCATGATAACACACCTAGGTCTATGCAGCCACAGGTTTGCATAGCTGCAGAAATAAATATTTCTGAAACATCACAGGATAATGGAGCTCAACCTTCCGAACATAAACGAGTTGACAACATCCAGCTTCTTTCACGTCGAGCTGCTTCCAGATGCAGCAGTTAACATCACAATCACAGACGTCATCACTCATTCAAAATGTTACATCTACAGAATGCATTAGTAAAATTATCCATTCGACATCTTCAGACTATGTAGCCCAGCAACCTGTATTTTCAATTTCGCCTAAAATGTTATTATCCCCCTTCTAAGGAAGGCTTTAGAATTGAGAAAAGAAAGGGAAAAACTTATTTTGATTTCTTCTCCCTATAAATTACAGATCGAAACATATATTAAGGAGAATTAAGCCAAACAAACTGCAAGACGAAAAAAGAAGTTTTAAAAGAAAAAAAAAAAGAAACCAAAAAAGATTGTGGACACATCTTCAGAAGAAGAGGATACTGAAACTTGTATGTTTTGCTATGAACATTACTCAAATTCTAAATCCAAATACGATGTTTGAAATGCCACGGATAGGCACACGAAGCATGTAGTAATGCAGAAAATGATGACAAATTCATCTGTGATTTTTGAAGCTAAAAGAACTCTAAAACGTACAGTGTAAAGTAAGCAGGCCTATACAACGTAGAAAATTTGCTAACGAATTATGTTTTTTTTTACACATGGAAGAACACATGTGCAATTTCGTTTTGTTAAAAATAATAAAAATGTATTTTTTACTATATTAAGCAAGACCTTTTTGACCAAAATGAGTTTTCCAGTAGTTTTAAATGGATACCCAGCTTTACCCAACCTGAGAGGTAAAACCAGATTTTTTGCATACGTTTGAAAAAAGCTATTTTTTTATATAAACAATTATATATATATATATATATATATATATATTGTTTGAAAAGAATGTTTTTAATGTAAAACGAATCCTTGGCTATAATAAAACAGTGTTCAAAGTTTGTTTTCCCATTTCACAGCATTTGAGACTAACAAACTTTTATGGTACCCGATTTTGCCCCACCCTCCCTATATATATTTAAAGGATGCTGTAGAAGAAATAGCATGAAACATTTATTAGCTCCTTTCTACATCTGTTTCTACTAAATTTTTTGGTAACATGCAATTTATCTTTTAAAATAATCAATTTTTCTATTCGCATACACTTTACGGTAGTTATCGCGATATATCACCAATATTAACACGTTGATATATTCCGACATTAAATTTACGATATTTTCCCCACCTAGCAGTTAAACTTTTGAAAAAAAAAGTTTTTCCGAAAACTTGTAGCAATTTATTCCAGGGTGATATTTTAGAAGTATCGGCAAATATATATATATATATATATATATATGCTCTAAAAGTTAAAATCTTCTAACTGATGATGCAATTGATTTTTGAAAACATGAGTTTTAACTCTTTCAAATACATTGGTGAGCGTAGGTCACTTCGCGCCTCACAAAGACTTATTTTTTCTACCATAAAACTAAACGTCCGTATTTTAACACAATCTTTTTAGAGCAACTCAACAGGCCAGATTTACATTTACCTACGAAAATTTCGAAACATTCGGACAAATATAAGTATTTTTTACTAAATAAAATCCGCAAAAACTTCGACAAAATTAGCAATAACCAGAGTTACATCGTGGTAAAAATCTTACCAGCCTTTTTCCCACTAAATATTAATATTTTTTCACTCGGGCTACGAAAACATTATGTTTTTAACATCTAAAAATTTCAAAGAGACTGGATGATAACGACAAACTTTAAGAATTTAAAATACTGGAAGAACCTTGTCTCTCCCCCACTTCCCTTTCCAGGCATATTTCAAAATTACACATAAGACTCCAAAAATCAAATTATGCAGAATATTAATACCAAATAATAATAACAATACCAAAAAGCATATACTTTCAATTCTCTTTGAAATACTGCAATACATTTAAAAAAATACAAAATTAATCTTTTAAAAAAATTCATTGTCCGAAGTCACTTTTCTGTTTTTTTGCGCATTTTACTGTACGACTCACATTACGTATATATTATTGAAAAATACACACTTAATGTTATGCAGTAGCTTTGAAATGATATATTGATTTGGTTAAGATATAAATGGATTTAAGGGTGAAAAAAATTAGTTTGAAAAGAAAAAACCCACCAAGATTTTGGTATGAAAATAAAATCTATATATATATTATAAAAAACAAATATATATCTGTGCGTAACGCTGACGTCATTTTGCAAATGGCAGCACTTTGAAATCTGGAATGAAATTTAGGTTTTGCAATTTCCGTGTTCAGCTCGTCGTCAGCTTAAAATTCCGAGTAAAACGAGAACTACATTTAATATTTTTGTTGAACATTGTTACAATTCTATTTCAAAGACCCGTGATCGGGGGGATGTAACTCACAATTATGTGGGTAGGAAACTAGAAATTGTTTTAATCCCTTCCGTTTAGGTCTAAAATGAAAGTACTAAGTTTTATCCCACGTACTAGGTGAACATTAGAAAATATTTATAGTCGAAAAACACTTTTTTTAAATTATCTTAACAATATCTCAGAACAATTAATTCTTTCAAAAACATTGTCAATACAAATGTCGTAGAATTTGAAATTCTGAATAAAATGATTACCTATATTAATATTTTTGCTGAACATTAAGGTCGCAATTCTATTTCTAAATTTTGCCTTAACCAATAATCAAGAGAGGGAGAGAGTTATCAATCCGCCCTGCCTCCGTTTATTACATACATGTATTTTCTTTAAGTTGTTGAGGCCCTCGTGATGTTTCTGTAATTATGTAAATGCTTTATTTTGTATATTTTGAGGATTATAATTTAGTAGTTATCGAGAAAGAGGCACATAATTGACAGCCGTTTTGCATGCCATTTCTCAACTGATATCGTCAACCTTAAACCTTAGTTAAAATAAAAAAAAAAGTAAAGCTTATAATACTTTTTTTCAATATAACGAAGGTTTTAAAATTTTATGAACTTAAAATGCTCGTATACTAGTCGAAAATAATTTATTAAAACCATCTTAGTCCTTTTCGTAAAATATCGAAGTTTAAAATCGTGCTATTGTTTAACCTATAATTCCTCTAGCGACAAGAATCCTGCACACTCATTTGTTCCCTCGCTCCTCCCCACTATTTTCGACCTCCTTAAATGTGATGCATACGCACTGTTATTCACTATATATGTCAAATTAAATGCGACGCATAATTCAAATACAATATCAGAGATCATAAACAATATTTCCCATTATTTACAAATCCTTTTTGAAATATGCTAAAAAATCATGAAATAATGCACTTTTTAAGTTATCTATTTGTTCGTAGCGGCAAAGTTGCACCTAGTAAGGCGGGAAAACTTAGTACGTTTATTTCTGACCTATGTCGGAGGGATTAAAACAATTTCCAGCTTTCCCGTATTTAATTCCGAATTCGGCATTTTTTTCCATTTCCTACCACTGGGCTATAATCCGTAATCAAGAGTTTAAGCCATAACTTTGAAAATATCATAAATAAAGTCTAAAATAATTACAAAATCCTCAAATAATACCTCAATAAATTAAAAAATATATATAAATTAGAAACAGGGTTAACTGAACCTCGTCTGTTCTGGCTTCAATCACTTGATTTACAAATTAGGCAAAACTTTGCATTATAATTGTAAAAATTCAACAAAAATATTAAGTACACATTTCAATCAGAATTTTAACCTCTACAACATCTGTATTGACAATGTTTTTGATAGAGTTAGTTTTTTTAGATATTGCTATGGTAATTAAAAAAAAATGTGTTTTTTTTACTATAAATCTGTACATATCTTCAACCACTCCCCTAGTAAGAGGGAGAAAACTTATTACATTCATTCTAGACTTAAAATGAAGGGATTAAAACAATTTCCAGCTTTCCCTTAATTAATTCCAAATGCGGCCTTTTTTTCCTCCCCTACCACTGGTCTATGAAGAGTTTTAAAGACTTTAAAATTCTATGTTCTCTAATTTTTTTTTATTTTTTTTTTTTTTGGGGGGGGGGGGGGGGGGGGGTATGCCAATTTCGAGTAGGAAGAAAAATCTTGATTATTTATTGTGACAATAAAATGACACAGAACAGATTTTCTTTTTTTTATTTAAGCAGTTTTAAAGAGTTTTGAAACTTTAAGTATTATTACTGTGAGAGGTGAAGAAAACGGGGAAACGAAATTTTGAAGGTGAAATTTAGATAAAATTTTAATCAAACGGATATGATGGAATGAATAGTTAATGAAATTTAGGACTGATTATTTATTCACTTAAAGTAACAAATACAGTAGAGCAATTTTTTTTTAACCTTTAACTGATGTCAAAGAAATTGTCACATAACTAGTGTGGAGCGGTCTGTGAGACCGCTCCAACGAAAGATGAATAAAAGCCGCGATAAACTTATAGGATGTTGTTTTTGTACTAAACTTTTTGCACAGGTGTGTTATAATTAAAATTCATCGATTCAAAAGTCTCTGGTATTAGTACTAAAGTTTCAAACGAAACAAAATTTCAGTAGTGTTTGTACATAAACTGAAATTTGCAAGTTAAACTATGAAAATTGAAAAAAGCACTGGTCTGTGAGACCGGTAAAATCAGTTAAAGGATAAAAAAAAAAGTTTTAAACAGTTTAAACTTTCGTATTGCGGAGAAGGGAGTAAAAAGGGGAGGTGAAATTTCAGAAGAAAGGTTAGCACAATGGCAGTTTTATCTTTATTTTTAAAATCAGAAATGAAAAGAAATGCAGAAGACTTCCACCCCCGATTAAGAAATAATATAACAGTAAAGCACTTTTAAGGACTTTTAAAAAATGTATGAAAATAAGCACTTTTAAGGACTTTTAAAAAATGTATGAAAATAAGCACTTTCAAGCACAAAAAAAAAAAAAAAAAAAAATCCTTTTGAAAAATGCAAGTACTTTTAAGGACCGTACGAATCCCGATACATTGAAAATTTTCCGACTACAGAGTAGTCCTGCACGGGTCAAGTTGCACCAGACACAAAACCGAATATTATACTTAAGTCAACCCGCAACTCGACCCGAACCCTCCAAAAATATTTCCTCGATCCGCAACATGACCAGAATCAGCCAAAATAATTTTCGGCAACCTGCAACTCAACCCAGGCTTATTTCAACCCGAACCCGAAATAAAAGGAAAGGAAATCGTGTTTTATTCATTTTATGAAATGTAATCTACAATTACATCTCTAATAAAAATTTATGTTTTATGTAGGAAAATTGACAAATATATATACTTTAATATTCAAACATATGTGGGTATCATGCCCACAAGTATTTGAAGTGAGGACAGCTTGTTAAAAAGCGCCATCGATATTCACCATCATGGTTGATCTCAATGGCGCTTGGTGACAAGTTGTCCTCAACATGGCTCACAATCGCATGACATACCTAAGTGATGTAGGATAGGTGGGGGCTAAAGTTACGCACTTATCATTAATTTTGATTTTTAACGAACACATTGATCTAAACTTATGTGACGACTGATTAAAATGTTGTATTAAAACCTTAGGCACGTTCCACTATCAAACGACATTCTGTCAAATTATAATTCCGTGAGAAATTGTAATTTTTAAAAAACATTGCTCTGCTTATCTTTGCCCCATTGGTTGGGCTAAAAGTACGCAGTGATG